>CM062813.1:652971928-653470206 GCA_031772625.1 Pinus tabuliformis | reverse complement strand
TGCAGCATCAATAACAATAAAACATCAAGAGCATTCACACATTAACACAGTATGTAACCCGGGGAAAGCATCTCACTAAAACCCCAACTATCTGTATATTAATGATTGAGAACATGTAACATTACAAATTACAATGCTTATCACAAGCAATCCAGTACCAGCTCCACCTGTTACACACAATATAGCTCAGATCTGATCTCCAAATCTATTGCACTGCTTGTCTGCCTCCACTGCTCAATACCTGCTCAAGAATTGATGAGAATGGCTTACCAAACTCGTATTTCACCTCAAAATAATCACTCACACTTTGTTGGACGTGAGAAAAGGCTACAAACTGGGCAAATACATGAGCAAACTCATTGGCATACTCAATCCCTTGATTGTGCAAGATCTGGTGCACAACTATAGTCACAACTGATAGCAATCTGATTCTCTACCACCTGTCCCTGTTGAACTGAACATGCACTGACATGCAACTGAGTTAACTGATGTATTCATTAGTTGCATCGTGAGTTAATAATTAGTTTAACAACTCATCATTAGTCTATTTGCAGTTAGACTAATTACAACTAGTTTAACTAAGTCAAACTGAACACAACTCCATCAACTCCACAATCAACTCCACCAAACTCAACTGATTGAGTTCTAACTGAAGTCATGCATACAACAACTCAACTGACTCATAAGAAAATCGTATTTCCTTCTGACAGCTGCATGTGCCACCTCTGTAGCTCAAACTGAAGTGCTCAAGTTTATAGTCCAAATAAGATCAAGTTTATAGTCCAAATATTATTATGAGACAATAATATTTGACTTTTCTATTTTTGACAGCCAGTCTAAAATTAGACTTTGCTCACTCACACTGTGATCACTCACACTTTGATAAAAAATAGAAGTCCATCTATTTTTCCCAACTTGACCAATCATCCATAAACAGCAACCTGCAATCCATAGACATGATCCATATGTCTAAAAATAGACATAGTCTAAAAATAGACTTGCGCCAAAAATAGCGTTCGGGCCCACTTAGTGAAGGCGACTCTTTTCACTAAGCTCCATCATCTTGTTGAAATCTCAACATAAGTCACCCTCTGTCAGTGTGATAGGATCCAACAAGGACCTGGTTGCCTTGGATTTCATTCTAGACCATCTCTTCTCCAGCTCTCTTGGGCACTTAATGCAGGCAAATGTCTCCTGGGGGTTCGCACTGTGCTGCTTTGTGTCCTCCTCTTCGGTCTCAGGTAAAGGCAACCGTGCAACTTTGTCACAGCCCCATTCTATGTCACCTGTCTATTTTCCTGCATCCTTTCCTGTCTGTTCCACCTCGCCTTCTCAGTGGCCTCCTTTTTCCTCTTTTGCACCATCTTCAGCTTGACCTCCTCCTTCTTCTTCTGTGTAATGGACTTGCTTCCACCCATCGCCAAATCTGTGGTAGCGTACCACTCCACCAGCCATTTATCAAGCACCGCATCAATGGTGTCATTTCTAGCCAGGTATGACAAGTTGTACCACTTCTGCGAAGGGTCATTAGACGCCCTGATAGATACGTGGTAGAAATCAGATTTGAACTCAACATAGCTTTGCAGGTTAGTGTATACCGTGGGTGACAATCATGGCTTGCGATTGATAAAGTGTGAGAAATTTTATTATTTTAAAGAATTTTATATTTTATTTATTAAAATTTAATTATTGATTGATAACTATTTTACATTTATTTTTATTCAAACTATTTCGAATCTAAATCTATTTTCACTTGATTTTTTAAGTTTAAAAGAGGTTTAAAGAGATTTGTATATTTAAAAGATTTGATTCTTTTACTTTTGGTAGATCACGAATTAATCTTGATCTAGACTTGTTAAATTTCTCCATTTAAATAGGATACATTTCACATGAATACTATGGGTTCTCCATAACATGAGCCATTTTTGTTTTTATTTTTATTGTTTTATTTTTATACGGTTATTTTATTTCATTATTTTTATTTTTTATTTTATTTTGTTTGGGTTAAAATCTTTACGTTACATTACATTTATTTTATTTTTTAAATTTAAATTTAAATTTTATTTTTATATAATTTGACTTAGTCAAAATGTTAAATATTACATTAAAATATCTCTATCATACTTAGTTGGAGAGTTATTAATTAATCATTAAAATAATTATTGTTTATCTATATTTAATTTGACATATTACCATCATAAAAAAAACCTATATTTTTAAAATAAATTATAATCATTTTTAATAATTAAAAAAATAAAATTACTTTACTAAATACCAAAAAAAATTTGTAACCGTGAATAATATTATTTAGCCAATGAGATTATTGAAACAGTAAAAACCATACATAATTAAAATATAAAATTAATAAACTATATAGAGAAACAAAAAGTTATATAAAATTTGAAATTAGTTAATTTAAGAAAAATAAAACCCAAACGTTTAAATCAAAAAATAAATATAATTACAACTAGCTCTCCTAAGACCTCATCAACCTAGTAATTCATCAATCCTTTTCAAGGAAAGAGAACGCCCTCAGAAAAATATCTATATTATAGAGAGCCCTGAACCCCTTAGCTTATGTTGATCGTTGATTTTTCAAATATTTGAAAATTTAGATATGGGCGTGGTCAAATAATTTATTGTTTTTATATGTATTAGATTTTTCAATATTTAAAAAATCATTAATCAACATCAAACACAATCAAATAATTAATTACCTCTATATCTATAGGATTCTCTAATATTCGAGAAATTGGTAATTGACATAAAAATACCATAATTAAAAATGATTAATTACCCCTATTTTTATCTGATTTTCCAATATTCGACAAATAAACATAAAAATTCCACCATTAAAAATTATCAATTACCCCTATTTATCGGATTCTCCAATATTCGAGAAATCGAAAATAGACCTAAAAATACCACGATTAAAGATACCCACCATGAACATACCAACTTTCCTTAAACTAAAACTCTTCATTGGAGGTATCCACCAAGCCAATGAAGAGGGAATGATTTATGACTCTTTGGCACCACTAAATGCCTTTCTTCGACCTCCCCAAAATAATAGGAACTAATCCCTTTCTATGTCCCTGTCTGTAGGAATTGATTTCATATGAACGTCGTGGACGCAGATTATAAGGACCTATTCCTAGTACGCTATATGTCCAATTGATCCTTCAATCGCCCTGATCTTTATCTAAATGTGTTTGAGTTTGGGGTGAAAGCAATATTACAACCGTATGTTTGGAGGGAGGTTCTTAATTTTTTCACCAATTTGTAAGCATCTTTTACATTTAAAATGGAAACTCTCTTTCTATTCCAAAATAAAAGTTTATTAACTAAATAAAAATTCTCTTTCTATTCCAAAATACAAGTTTATTAACTAAATAATATCTCTTCCGATTCCAAAAGACAAGTTTATTAACCGAATAATATTAACAATATTATAATTTTTATTGATGCTTTAAATTTATGTTTAAATAAATTATATATATTTTTAACAATATTATATATATTTTAAAGATGTTTTAAGTTATATTTAATGAAATTATATATTAAATATAATTTATGAGAAAAATTATTACATAAATGACATATTTTTTCATAAAGTATTAATTGAGCGGCTATCATATATTTACAGTTCGATTTTGCCAAGACCAAAATCAAATCTAGTGATAAATATATATAGTCCCTACTCAATTAATACCTTATAACAAGTTATTTATTTTCAGCCCTTCTTCCATCGTCACTTCTTTTTCCGATATAATCCAACCTGATATGTGACCTTTGCATTGACCAACTCCCTAAATTCCATATGTAAACTTTTCATCCACTCCAACTCCTTGGAGATATACGCAAATTACATTCAAAATGGAGACGTTGTGGTAGTAGCACTTTGGTATGGCCATCCTTAAGTCTATTGCAGATTCCCCCAATATTCGGGAATCCAATGAACATGGACGCGGTCATTTTTTGACCACACTTATTTCTGACATATTCCTGAATATTTGGGGAATCTGCAATCCACTTAAACTCGCCGCCTTGGTATAATGAAAATGCTTATAATATTGAAATTTGGATTTTCCTTCTAACCTAATTTCCACATGGTCAATGTTCATTACGTTCAGATTAGCTCAGGCGGTCGCAACTTTCACTATTTTTGGTAGAAATTTGTTGAATAACTACCACCAACTTTATTTGTGGCGAGGAAATTTGATCTCTGTTGTCAACTTAAAAATAGGAAATTCATTCACCTGCAAGGTGACTATAGCTGGTGACATTGTGGTTCAATAATCCCATTGCTGGCCATTTACACGTTTCCCACTCAACCGATTTCTTATCCAATATTTTGAACTACCTATTGACACACAGGAACATCTATAGAAAATTTATACTATTATTTGTTTATTGTTTTTTATTTATGTTTTCAATGTGTAACTTGTGTTGTTCCACGTAAAAGGATATGTTAATTTGGTAACTCCTCCATTAAAAAAACTTTCTCATAAAGAAAGACCCCTCTTAGCCCTTGGAAGAATTTAATTTGGTCAAGGAAAATTATACTTTTAATTTGGAAACCCACATGTGCACAAAACAACTACCCAAGAAGAATTAGGACACCCTTGGAAGCCTATAAATACAAGTCAAGTGACCCTTCTTTGGAGATCATCATCAAACATCTTATTCTTGTCCCTTCTCTAATTTGGCTCGCACACTTCTAAAGCGGTTTGCGAAGGTTGGTTCGTAGAGGTTCGAAATTGTAGGATTTGAAGCTCGCTTGTGTGATTTAGGGTTTTTATTTACATCCTTAGGTTTTCCACAAAGAATTTTTTGTTGCAACCACATGCACACAAGCTTATCCATGCAGCTGGAAAATTTCAACCACACACACATACACTCTCTCCATGCAGCTGGAAACTGGGGCTTCATTTTTTATAGTTAGTCGCAGTTGACCGTAGGCTGAAAAGTTATCTCTGATCAGTGTTGTTTCTAGGCTCATATTTATGAACATTGTTGAGTTTTTTTCTTGATATTTTTGTGATAAATGATATTAATCATTGCATTATTTCTTGATGAACATTTTATGTCGATCTAATAAGAAAAAGAATCTTAAAGGGTTTTCCCCCTTAAGGGGTTTTTCCCTTGTCTTTGCAAAACATGGTGTCTCTTGTTATTTACTGCATTTATTGTTCTATCTACAATTTCTATTGATCATTGGAAGATTAAATTGTTTTGAAAGGTTGTTATGTAAAGATATGAATTGGGCTAAAGTGATTGTATCAACATAGAACAATGGTAAAATTAGCATGGTATTGGAGCGAAGGTGAATATAAGCCCAAAATGACAAGGATCAAAGAGAAATGACTCTTGGAAATAGTTCAAGAAGCCTATTAGGGTTTGCTCAAGATGTATACTGCCTTCTTCAAGGAAAATGAGAAGTTGTGTGACTCATCAAACTTTTCTCCTTGGAAGATCAAATTGGAAATCATAGTTGAAGATAATGATGCTTTGGAATACATTTAAGGAAAAGTATCTGAGCCTCCAAAGAATTCTTCCACTGCTGCCAAGAAAAAGTACAAGAAATGTGTGTTAAAGGCAAAGAAAATTATAGCTCATGGTTTACAAGATCATTTACTTGATTATGTTCAAAATTTGAATAATTCTAAACACATGTATGATAAGTTGGTCAACATATATGAAATCAACAATTTGAATGAGATCATCTCAATTAATGATCAACTCAAAGATATTAAAATGAATAAAGGAGAGTTTGTGCAACCTTACATTATGAATATGGCTTGTCTTAAAGATCAATTGTGGAGAGTTAGGGAGATTGCATCTCGCAGGGATTTGGTGATTATAACCCTCAGAGGTCTCCCTCCTATATGGGAAAACGTCATTACCACTATAAGCAACAAGAATATGTTCCCATCATTTGATGAGCTCGTTGGAAAACTTGCTCAATAAGAATCCCAGATGATCTGAAGAGGCAGAATACAAAAGCATGAAGGAGGAGAGCTCATTGCTTTCATTACTGAAGGCAAGGAAAAGAAAGGTAAAGGAAGACCATACAATCAAAGAAAGTCTTTTCCCAAATCCAAAGACTCCAAGAAAATATTTAGGAAGGATAAAAGTAAAATTGAATGTTACAATTGTCTCAAGTATGGTCACTATGCCCAATATTGTTGAAGCAAGAAGGAAGCTCCTAGATCTAATCAAGGCTAAAACAACAACATGTACAATGACGGGAGAAGAAATGATGATAGAAGAAGAGGTGATGACAGAATAAGGCAATATTAGAGGAGAAGAAGAGATTCACCTAATGATGGAGAAAGAAGTTACCGTCCTTAAAAGAAAGAAAGAAAGTCTGGGTATGAATATCATGCAGTTGTGAGTCAATCTAAATATATTATTATTTCTTCTCTATCTAGTTCTTTAGCCCCTTATTCGCATGATAGCTATTTAGTAGAATTCTAGATAGTTTTCTAGATATAGGGAAGTCCTCTCCAATCTATAAGAGAGGAAGACAGGTTTCGAAATCATTCTTGGGGATAATGATACATATCAAGTGAAAGGTTTTGGTTATGTTAAATTTTATTTATATTTTTGGGAATCCATTCTTCTTCATGATGTGATGTGTGTTCTAGAACTATAGAAGAACCTAGTATCGATTTATGCATTGGAAGGAAGACAAGGCTACCACTCCCCTCTAGTAGGAATAAAATAGATAATATTCTTCAATTTATTCATTCTAGTCTTTGTGGACCTATGCCAGTGCATTCTCTTTGTGGCCACCTCTATTACATCATATTTATTGATGAGTTATCCAGAAAGACATGGATATACTATTTGAAGCACAATGATGAGGCCTTTGATATGTTCAAAAACTTTAAGGTTCTGGTAGAGAATCAAACATGGAAGAAAATGAAGGTTTTCAGGTCATACAATGGTGGTCAGTACATTTCAAATGAGTTCATTGACTTTGCAACAAGGAAGACTTTAAGAGGGAAACTATTGTACCCTACAATCCCAATCAAAATGGAGTTGCTAAAAGAAATAGCAGGCCTATCATGGAGGCTACCAGAGCTATGCTAAATGAACAAAGGTTACCAAAGTTCCTTTAGGGAGAAGGAAAAATACAAAACAAGGTTCCTCATCAAGCTTTAGATAACAAGACTCCTGAAGAAATACTCACAACTACAAAGCCCCATATTATTCATCTCGGGATATTTGGTTTCCCTGTATATTTTCATGTGTCGAACGCAAAGAGGAACAAGTTGGAAGCCACCTAAAGGAAAGGTACGTGTGTTGGATGTTGTGAAAATTTTAAAGCATTTAGAATATATATTTATTGTCAAAGGAAGATTGAGTTTAGCAAGGATGTGATCTTTGATGAACATGTTGTGCTTGGGAAAGCCATTGACCTTCCTCCTTCTCCTCCTCCTCCTCCAAAGAAAGATGATGATATGGACATATTGGAAGAACCCTCTATGCTAGAATATGAAAAGGGCACTTTCGATGATACCATGGAACCTATGAACCCCTTGGGCCCTCCTCCATGTGATATTCCTGCTAGGAAGGGAATACTATGGCTTCATGATACTTTACAAGATGGTGAGAAACTCATTCCTTCCAAGAGCACCTTTAGACAAAGTAAGAAGCCATGCAGGTAGCAAGGTTACATTGTAGCTATGAGCACTATGATACATGCTTAGCCCTCCACATTTGATGAAGCGATGAAAGAATAGGTTTGGAAGGATTCCGTGCTTGAAGAGTATGAATGAACTATGAATAATGATGCATAGGATATTGTCCTGAGACTAAAAGGAAAATCTGTTGTCACTTCAAAATGGTTGTACAAGATCAAGCATGGAGCTAATGGAAGCATTGAAAAGTATAAGAAAAGGTTTGTGGCTAGAGGTTTCTCCCAGAAAGAGGGCAAAGATTTTAATATATAATATTACTTAACACATATAAATAGTTTAGTTGGAAATATATATTTATTTTTAATAAATTAAATTTAAAAGAAAATGGTTTGTTTTTATGATGTTATTTGTTAAATGATATCTTTTATATGTGAATTTGGATATTTCTATTATTTTAAAAAAATAAACAAGCTAAATTTAGTTAGTAATTTCAATATAATTTATTTAATCATTAGAATATTCTAAACTACAATTTAAATTTTAAATTTTTTAATAATTTTTAAATATAAGTTATAAAGGAAACAATTTCTGGAAAGAAATTTGAAATATGTCATGTATATTTAGATTTGTTTGTGTTGCTCTTATGTCTCTATAACCCATTTTACCTTGTGAAATTGAAGCTCTGTTTTTTATCTGGACATCACAACCAATAAATAGTAATGTTGGACAATTGTTGGCACAATTGGAATTTCAAATTGATTTCACACATCAAACACTGTTTAATATACATTCTACATATTTCAAGGTTATTATGAGATTGTCAAAAGCATGTTTTATTATATATTTCAATCTTATATTGATATTCTAGAATCTAGAGTTAGAATTTCGATACATATATGTCTTCAATCCAGTTTCAATACCTAGGAGATGTGCCTAGATAATGCACTCTCTTACTCACGAGTCATTATTAAATATTTTCTCCAATTTTGGCATTGGTTTTGTAGGTTCTTAAATTTTTTGATATGGTAGGTGGTGAAACATTCGATCCATCATTTTTTATGTATGCATATGGAGTTGTAGAGGAGCACATTGCTGATGATGATGCATTCTGATCAAAGGAGGTAAGCATTCAAGATCAAAGCCTCATCTACAAATTTTAACTATAGACACATTAATGATTCTTGCAAAGACAAGAGGGATCTATGTAATCTCTTCTCTTTTTTTTTAATAGTAGAAGAAAAGAGACTTGTCAAGAAGGCAGGGGAAGCCCTATATTGGATTTTAGACCATAATAAAGACAACGATCAACAAATGATGAACACTAGGATAGGGCACACTCATTCAAATTTGATTGAGTGGTAGCCTTAATGCTTTGTGTGGTTTTAGTGTTGCGATCATAGGTAACATGCATTGTGTGTACAATTGGAGAGTTGTACGAATTTGACATGAAGTCAATGCCATCATGGAAGAAACATACTTAGGGTAAATCATGAACAGAAAATATTTCTCTGGTGCCATCTAGAGGTTGTAATTTGCATAGTTTTGTCGAAGCAAGTTCAGTGTCACTTTTCTCCTTAGCAAGGATGGTCTAGTGTTAGGGAGAGAGTTATTCCAAGGAAAGTGGAAGTGGTTTATGCATATGGCACATAATGATGTTTCTTTTAGTGTGTTGGGGCCTACTTTTATAAATGAAACATTTGGTGCAAAGACATTCTCAATACTTTTGACCACCAAAACAGGGTGAGCATGTGAGTACCAACTTACAAAATTATCAAAGAAATGGATAAAACATGGATATCCATAGGATGCTAAATTTCAAAGATCCTGGTTCAAGCTAGAAGGCCCTCACGAGTCATTGTTAAATATTTTCTCCAATTTCGAGAACATCCGGTGCAAATGCTAGTTATATATGTTTCTTAATAAATATAAAAAATATAAAATATTTAATTCTAAAATATATAACGAATTGAAGCTGGCAATAAACAGAGTTATTGTTAAATAAGATGTGTGAAAACAAAAAAAAAAGAAAATAAAAAAACAATCAAATAAAACAAAAAGTCAAATCTACACTTCATTAATTAATAGGAAAATTAAAAATGTTTTATTATTTTTCCGTAGTATGTTTCCCTTATTTTAATTGTATATTGAATTATTTTTATTTTAATTATATATTGATAGATAAAAATAACTTAACTATATTTATATTTTAATTTACTGTTTAATTCATTGAACCATTCTAATGTGTACAGAGGTGGGTTCGAAACCAAAAATCTTAGAGACACCTTTAACTATTTATATATAAATATTTAAGACAAATACAATATAAAGCAGAAAGGAAATGTCCACAACCACTTCTAATGCTATTAATCAGTACTACTGAAATTCTGTGCGGCAGACGGGACAGGTGTTGGCTATTGTTATCCATGGTGCAATGCAAATTTGGTGGAATATGTGACCGCAATGGAATCGACCCACTTCCTCCCGCAGTCGAAAATCATCGTGGCAAATTGGGCACGAAGAAGTAATACTATTGCTGTCACTAATATGTTCTTCTGAAATAGCAATAGCAGTGGGACGTACCAGATTTCGAGTAACTACACGTTCCTGTCGTAGCCGGAACAGTGGGATGACAAGCGCCTGTAACCGCGTGAATGATGGAAGTTGCTCAGGAAAACGCTCACATCGTTCGCCCAATTCTGTTATTCGTTCGCCCAATTCTGTTATTTCCTCGGAGGGAAAACTGTAAAAATAAACTAGTCGTGTGATAAATCGAAGTATTCTCACATTTACTCCCTCACTTTGTGCTCTTCTGTCTTCAGGTTGAAGATTAAGACCCTGCCATCGTTCCTCAAGCTCCCCCATTTCTCTTATAATCTCCCCTATTTGATCTCTTATAATCTCCCCTACTACGTCCCCTCCTCTTTCTTGTCGTTGTCCTTCCATTTCTAGACTCGCAAAGATTCAACGAATGGTTGCTTTCTTTCTGTGCCGAATTCTGACTAGCCCACTGAAACTGCGAGGATAATTAAAATGAAAATCGATGACCGAGGAGTGCCTTTGCCGCTTTGCATACATTAATAGTGGTGGGAATGTATGTAAAATGTGTGCGTGTGTCGGCCAGCCGTCCGTCCGTCGTCACGATTACTTGAGAGTGGTTGGTTCAATTTAATAATAACTAATAAATTTGCAAGTAATAGGTAATTGTTATTGATGTGCCGGTCTAAGTATGCATGAAACGGAATCACGCTGGTTTCAGTTGTGATTTCAAGTGTGGTTAGTAACAAAATGAAATCAAGAGAAATGAATTGGTTTTTATTTATAAAAAATTATCTATAATTTTGAGAAACTTATTCGGAATATTTTTATTATAGTAGAAATTGAATATATAGAGAAGACAGTAAAAAGTTCACTATTTAGGAAAGAAATAGACCCAAGGAAAAATTATTACTTAGAAAAAGTAAGATGATTTGAATAAGCAGAAATAATAAATAAAATAGTTAATCTCTGAGTTAAATTTTAGAATAAATTAATAATAATATAATATAATGAAAATAAATAATCATATCATTATATTGTGTTTGTTAATTGAGTATATTTGTGGTGATTGGGATTTTCCTCATCCATTCAATTCATACAAATGGTAGGATGAATTTTGATGTAATGGTTATATTCTTGTTGTTGAAAATGAATACTTTGTTGAGGAGAGAACACATATATTCCTTATTTAGAATATAATGATATTTTCCATATATATATATATATATATATATATATATATATGACTGTGTCAATTGGGTTATAGAGGGAGGTTAGGAGGAATGAATGGAACCTTTCCCACCCAAACCAATAGGGTAAGGCGTGTCGGAGAACAAGAGAAAGAGAAAAGGAAGAGGGGGAAGGGAAATGTATAGAACACTAAAGGAAATAAATGGAGAGAAGAAGTCTCTTAGGAAAAGAGACAAGGATTAGGAATGTAATAGAGAGAAAAAGAGGCAAAGAGACAAATATTAGGAATGTCTAATATGGTGATGGAGGTGATGAAAGACCAACATCCAATGTATATAGTCATATTCCATTTGAAGAACTTGAATGAGGCTTGTAGAGTAAATGGGTATTGTGAAGGATTCTAGTTTGGTGGAAGAAAAATAGATATTGAGATTTAAATAAGTGTCCATAAATAGAATATATGGAAATGTTATTATAGTTCATGTCCAATTTTGCTATGCCATTATGTAGGGCATTTGAGGAATTCTTAATCCATGGAATAATTATTTGAAGTCTTTATAAGGTTTAAATAGATAGTTAATATTTCTATTGACTAAGAATTTGGAAATAAGGTCAATGGTGCCTTGAATGTAAGGAAACTAAATGACAACTTGTGGAGAAGAGGATATGGGGACATAGTTTTACAAAGCATATCCCCACGATAAGATTCGTTGATTTGCAAAATTGAGTAGCCATTTTCCATTAGGGATTTGTAAGGTGATTTTTCCTAACACTCGTATGTTATTTTTCATTCAAAATATAATACATATTGTTATTATTCATATCTTTATTCTTTTTTTGAAGTATAATATATATTTATGCCTTAATGTATTCCGTGTGAGAATAATTCCCTCTCATGCCACCTGTGTTGTCATGGGACATTAATTTTTGTGTTAGGCAATTGAAATAACTTCTGCCATCAGATTGAAGACTGATATTGTCATTTACAATTAGGTACAATGATAAGCCATAACTCCATAGAGGCTATTGATCACAAGTTGTGAGCCTCTTCCTCGTGAGATTGGTTTTCTCGAGAGGACTGGTTGAATACGTGTTGGCATTTGTAACTGCCTATCATATAAAAAATCGACAAGCAGTGGAGCAAAGGCGGTCGATATTACAAACGCGAAATGATGTGGATAATGGTACCATGTGTGTCTTCATTGTTCTATGCTTAGTTCGCAAATATTTTTGGTTCGGTCATGGAAGACCAACTATTCTTGTGGAACATTATAATTTTTTATTAAATTGGAATGTTACCTACTGTGGATGAAGTGTTGGCTCCTTTTTAGATATAGCCTTGGCTCCTCTAGCTTGACATAAGAGAGAAAATCATTCCTTGGAGGATCATGTAATGAACTAACGTTACACTATTGGAACTGGTGTCTTACCATTGTATTTGTGTACTTGGAACTTTAGACTAATTATCATAATCTAGTTGAGCCAACACATGGTGTTGTGGATCAATTTCAGGCATCAAAGAAGAACAATGAAACTCTTGAAAAATTAGTCAGTCTTTCGCTCTTTAGAAATGGAATGTTTGCATTGGTCCTATCATTTGGTCTTGTATTTGGTGGACTAAAGAGTCATAGTGCAAGATCATGGTGTTCTTTAGAAATGGAATGTTTGCATTGGTCTGATCATTTGGTCTTCTATTTACTAGACCGAAGAGGTATTGTTGAGCAGCGAAAGCATAACTTGCAAATAATTTGAAATTGCAGAAAATAATGGCAAATAAAGAAAATAGAAAAACAATCAAACACATAAATTGACATAATTTTACGTGGTAAAACACTCCTTGTGAGAGAAACATCCATGGGGCAATGATATCTAGTATTCTTATTATTTAAGGGATATTTACATCATCCAAATCAAAGGCATACATATCCAACCATTCAACCCATTCTCCACTTGTTTTATGTTTTCTTATTGCCTCTATAGGCTTACATGGAAAAAGAGAAACTTGTTAGATCTTTCCTAAATCTGTCCACAGCTTCTAAAAAAAGCAGTTACATAAGAAACTGTTCACATAAAATAAAAATGTTCCATTTATATGTTTTTCCAAAAGCTTAGATTAGGAAAAACAACCCAAACAAAGGAACCGATTTTAGCTATTACGCCAAGAATATAGGGAAATAGTTGTAAACTTCTAACAATCTCCACCTTGATAAAAATTTTCTTGATATATCATGCCGAAAATATTCATCACCTTCCTTATAAGCCAAGAGAAGCTAGGCACCATTTTAGATTCTCTGACAAGATTTCTTTTGTGAACATCTCTGCACAATTCCATGTAGACCTCCTATCAATTTCATCTATTTCCTTGTTTATTTCATCATTTCCTATTTTTAGTTGTTTTCCCGGTCCTGAACTTTCAGAGCAATTTTGACACCCTAAACAACATTTTTCAAGGTCTGTTACACCTCAAATATCGTATTACTTAGGGAGACCTTTCCAAAAAGGTATCGTATGCGTCAAATGGAGATAATATGACTATGTTATGACCCTGTGAAGTTGGCTGCCGAACTAACCTGAACTGGGCCCACAAACTCTTGGCATTACATCTGTTGGGATTAGGGTTTTGGTTGTTTATGGTTTTATATTATTTTTCAATAATAAAGAGGCCCTTGAGCCTCATTATAACATAGTTTACAGTCATGTAGCCTCCACATATCTTCTCAGAGATAATCTATCATCGCTCAATTGAGTTTATTTCCATTATGTTTGTAAGCATATTTTAGTATTATGATATTAATGAAATGAAGTATTATTTTTGTTGCATCTCTATATTTATGGTTATATTTGTAATTTGTTGCATTCTTTTTAAGTTCAGATCATTACCATTCTAAATTTCTTTAGATATGCCACCATCCCAAGCTCTAGTAGGAGATCGATTTTTAAGATAGCAAGTGGTCCTTACTACTTGTTCCCTAAAATCAGGGAACATTTTAAGGATGTGTTGTGGCCACAACTACCACCATATTAAAACATGCTCTCATAGAAAATTTCGAATGGGTCCCCTACAAGTCTGATCTATCATCTATTTCAATGATCTTTTTCATCCCAACAATTTTACTCTATGAAGAGCGAAATCTTCCATTCACAAATGGTGAAAGCCCCTTAACAAATCCCTCACATATAAACTTGTTAAGCCCTTCATTAATATGCTCATCAAGGTTTTTTTAGCTTCCAAAATCCTTCATCGCATCATTGTCCTATTATAATCCTTTTACAAAGGAAACCCTTCGAAAAATACATAAACCATCCCTCTTTCGCTTATCGCACTCAATCTGGGCGCATAACAAATGCCATAAGGGCCAGAACCGATGGCATTATAAACCACAACATATATGTGTGTGTGTGTGTGTGTGTGTGTGTGTGTGTGTGTGTGTGTGTGTATGTGTGTGTGTGTGTGTGTGTGTGTGTGTGTGTCTGTGGAGTCCAAAAGCTTGTCGCATATTGCAATCAGCCTATGTCCAAGGTTTATATACATATATGGCATGCCCCTGGCCTCTAGACCCAATGACACTATGAACCGCATTGTATACAATATTAGGTCCGGCCCCCAATTGCATATCGCATATCGGCAGAGCTAAATCCTTATACACAATACGTACAATGATATGACGGACCCGCCAAGATATCAAAAACGATATATATATATATATATATATATATATATATATATATATATATATATATATATATATATATATATATATATATATATATATAAAATCCGTTCTGAAGCCCTATCGCATATCGCGATCGACGGAGCCCCAGGCTTGTGCATATTGCGATATGTGATAGGCCGGACCCGATGATATTTATAGACTCCAATGTATAGCATTTGAGGTCCGACTTGAGCAATCAAGGGAAGATTTTCTATGTTTTCATGTGTTTTCCAAATTTTTCGAAATAACAAAGGGATCGGGTTTCCAGTATGGATGGGCCCATGGAGTCCTGATAGTATAATTACACATCGGGGAAGTGGAAGGCATGGGAACTATGATCCACAAGGGGGCCAATACCCAGTTGCGATCAAAAGAAGCCCTTGAAAGTTGTGCCAAGCCTATGGGTTGAGCAAGAAATTGTATGTTGACTGTGTATCAGGCATAAATCCTTTTCACACTTATTCCATAGTTTATAAAATGAATGAACACAACATTTACGTTTGATCGAAATTTTATGTTTTATTGTTCACAATCATCAAGCTAACAATAGCTATCCTCGCAGGTGAGAAGTAAGGATGTGGGAGGGGATTCGAAGAGCCATGTATATAAAAGTGTTGCATTTAAGTGTCTGACCGCAAGCGTTCCTGGTCGGAACCCCACACATTGCTTGTACATTCCACGAGTTTGAGTGGATTCGGCCACATATGAAGGCACTGAATGTCAAGATGTCACCTCTATGCCGCCGGTGTCGGTATTACAAAGCACTCTTCGCTAAAGGGGAGATGGACCACCATAGTGCATAATGAAGACACTCCTGCAGTTCATTGGAAGTGTTTAGGACATCGCTAATCCATGAAGATTTCATCATCACAATATACATTACAAAGCATGCCAAATGTGGGGATGATGGGAGCATATTCAGTTTCTTTCACAGAAAAGATAGAATGATAGCCACTCCTCACAAGTGCTAAGAAATGATACATAGTCCTCCCTTGTTCCAAGGAGATCCATCCATTTCCCCAGGAAGGGGAACGCTCCACCAAGGGTGACCTCAACTTGTCATGGAAGGATGACGGTCATTCGAGGCCGCATAAGTATTACCTCCGAAGAAAGGAGAAGGGATTTTTGGCTTGGAGAAAAATAGTTTTGATTTATTGTGAATAAAGGGGACTGTTTGTTTCAAGGAGGAGCCATAGTTTCAGACTCATTGTATTGTTTTGGATCAAAGTGTTATTACTAGCATGAATGTAAATGTGATTTGTCTTTATGCATATCGATGACTTACAATTCACTATTACTCTTGTTAAATTGTACGTGATTGAGTTTCATGGTTAACCTGTGAATGGTCTCTGATTTGAAACTAAGTTAAACATCAGTTGCAAGTTTTAAGTCCATAGAAGAATGTGGATTCTTATATGAGTGATTAGATTGAAATTTAGCTTTAATATAGTCTGGTCCAGCTGTGAATTCAGTGATTGACTCATTTGGACTTGAATCTATACATTATGTTTAATCTCCTTTATCACGCTCCTGTTTAACATATATATGATATTTAAACCTCTGTATTATGCTTCTGCAGGATAGACCAGGATAGCTAAGACTAGATTAGAGTGGTTAGAAGTAGTATAGATAGGATTTCACACATAGAGGTTAGCTGTTTTATTTTTGTTGATTTAATTGATGTCTTCCACCTAGAAGCAATCTATCAACACATTTAACAGTTTATAGGGTCCCTTAAAACTCGTCAGAACGAGCTATTCCAAACGAAAGTAGGCCTAATTGGGGCTTGCGTTCGGGTTATTTCCCCTTGTTGATATAGCGAACATTAGCAATGTCAATAGGATGGAAAATTATCTTAAAGTTTAAAAACATTGGCAAATATTACTAGTCCGTAATATGCAAACTATAAAGTTTTTATTGATGTAATTGTAAAATTATTCAAATTTATAATGATTTTATAAGCCATTAGGAGGAGCACCATATTTTTTAACATTTATAGATGATGCATCGAAGAAGGTTTGGGCCCACCGTATAAAAATTAAAAGTGAAGTGATTGAAATATTTCAAAGTTTCCATGTTGTTGAAAGAGACTAACAAACTTCTCAATTGTATAAGAACATATAATGGTGGAGAATATTGCTCAAATGCATTCAAGAAATATTGTAATACATTTGCCATAAAGCATGAGAAGACTGTGCCTAGTAATCCTCAATAGAATGGTGTTGTAGAAAGGATGAACCACACCATTATTGAGAAAGTGAGGAGTATGTTGTCAAATTTTGGTTTGGAGAAGCATTTCCGGGAAGAAGCAGTAAGGACAACTTGCTATCTTATAAATTGATCTCGTACTAGAGCTTTCGACGGTGACATCTCTAAAGAAGTTTAGACTGGTAATGATCTAGAATTAAACAAGAATGCAACAAATTACAAATATAACCATAAACACAGAGATGTAGCGGAAATAATACTTCATTTCTTTAATATCAGAATACTGGAATATGCTTACAAACAAAATGGAAATAAACTAGCTTATGCGATGGTAGCTTATCTCTGAGAGGATATGTGGAGGTTACATGCCTCTAAACTGTATTAAAATGAAGCTCAAGTGCCTATTTATTATTGGAAAACAAGAGAAAACCATAAACAACCAAAACCCTAATCCCAAGAGATGTAAGTCCAAGAGTTTGTGGGCCCCGTTGGGGTTACTTAGGTATCCAACTTCATGGGGTCGTAACTTGGTCATATTATTTCCATTTGATGCTTACGATACCTTGTTGGAAAGGTCTCACCGAGTACTCCAAGATTTGAGGTGAAAAAAACCTCAAAAATGCATTGTTTAGGGGTGTCAAATTGCTCCAGAAGTTCAAGGATTGAAAAACTGCTAAAAATAGCAAATGTTGAAATAAACAAGGAAATAGATGAAACAAACTGGAGGTCTAGCTGGAATAGGTGAGTGGCCAACAATATCCACCTGGTTCAGTTCTCCCCCATTAGGAAGCAATGGTCCCCATTATATGCAGAGCCTCCATGAGGCGAGGAAATTTTTGTTCAAATTGGTCCCTAGTGAACCACTTTCCTTGTTGAAGGAGTTGACCTTCTTTCACAACTTGATATAGCTAGATCCTCTATTGGAGAGTGTTCTTGATCTATGTGTTGATGAGATGGTCAGTTGTGGCATGTTCCATGCAGTCCAGGTTGATCTTTTTCCATGTTAGTTGTTCTGGAATGTCGAATGTGTCCAACAATGTTGGAAAGTATGGTTGAAGGTGGTCGACATTGAACACTAGGTGAAAACCAAGGAATGGTGGGATTTCGAGCTTGAATACATTGTCATTGACAACCTTGATAATGGTGTATGTCACATATCAGAGAGGGTGAATCTTGCGGTGGGGTCCAACGAGGCACTCCTTCTACAAATGTAGCCAAACTTTGTTGCCCACCTCAAACTTGTGTGACACTCGATGTTGATAATGGCCATGATTGTACTTATAATTGGATCTATTTAGTATATCATGGACCTACTGGTAGATGTGTTTAATGCACTCAATGAGTTTGTGATCCCTATCAGATTCAGATTGGACGTGAGTTGAATCTACCTGAGTGGCTGAAAATTGTATGGCCACATCAATGGGACATAATGGCTGAAATCCGAGCCCTACCTGAAGGTGGTTGTTGTCTGTTGAGTTGTGGAGGGCTCTTTTGTAGCTGTGTTGGATATAGGAGACACTTTAATCACATGTGCATGGATGCTTTCAGTTGTACATCTATATAATGTGTACGATCATCTTGTTGATAACCTATGTTTGACCATTATTTTGGGAATGGAAAGCCAAGGACTTATTAATTTTTGTATCCAACATCGACTAGATATGACCAAAATGCACTCAAGAATATATTGTCCTGATCTAAGACAAGGGACTGTGTGATCCCAAAGTGTACCCACACTAGCTCAAAGAAGAGCTTAGAAGTTGCCTCTGATGTGATATTCTTCTTGCATGCCGCCATGGGCTATCTTAGAGAATCTGTCGATGACCACAAAAATGTAGTAATTTACATCCTTTGTAGAAGGAAGGCTTGACATGTAATCCGTCAAGATAGATTCCCAAGGTCTACTAGGAATAGGTAGAGGAGTATATAGGCCTTTCTTCTTGATGGTTGGTTTGGCAATGATGTAAGTGATACATGATCTAATGTACTTCCTAACGACCCGATGAAGTTTCGACCAATAATGTAACAAAAATGCATCTTGAAGGTGAAAATTTAGAACTTTCTTCCCTTCCATGAGTGTGTGCTATGTGCTGTTAAATTCTATATTTCTCTTGTACAGATGTTGCCAACCCTTCTTCTACTTAATGTTCAAATGGAACTGTTGCAGGTAGGTGGGCCATTTATGATGGAAATCATCCTGCAACTTCCCTTGTATCTATATGAATTGCAAGGGTCATTGGTCTGTGTGGATGGCCATTTCCTTCACCATAATGTAATTCTTCCATTGATGGGAGGCCTACACAATGGAATACATTTCTTTGTCATAAGTGAGATACTTTCAGACTATGTTTGAAAGTGTCTCACTGTGGTAAGACATTGGATGCCCCTGCTAAGTAAGAACTACACTAATAGCATAGTCAGAGGCATCTGTGTCAATCTCAAATGGTTGTTGTAGGTCTAGTAATGTGAGACCTAATGTAGAGTAGAGGTGATGCTTCAACTCAACAGACACCTTTTGTTGGGTTTGAGACCAAAAAAAAATTTCTTTCACTCTACCCTTGGTTACTTGACTTAAAGGCCAAGTGATATGAGAGAACACAAACACGAACCTGCGGTAGAAATTGGCAAGGCCCAAAAAGTTGCAGAGCTCTATTAGTGTGGCTAGGGTTGGCCAGTCCTGAATGACTTGTATCTTGGATGGCTCCACATGCACACCATGCTCATCAATGATGTACCCTAGATATTGAACCTGGGTCATGCCAAAAGTGTATTTCTCCAAATTGGCACACAACTTGTATTGTCACACGGTTTGAAGGAACTGTCAAATATAATGAACGTGCTCTTCTGAACTCTGGCTGAAGATCAAGATATCATCTAAATACACCAAAATGAATGTTGAAGGGTTGTAATATGTCATCCATCAATCTAATGAAGTTTGAGGGGGCATTCGTCAACTCAAAAGGCTTTACCAACCATTCGAAAAGGCCCCCCTTAGATTTGAAGGTAGCTTTCCACACATCGGAGGGATTGATAGGCACCTGGTGATATCCACGCTTCAAGTCAATCTTGGTGAAACATTTAGCACCCTTGAGTTGTTCCAAAAGGTCATCAATCCGTGGAATTGGGTACCTATTCTAGACAATGATCTTGTTCAATCTCTGATAGTCAGTATAGAGTATTTGCATCCCATCCTTCTTCTGTATCAGTCTCCCATAAGGTGATGAGGTTTTCCTCATGTGGCCTTTATGAGACATCTCCTGAATTTGCTTCTTAATGTCATCATTCTCCGGAACATAACATCATATATCAGTCCATTGTGTAGTGGAACTCCTGGGGTGAAATCGATGGAGTGCTTAACTTGACAGTGTAGAGGTACCCTTGTAGGTGAGGTGAAAATGTCCCTATACGCCTCCACAACCTTGTCCATTTGTTGCTTCTATTGGGTGGAGACCTATTTGGAAGTTGTGGCCACAACCTTCTTCTTTTCCTTAGGCATATTATATGGAAAATAAATTTCCTGGTCTCAGAAATAATCTCACACCATTTCTTTGTAGTTATCAAAGAGATGGTGGTAGGTGGGGATACCTCTGGTATCCTATACAAATTACCTCCCAAAGTAATAATCACAGAGCGAGGTCTAGACTCATATACAACATGGCACTTCCATAAGTATGGTTTCCTAATAATACGTCACAAAATTCAAGAGGAACAACATCACACATTACCTCATCCATGAAGGGATTGATGTTATAGGGAAGGCGACACTTCTTGTTGACGTGGAGATCGCGTCCTTCGCAAAGCCACCCGATTGTCTACAACTATAGATGTGATAATGACAGTAGGCCCACCCACTTCATGGCCTCTACTGCAATGAGGTTATTTTGGCTCCTGTTGTCGATAATGAACTACAACGGAGAACCCTTCACCCACATATATGAGTGGAAGATGCATTCACCCTCCTCTAGATATTCAAGCTCATTCTTCTGGATCTTAGTGGTGGCCACGGTGGCATTGGGATCTGCATCAATGATCTAATTCTGTTTGTCACCCTCCACTCAAGCTATGACTCAGAGTTAGAACCTATGGCTGATTCAGAAGCCGTTAGCTCTGGCACCAGTGACTACCTGGCCTGACACTGACCTGTGTTGTGAGTGTAGCTCTTATGGAACTCACACCATTTTACCATCTCCTTCTTTGGCTTCATGGTGTTTTTCTTTTCTTACAACTTCAGTGGGTTGTCCTTGGTCACCCCGCCTTGGATTTTGAATTTTCTTTTTGGTTTGGGAGCACTTATTTCTTGCTTTGGATTCATATATCCAAAGTCTCCATTCTTTTGTTTAAAATTCTTCTCTATCTTGACAACATATCGGTATGTCATGCTGAGTGAGGAGATGTCTAGAAAATCCATATCATCCTTTATATACTTGTGTAGACAGTCATGGTACTCGAGTACCAAATTCCACTCAGAATCCTTGATACCCAACTTTGTGCGGAGGGTATGGAAAAAATTTGTCAACTATGACACATCTTGGTCTCTTCTCTACCCCAACATGGTCCACTCTTTGTATTTATCTTCATAGCTCTTGATAGGGTAATATTTTTCCTTGATGGCATTTCAAAAAGAATCCCATGTGGGCACAACTAAAAGCGGTGAGGATTCACTCTCGTCCTTTTCTTCAAAGTAGGTTTCCCACTAGTCCTTGACGTGTGGGGTAGCTTTGAGAAGTGAAAAAATAATCTTTTCCCAATTGGAAATGTCATGAACTAAAAATTATCCTTCCAATAGATTCAACCATTTATCTACGGTGTCTACATATATTAGGCCCTAAAATATGGAAATATCAAAGTTAGTTTGTACCTTAAAAGGAGTGACACATCTAGAGTGGCTCTTGGATGAACATGCATCACTTGTGGGTAGTTATTGAAGGATCTGGGCAAATTTATCCATCATCGCATTCCTCTATCACTCGAGGGATTCCTCAAGAAATATTTTGAAAGGATCTTCTATCCCCTCATCTTTCTTTTCTTCTGCCATGGGAGGCCATCGGGGTTTGTGAGCTTGGTCTTAAAAAGGTTCCACCAGATCGAGCCCTAACTCCTTAAACCATGACCTCCTTAGGGACATGAAAATAAAAATAGAGAACGAGCATACCACTTTGATACCACTGATATGAACTTAAATAGGAACATAACAAATTACATATATAACCATAAATGCATAAATGCATCAGAAATAATACTTCATTTCATTAATATCAAAATACTGAAATATGCTTACAAACTGAATGGAAATAAACAATCTTGGGTGATGATATCTTATCATTGAGAAAACATGTAGCAGCTACATGCCTCTAAAATATGTTATAATGAGGCTCAAGGGCCTATTTGTTATTGAACACCAAGATAAAACCCTAGGAAACCAAAACCCTAACCCCAGGAGATATAACGCCTATAGAAAACTTGTGATAGGTTAACCTGCTAATGCAATACAAATCAAAGATGAATATTATAACCTACTTCTACTATCAATTTATTGAAGCTTAAAGATCGAGCTCAACAATATAACCAGAAGAAGAAGAATCAATGGCACAATACACATGAAAATACTTTGGGGAAAGCCTTAGCTAAAAACCCCACACTATTGTATTATCATACATGGTGGAAATCCATAGGAATTATACAAAGCCTTAGATCTCACAGCTAGCTAGCGCTCAGTACAATCCTCACAGATGCTCACAGGCAATCTTGGCTTCTCTCAAGCCTTCCTCTCTACCCTCCAAGCTCCTATTTCCTTGTGATGTTCCTTTTGGATGATTTTCCTATTACCAAGTGTAAAACCCCTCTTCAAAACTGGGCAATCCTCAAGAATAAATCCTTGACTACATGCATGAGTTTTCTCCATGAGAAAACACATGCAACTGATAGTACACTATCCTTTAACATTAATCTCAACAGGGTCATTCTTAGAATAGACATGCATGATTTTCTGATGAGGGAATCTTCAGTTAACTGGAGTAGCACTATTTGAGTGAATTAATGCATCAACTGACTATTAACTCATTATTAGTTCCTTAGATAGTTTGGAACTAGTTTAACTGGACTTAACTCAATAAACTGAGTTAATTAATTACAACTAAAATATAACTCAATCTTATCTCCTTAATTTAAGGGATAACTCTTGCATGACTTCAGAAAGACTTCCAAATTGAATTTCTCCAACTAGTTAATTTAAAATAAATTAATTAATTATTTCCAAGTAGTTGTTAAGACTAAATTCGATTTTAATTCACAATTTAATTCAAGGACAAATCAAATTGGAATATTCTTGTTGCCATATTTCAACACTCCCTCTCAACAAGAAAGGGATTATCTACCAGCCCACTCCTGTCTCTATGGAACTCGAATTTACACTTTGACAATGCCTTTGTCAAAATGTCAGCATATTGCTCCTCTGTCGAAATATACTGCAACAACATGATCGTCCTCACTACATTGTCTCTGAGATGATGATACCAGATGTCGGTGTGCTTGGACCTATCATGAAATATTGGATTCTCAGAGAGTTTGATACAACATTAATTATCAAAATAGGTCACAGTTGGATCTGTCCTCTAATCAAGCAAGCCAGCTAGGATTTTCCACATCCAGATGGCCTCACATGTTGCCTGACTTGTAGCCATTTATTCTGCCTCTGCTGAGCTCATTGCAACCAACCTCCGTTTCCTGCTATACTAAGAAACTACCACTGATCCAAGGTTGAAAATCCCTCTTGATGTGCTCTTCCGATCTAATGGACTCCCTACTCAATCTGCATCAGTGAAGCCCTGTATCTTCACTCACTCTGTCTGTTTTTACCATAATCCACACTGAGATGTGCCTCTGAGGTATCTCAATACATGCTTTGCCACCTTCCAAAAAATCTTGGTAGGCTGAACCATTGCTTGACTCATTTTGTTCATCGCATAGCACAAATCTGGTCATGTGTTCACTAAGTACATTAGTGAACCCACAAGCTGCCTGTACACAGTAGCCTCTACCACTTCTCTTGAAGTAGCAACTTCCTTCCTCTAGTTACCTACTAGAGGAGTCTGTATGGGCTTGCGCTTCTCAATGTGGAATCTCCTGAGTATCTCATTGGCATACTTGCGCTGGGACACAAAGAACTCCCCATCCTTCTACCACACTTCCATGCCAAGGAAGTAATGTATGAGACCCATGTCTTTCATCTCAAATACTCTTGCAAGGTCCTCCTTGCAAGACACAATCAACTGATCATCACTAGTTAATATGAGATCATCAACATAAAGTACGATGATCAACAACTTACCATTCACCACGATGTGTTACAGGTTCGCATCTGCTTCACTCTTTGTGAAGCCCAACCCAGTGAAGTAGTTATCTATCCTAGTGTACCAAGCACGAGGTACCTGCTTCAGCCCATACAACATTCTCTTGAGTCGATACACATGTGACTCACGATCGACGGTCTCAAAACCTTATGGCTATTCAATGTATGCCTCTTCATCAATCTAACCATTGAGGGATGCAGTCTTCACATCCATCTGATGGATCTTCCAACCCATCTGTGCTGATAGTGCCAACATAGATCTAATAGATGAGTACCATGTGACAGGAGAAAAAGTCTCATCATAATCAATCCCCTTGACCTTTGAAAATCCACGGGTAACAAATCTTGCCTTAAGCTTCTCCACACTACCATTAATAACTTACTTTACCTTGTAAAGCAAACAGGAAATCACAACTAACTTGTTCTCTAGTCTCAAAACCACATACAAACACTATTATTTTTATGAAACCAACTCACAAAAAGACAGAAAAGATAGATGAACGACTTAGAATTCAGCCTCTTCAAGGGGACAACCTCCTTTACATTACATAAATGAACAATTCTTTGATGATACAAATGACAACGCCTCCTTTCTATATATAGGAGTCTAAGGGGCCATAATATAATCAGAGCCGACACAAAAATAATAATGTAAGGGCACAATAATAACAATAGTGGGCTTCTATGGGGCACAATAATAACAATATGGGGTCTACATGGGTACAACAATATAATAAGGGGGTTGTACTAATAACAATAAGGGATTACACTAGTAGTATAGGGGACTAACATGCCCATCTCCTTCAAAAAGTGTTGTCCTCAACGCTTTAGTTGTTCTTGATGCTTCTGTATAAAATTCTTGTCCTCCCATGTGGAATCTTTAGTAGGTAAGTTCTTCCAATTGATGAGGTACTTTGCAATTGATCGATTTCGTAGCTATCAGGTTCTTGTTTCTGTGACTGCTCCAAGTTCCAATATGATTTTTCCATCCTCTTCAAGTTATGGAAATATTGTTTGAATTGGGATATTCTGCAAATTTTGAATGAGTGGCCACACTTCTTTGTCCTTCTTCCATTCATCCCTTGCTTCATTTATCTAATCTGGTTGGATAATAGAAATAACACAAACCAATGCTTCCACATCCTCATTCTTTCTTGAGAGTGCATCTGCAACAAAAAATTCTTCCCTTTTCTGTAGATGATGTCAAAGTCATAACCGAACATATTTGTGAACCATTTTTTCTTTCCTTCTAAAAATAATATTTGTTCTAAAAAGTATTTAAGACTATCATGATCCATTTTGACCTTGAAGTGTCTTCCCATTGTGTAAGGTCACCATTTCTTAAGTGCATGTAGTATTGCCAACATTTCCTTCTCATATATAGCTTGCTTGAGATGTAGCTATAAAAATACCCATTCACCTACATCAAAACTTTTTTCACTGCGATGTTGATCTACCTGTTGTTTCATTTGATTCTTCATCAAAGTGGCGTTATCCTTTAAAAGTTGGAGAACTTGTTGTTGATGCTCGATGTGATGTTTCACTGCTTGAACGTTTTTCTTCTTGATATGTACTTCTATATTAAGAGTTTTAGGAGTGGCAATTTCTTCCAATTCTTTACAAGATATGGTCGGATTCATTTCTTGATGCTCAATGAGATCTTTCACTTCTTGAACATTTTTCTTCTTGATATGTCCTTCTATCTTAATAGTTTGAGGAGTGGTAATTTGTTGGGTCCCTATAATACTAGTGATTACCCCATTACTATTGTATTTATACCCCTTATTTATATTGTTGTGCCCCCATTGCCCTCATATTGTTATTAATGTCCCCATAGAATCCCTCTATTGTTATTTTTGTGGCTTTATATTATTATTGTTAGGTCGGCTGGATTATATTGTGACTCCTTAGACTCCTATATATAAAAAGGAGGTTTTGTCATTTGGATCATCAAAGAATTGTTCATTTGTGTAATGTAAATGAGATTTCCCCCTCGAAGAGGCTGAATTCTAAGGCATTTATCTATCTTTTCTATCTTTTCTTGAGATGGTTTCATAACATTTGGTATCAGAGCTTTGGATTCTAGGGTTTCACTGCTCCAAATAGGTCATCGTGGCATTTTCTCTATAACTTTTTTTCTGTGACGTTTCAGAAGTCACAAAAAGAAACCCATTTAATAAGAAATCACGTTGAACCTTGGGTCCAAATTTCATAGCTTTTCGCACGATATTTTCGGAGATATGATCTGAGGAAGTTGGTCTTTTTGCAGACTCCTGAATTACATTCAAAACAGGTGACCTAGGGAAAATAGTCATAACTTTCTCTTTGAGGATCGGATTGAAATTTTGTAAGAAGTTATGGAAAGAGGACGGACTTTAGTTTCTTGTATGCATTTTTCATATCCATAGGTCAAAACAATGACTTGTGGCATGTCGTACAAGTTTGCTCTACTGAACTAGTCTATAAGCAAGTCACTGTGGGAGATTTCATATAACTCTTCCTTGGAGAAACCAATTTGGGTCAGACTTGTGGCGTTGGAAAGAGGACTCAAAAGGCTACTACAGGTCAAAATTTCAGAATTGGATGATCCGAAATTACAGAGATACATCAGATTCAATATCAGGCTTCTACAAAGTGAAAAAAGGTGTGTAGTTTTTTTTTTTCAATTTTTGCATAAGCTTGGTTTGAAGGAATTCAAAGGGCATAGTAAAGCATTATTATCGGTAACTTATGCCCCGAGGAAAGAAAATACAAACACCTAGTAAGGAACCTGAAAGCTCTAGCATGACTCATGAAGAAGAGGAAGAAATGCTACATGATATATCAAAATTACAAGAGCAAGTGCAAAAAATGTCACGCTCACAAAAGCTAACAAAAGCTAAGATAAATGGCGTGGAATCTAAGATAAAGGGCATGGAAGCTAATATGGATGATTTGAAGACAGATTTGAAGACATATTTGACAAATTTTCTACAAGAAATACTTACTAATGGTGAAAGGGTTGTAAAGGAAACTCATGATGTGAACAAAAGAAATGTTAATCATGATTCCATAGACTCTAATGTTGGATCGAAGACCCACCATATTCCAAAAATCGATATGAGGAAGTTTGATGGCAAGGATCCCGCCACATGGATATTACAGATGGAGCAGTTCTTCGATCTCAATAATGTGCAAAACACACAAAAGGTACGTATGGCAACTTTATATTTGGAACCAAATCAGTTTGTATGGTATCAATGGCTTTGCTCTCATAAACAATTTATCACTTGGGCAATTTTTACGGAAGAATTGATAGCACATTATGAGGATACAAAAAGCAACACTTTTTTTAGCCAATTGATAAGTCTCAAACAAAAGGGTTCAATAATGGAGCACATTGAGGAGTTCCAAAAATTTAACATAAGGGTAAAAGATATTCCAGAGGAGCATAGGATTGATGTGTTCATAGGGTCTTTAAAGGATAATATCCAACATGATGTTGACCTTTGGGAACCTGATTCATTAGAGAAGGCATTCAGGTTAGCAAGAAAAATGGAAAGCAAAATTATGGCAACTAGGAAGCATACCACTCACAACTATAAAGATGGAAGTGCAGTTGCCCCTAGTCTTCCACAACCTATAAGGTTGACACCACAAAAATTGGAAGAAAAAAGAGCAAAAGGGCTTTGTTATAGTTGTGATAGCAAATACACTAAAGGTCATAAGTGTGCTGAGAAGAAATTATTCTACATAGATTGTGAAGAGGAAGAAGAAAAGGAGCAAGAAAGGTCAAAAGAAGAGGATATGATCCAGGAACAAAGCCTAGATGAAGAAAAAATAAATCCAACCATATCTTGTAATGCATTGGCGGGAATTACCACTTTTCAAACCATCAAGATAGAAGGACAAATCAAGAAGAAAAAGGTAATAGTGTTGATTGATTCAGGAAGCACCCACAATTTTATTCATTGTAGGGTAGCAAAAGAATTGAATTGCTTCCTATATCCAGCACCAGAGTGTCAAGTGATGATTGCAAATGGAGGAACAATAAATTGCTCTGGAAAGTGCCATAATATCAAGCTATCCATGGGAGAATATGTATTGACTAGCCCAATGCTTTCCATTCCAATGGGAGGTGTTGATGTTGTACTAGGAGTCCAATGGCTACAATCCTTGGGTACAATAGCTTTTAATTTTCAAGAACTTTTCATCAAATTTTCTACAGAAGGAAAGGAAGTTGAATTAAGGGGTATTGCAGGGAAACCAGGAAAGATAATCAGCTTTAATGGTATGACAAAGCTTCTAAAAAAGGAGCAAAGGGGTGTAATTGCACAATTATGTTCGCTAGATGTTTCCACATTAGAATCATCTATTTCTCCAGATCTCCACAAAGTCCTGGACAATCATTCCAAGGTATTTGAGACTCCCAAAGGTCTCCCACCTATGCGTGATCATGATCATGCTATTCATCTGATTCCAGGAAGTGTTCCTCCAAACATCAGGCCGTACAGATATCCCTATGTCCAAAAAAGTGAAATTGAACGTATGGTTGCAGAAATGCTAGAGGCTGGTATAATTCAACCGAGTCAAAGTTCTTTCTCTGCTCCAGTAGTATTGGTGCACAAGAAGGATGGATCATGGTGCATGTGTCCGGATTATAGGGAGCTCAACAAGCTCACTATTAAAGATAAGTTCCCCATTCCTGTCATTGATGAATTACTGGATGAATTGCATGGATCAATTTACTTCACCAAGTTGGATCTTCATTCAGGATATCATCAAATTAGAATGAAGATTGAAGACATTCCGAAAATGGCATTTAGAACTCATGAGGGTCATTATGAATTTTTGGTCATGCCTTTGGCCTTACCAATGCACCTTCAACATTTCAAGGTTTGATGAATTCAATTTTCAAACCATTCCTTAGAAAATTTGTGTTAGTATTTTTTGATGATATACTTATCTACAGCAAGTCTTGGAAGGATCATGTTGAACATGTTGACAGGGTGCTACAACTATTGGAGGA
Organism: Pinus tabuliformis; assembly: GCA_031772625.1. Classification (NCBI taxonomy): domain Eukaryota; kingdom Viridiplantae; phylum Streptophyta; class Pinopsida; order Pinales; family Pinaceae; genus Pinus; species Pinus tabuliformis. The sequence goes on along the minus strand of CM062813.1, from coordinate 653,440,554 downwards.
GAAACAATTATATGCAAAAAGATCCAAATGTTTCTTTGGAGTCCAGGAGGTGGAATATTTGGGTCATATTGTATCTCATGAAGGAGTTAAGGTAGACCCTAGCAAAATTAAAGCCATTAAGGAATGGAAAATCCCCACATCCATAAAGCATCTGCGCGGATTTCTTGGGTTGACAGGGTATTATCGCAAGTTTGTTAAGAATTATGGGAGAATAGCAGCACCTCTAACAACATTATTGAAGAAAGATGCATTTTCATGGACTCTGGAAGCAACAAAGGCCTTTGAACATCTTAAAGAGGCAATGTGCCAAGCACCGGTCTTAGCTACACCGGACTTCACAAAAACCTTTATTGTGGAATGTGATGCTTCAGGAAATGGAATTGGTGCTGTTCTAATGCAAGATGAAAGACCCATTGCTTTTGAAAGTCGTCCAATCAAGGGAAAGTTTTTAAGCAAAGCTATTTATGAGAAGGAAATGTTGGCAATACTCCATGCACTTAAGAAATGGCGACCCTACCTAATGGGAAGACACTTCAAGGTAAAAACGGATCATGATAGCCTTAAATACTTTTTAGAACAAAGATTATCCTCTGAAGAGCAACAAAAGTGGGTCACAAAGATGTTGGGTTATGACTTTGAAATCATCTACAAAAAAGGGAAGCAAAATGTGGTGGCAGATGCACTCTCAAGAAAGGATGAGGATGTGGAAGCATTGTTGTGCACTATTTCTATTATCCAACCAGATTGGATAAATGAAGCAAGGGAGGAATGGAAGAATGATGAAGAAGTGTGGGCACTTATTCGAAAGCTACAACAAGATTCCAGTACGTCTGATACATTTAGCTGGAAAAATGATTCGTTATGGTACAAAGATCGCTTATACCTTTGTAAGAATTCCCAGCTAAAACAAAAGATTCTTATGGAATTGCACACTTCTCCCTTAGGAGGGCACTCAGGATTTTTAAAAACTTACCACAGGGTTAAGAAGGAATTTTTTTGGGATGGCCTTAAATCAGATATTCAAAAGTTTGTGGCAGAATGTTTGGTTTGCCAACAAAATAAAGTTGAAACAATTAAGACACCGGGTCTATTACAACCTTTATCCATTCCAAGCCAACGTTGGGAGGAGGTTTCAATGGATTTTATCACAGGTTTACCCAAGTCTGAGGGAAAGAGTGTCATCATGGTGGTAGTTGACAGACTTACCAAGTATGCACACTTTTGTGCATTATCACATCCATTTAAAGCCAGTACAGTTTCTACTGCATTTATGGAAACAATTCAAAAGCTACATGGAAACCCAAAGATTATTGTAAGTGACAGAGATCCCATTTTCACTGGAAATTTTTGGACAGAATTATTTTCTTGTCTTGGTACTCAGTTAGCTCATAGCTCATCTTATCATCCTCAATTTGATGGGAAAACTGAGATAGTAAAAAATTTTTGGAAGGATATCTTCGTTGCTTTGTATCTGATAAACAGACACAATGGGTCAAATGGTTGCCTCTGGCTGAATGGTGGTATAACACTTCCTTTCATACAACAACAAAAATGACCCCATTTATGGCACTTTATGGGTATCAACCACCATCCATCACATCATATTTAAGAGAAAATTCTAAGTTTCATGGAGTGGAACATCACATCGAACATCAACAACAAGTCCTCCAACTCTTAAAGGATAACGTCGTGTTGGAATAGAATAGAATGAAACAACAGGCAGATCAACATCGCAGTGAAAGAAGTTTTGATGTAGGTGATTGGGTATTCCTACGGCTACAACCATATAAGCAAATGTCCCTCAAGCAAGCTAAGAAGGATAATAAATTATCACCAAAGTATTATGGTTCGTACAAGGTGTTGCAAAAGATTGGTACTATGGCATACAAATTGGAGCTTCCTGCAGCTTCTCGATTGCACCTAGTTTTCCATGTTTCATGCTTAAAGAAGGTTATAGGTGACAAGCTCCCAGTTCAAACAATATTGCTAGAACTTGACGAGGAAGGAAAAATTATATTGGAACCTGAAGCAGTTATAGAAACAAGAACTCGACAGCTACGAAATCGATCAATTTTAGAGTACCTTATCAAGCGGAAGAACTTATCCGCCGAAGATTCCACATGGGAGGATGAGAATTTTATGCAGAAGTATCTAGAACTACTCAAGCGTTGAGGACAACACATTTTTTGAAGGTGAGGGGCATGTTGGGTCCCTATAATATTACCGATTACCCCATTACTATTGTAGTTATACCCCTTATTTATATTTTTGTGCCCCCATTGCCCCCATATTGTTATTAATGTGCCCATAGAATCCCTCTATTGTTATTTTTGTGGCTTTATATTATTATTGTTAGGTCGGCTGGATTATATTGTGACTCCTTAGACTCCTATATATAGAAAGGAGGATTTGTCATTTGGATCATCAAAGAATTGTTCATTGGTGTAATGTAAAGGAGGTTTCCCCCTTGAAGAGGCTGAATTCTAAGGCATTGATCTATCTTTTCTATCTTTTCTATCTATATTAAGAGTTTGAGGAGTGGTAATTTCTTCCAATGCTTTACAAGATATGGTCGGATTCATTTCTTGATGCTCGATGAGATCTTTCACTTCTTGAACATTTTTCTTCTTGATATGTCCTTCTATCTTAATAGTTTGAGGAGTGGTAATTGCATCCAATGCATTAAAAGATATGGTTGGATTCATTTCTTCTTTCTTGATGTGATCTTTCAATTCTTGAACCTTTTTCTTCTTGATATGTCCTTCTATGTTAAGAGTTTTAGGAGAGGTAATTCTTTCCAATTCTTTACAATATTGATCGGATTCATTTCTTCCTTCTCTGGGGTTGGTTCCTAGTGTATATACTCTTCTTTTGATGTTTCTTGATCATTTTCTTCCTCCTCTCCACAATCAATGTAAAATAATTTCTTCTCAGCACACTCATGCCCTTTAATGTATTTGTTATCACAATTGTAACAAAGTCCTTTTTCTCTTTTCTCTTCCAATTGTTGTGGTGTAACCCTTGTTGATTATGGAAGGATAGAAGAAAAACACTTCCATCTTTATAGTTGTGAGGGGTAGACTTCCTTGTTGCCATAACTCTTCTTTCCACTTTGTAGCAAAGCCCTTTTTCTCTTTCTTCTTCCAATTGTTGTGGTGTTGCTCTAAAGAAGGTGTTGCTCTTTGTATCTTCATAATGTGCTATCATTTCCTCCGTGAAAATTGACCACGTAACAATTTGTTTACGAGAACAAAGTCCTTTATACCATAAAAATTGATGCGGTTCTAAATATGAAGATGAAATACATACCTTTTGTAACAGTGGTACACCATCTAGATCAAAATATTGTTCCATCTGTAGTATCCAATTTACTGGATCCTTTCCATCAAACTTCCTCATATCGCCTTTTCCTGATTTCAGGAGCTTAATATTGAAATGACTATAACTCTGTACTTTAATATCTCAAAGTTCTAAAATTATCTCTTGCAGTAGCCCTCTAAGTCCTCTTTCTAACCACGCAAGTATGATCAAAATTTTATTCTCCAAGAAAGAGTGATACCCAATCTCCTAAGATGACCTGATTATATAATGTTTTAGTAGAGCGAACTTGTATGATGTGCCACGTGTCACTATTTCGACCTTCAAATCTAAAAACTATGCACAAAAAACTACGTTCCGTCATATTTCTGTAAATTCTTATGAAATTTCAATTTGTTGCTTGGAGAGAAAGTTATGATGATGATTTTCCCAAGGTCAACTATTTAGGATGTAATTCGGGAGTCTGCAAAAACCCTATCTTCCTCAGATCATATATCCAAAAATATAGCAAGACAAGATCTGAAATTTGGACCTGAGATTCAAAATGATTTATTCTCAAATGAGTTTTTTCTTTAGCTTCTGAAACTTTGTAGTGAGAAGGTTATAGCGAAAATACCATGATGACCTCTTTTAGATGAAATTCTGGAGCTTGCAAAAACCCTAACTTCCGCATATCATATAACCTAAAATATAGTGAGACAAGATATGAAATTTGGATGTGCGGTTCATCTTCTCAAATGGGTTTTTTTTAGCTTCTGAAACATCGCAGAAAAAAAGGTATAGCAAAAATACCACAATGACCTGTTTGGAGTAGCGAAACCCTAGAATCCAAATCTCTAATACCCAATGTTATGAAACCAACTCACAAAAAGATAGAAAGGATAGATGAATGCCTTAGAATTCATCCTCTTTGACGGGGAAACCTCCTTTACAACACCTCCTTTCTATATATAGGGGTTTAAGGGGTCATAATATAATCAAAGCCGACACAAAAATAATAATGTAAGGGCACAATAATAACAATAGTGGGCTTCTATGAGGCACAATAATGACAATATGGGGACTACGTGGGTACAAAAATATAATAAGGAGGTTGTACTAATAACAATAAGGGGTTACACTAGTAGTATAGGGGCCTAATAATTACGAACTATGGAGTCATACTCCTCCACCATAGAATCAACCCAAATCGGCTGTTTCACTACTTCCTCAAAGGAGTATGGCTCGATCTCGACACATTCCCTAGTAAGGGCCATGTATCCAGTGTACCTCTCAAGTCACTTCCTCTGTCTGTGCTAAAAAGATGGTGCTCCCACATTCTCTCTTGCATCCTCCAACAATCTATCGGCTTCCCTTGTGCACTTATGTCCATCTCTAGAAGACTCTGCTTGAGTGGATGTCTCCACTCCTAGAACCTCTGCATGTGGCTACTCGGCATTGGTCTGAGGCTCCTCCTCCTTAGGAATCAACAGTTCCTCCATAACCTATAGTTGGAGCTCCCTCTCAAGGGAAACACGCATGGCCTTTTGCTCATCAAACTTGAGATCTTTGCGAACCACTATCCTCCGATTGTTAGGCAAGTACACCTGATAGTTGTGAGGTGTATCAGTGTACCACACAAATATCCCCAACTCTACTGTCATCTCAAGCTTCTTTCTTGCATCCTTTGTCACTTGGAAATAAGCCGATGAGCCAAAGATCTTGAAGTGACCCACATCTAGTCTCTTACCAGAGAAAGCTTCCTCTAGTGTCTTCATCCCAACTATGCGATGTAGGCTCCTATTCTGCAAATAGACTGTTGTGTTGCATGCCTTAGGCCACAAGTGAAGTGGTAGGCCTTGGTCATGCAACATTGCCCATGATGTCCCTACAATAGTTCTGCTCTTCCTCTCGGCCACCCCATTCTGTTGTGGGTTATCAAGTGCCATCAACTCTCTTTTAATTCCTTCCACTGCACAAAAGTCCTTAAACTCCTTAGAGACATATTCTCCACTCTTGTCGCTTCTCAAGGCATTGATCTTATTCCCTGACACTTTCTTGACCAAAGCTTTGAACTCACAAAACTTTGTGAAAGTTTGGTCCTTCTTCTATATGAAATAAATCCATCATTTATGAGAATAGTCATCAATGAAAATCACATAATACCTTTGCTTTGTTGTGGATGCCATCGATAATGGTCCACACAAATCAGTATGAACTCACTCTAAGATAGCCTCTCCTCGATTGTCTCGATCATGAAAGGAAGACTTGGTGTACTTTCCCAAGGTACAACCTTTACATGTGTTAACTTGCTTAAGTTTACCTTTGGGAAGTCCTGTAGATATCTACTACATTATCTTCAAAGCCCCATGATGCAAATGGCCCAACCGTCCATGCCACAACTCGCCAATGTCTTGGCTTTGCACCAATTATTCTTTCATACTCAATGTTGCACAATCATCTACCTCTAGTTTATAGAGACTCTTCACCTAAATCCATATCCTCTTGGTTTGACTCATGGCTATGTGTCTTAGGAACACCTTTCCTTTACTGAAGACAATATCATAGCCTTTGTCCTCCAACATCATGACCGATACCAAGTTCTTCTTTAGTCCAGGTACATACATCACATCTGTCAAGGTGAAAGGAGATCCATGCTCCCTCTGAAAAGCAACCTTTCCCACTCCTGAAACACTATACCTTTCATGGTCACCCATCTCTATGTGCATCTTGAGGTCTTTCTCCTCCAAGGAATTGAATAAATTTTTATCATCGATCATGTGGAATGAGGTTTCACTGTCAAGATACCAGACACAATGCATCATCAATGACACCATGCATGCGATGGGGGTAAAGTCCATTTCAAACTAAGACGCTAATGCCTCACCTTCTGATCCTTTTGATCATCCCTTATTAGACTTATTCAATGGGCAATTAGTCGCATAATGTCCCATCTTGTGACAATTAAAGCATCTTACTTAAGACATGTCACCCTTCTTCACTCCATGAGAAGAATTCGATTTGAAATGGGAAGCCTTCCCCTTCCCTTTCCTTGTGTTACTTTCTAAGGCCATATTTTCATCATCATCATTCTTAGATGAAGAACCATCTCGTGTGCTCCTCCTAATCTCCTCCTACATAAGATCCGACCACACTCACTCCCAATTGTTAGCTACCTATACCAATAGGTTTCATATTTCATGATTGCCAAAGAAAGTTCCAAATATGCTTTGCTTTGATGATTCAAAGATCCCATATTTCCATGAGAAGACAAGGTGTGTACATAAGCTTGATGTTGTCTCAATTTTGATGGATGGTCCAACAGCCTAATCTGGATCATGCCATGTTTCAATTTTTTGTTGTAGAATAGAGAAAGAAATCTGTCCAAACTGTTTAATCTTGGCAGACCAGTAGCTAGGTAGAGAAGTAAGGTTCCCAACTGCTTAATCTGGGACCTTGGAAGTAATAAGGGTAGCCTTAGATAGAAAGTCAAAAGAAAAAGCCAAAAGAAAAGAAAAGGCACATAAGGGTCTGCAAGTCTAAGTGCACCCTTCATGAAGAAACAAAAAATGCTAGACAAGTAGATGGGTAGGTAGATGGGGTTGCAGAAATGTCATTCATTTCAACTGAATTTTGCTGGTCTAGCATAAAGGAAAATCAATGGATAGAGAAGCTCCTCTTCTCCATCATGTTGCAGCAAAGCAAAGGAGCATGACTAACTCCCTTTCCTCCCCTTTCACATTCATTACTAACATCCCTTCATCAGTTGTGTTCATGAAAGAATTTAAGGTTTTATGTTAGTTCTTATTCCCTTAAAAGCCACATTTCTTGTCTAAAATTCTTTTCATTTTGATCTACTCCCTAGGCTAAGTTGTTTGTTTACAAACTTAGTGATATCACTCCTCATTCACCTCTTCCATTCATATTAACCCCTAACTTCTTATTATCTAAATCCCCTATGTTACCCTTTCCCTATTATTATAAACACTATGGTGTATAAACCCCAAGCATTCTATAAATATCCCTTCCCCCCTGGCATTATACCCATATGTTCATAGTCAGGGATTAAATTGACATCTGGTCAGTTTAAGAACCCAAACCCTACCCCTCTTCCCCCTTCAGAAGTTATCTAAACCATTAACCCCTTCATTTGCTAAAGAACCTTGTAAAATAACCCCATTTTCACCCCTAACCCGTTTCATTTGCAAAATATACATAAAAACCCACTTTTCCCATTTTACCCAAAGTGTTGGCGCAATGCGCGGTTTGATAAAATGCATTGACAAGTCATATAAATTCGCCAAAGTCCACAGTCGCGCTGGGCGCGCTTTTCAAGTAAATATATTATTTTAATCCCCGCCCACGTCCGTATCAACCTGGCACCTTAACGATCCATCGACCGTCAGATCTGGCCCTTTTCATCCGATGGCTCTCATGCATTTCGGACCGGGCCCGACGTCCAGAAGTTACCTTCCGAAATTTCTCAGAGGGTGACATTAGGCCTCTGCCATGCGTCACCCCCAAATCGTATCGGAGCGCCCTCTGACAATTCCTCTTCCGTATAGAGAGTGGTGCGATATTACACCGCTTACCGTTTCTGGTTTCTGTGAACCCGCCTTGCCAACGTCACTACCACGTCAGTACCACGTCATTGCTACATCACCGCCGCGTCAGCACCCCCGTCCGCCACTGCTCTGACCTGCCCGCCACCTCACCATCCCCGTGGACCACTCTCAAGCTGCCACGTCACCTGATGATGTCATGCTGACGTCATCCGACCTTGACCCCACCTGATGACATCATGCTGACGTCATCCAAAAAAAGCGCCAAATAACCCAAAAATCCATATTTTGGCCGAAAAATCGTGTTTTTTATTACTTTTTCAAAAAACGACCGTTGCACCTCTGCATGTATTTTACGACCAAACAAGCATCAACCTGCTGAATTCGACCTGAGGACCATTGGTGCGCCAATTCCACCTGCATTTGTGACTATTTCCAACAGTTTACCATGTATTTATCCCAGTCATTCCCTCTGCGCCTGGTTTTATCCTGCATTTCTCCAACAATAGCTTAAAGAGTAAGAAAACACTGTGTTTACCGCTAAATCCCCTGTGGCTAGCCTCCATTTTCAGTTGTAAAGTCGAAATTCGACTGCAGAGCCTTGTTTTACCCGAGTTTTCACAAAACATACAGTTAGTTCGCGCATTCGTGAACTGAGAACCCAAGCTACACCAATTCACCGTAAAGAGAGTTTTTAAGGCCAAGCATTTGCCCTATCAGTGCTTTGTGCAGTATTTCAATTGCTGCCATTGCCATTTTATCTTCTGTTCCTCAGTAAATCACCTCTCTTTCCAAGAAATACTCCTTTGTGTTGCTCTACATAGTAACACCGGTGCATACAAATAGAATCCTAAAGTTACCATGGATACACCAGTAGCTCCTGTAGCCTTGAATATTGCTCCATTAAATGCCCCTCAGAGAGAATTGGAATGGCAACCATTAGCAGACCTGGATTATCATATATAAGAAGAAATACTAATGCACAGCAAGTACCACATCCACTTGTTAAACGAATTGAAGATTAAACACGAGACTGGAACAGATGTATTGGGCATTTGGGAGTCTTTCCTCCCTATCTTCAAGCTCCCTCAGGTCAACCAGTTTCCTGACCTAATCCACCTATGTGCTGACTGCTACGACGCCACTCAGAGGGCTGTGATTGACCCTTCAGGCTCAGTTGTTTTCGATGTCACCCCTGAAGCCATCAGAGAGATGCTGCACTTCAAAACTGAGAAGAAATTAGTTCCTTTATCACTGACTAATCTGATAAAGCAAGGAGCTAAATTGACAGATGCTCAGGTCACCAAACTAAATCAATTGTACATTGACTCTGACACCGTGAAGTACCCTCCCATTTCTCATGTTTACCTCAACCAATTGGGCAGGGACCTTGTAGACATGATCAGTCCCATTCTGGGCTATAATTCAATTGAGTTTGTTGATGAAACTGTGCTGGTAATGATGCTCATGTTTTCCCCTGGCAAGTCTCCAATCTGCTATGACTATGCCACCTACATATCTGACAAAATACATGAGCAATTGATGAACTTGGCAAGAGAAAGGGTGTTCAGATACACCTCCTACATCTACCACTTAATTTTGTATTATCAACATGAGAAATTTCAATTTGCTGTGAAGAGAGTGGATGCACAAGGCAATCCAAGGTCAGTAGTCTATTGGTCCTCTGCTATCCACTGCAGATCTTGTTCTCCATACACTTATTGTGAGTTTATAGACCTTTTCATCCACCCAAACATGTCTCTGCTTCTGAGCTCACCTCCTCCTAGACTAACTGATGAGATGCAGAGGATTCTTCAGTTGTCCAAGGTATACAGTATTGGGGATTGGTACTATTACCAAAACCACACAGTTATCAGAATATATGGGTGTGAGTTGCCCCCATACAGATTGCCCAAATATGTGCCCATGAGATTGTTTGCCCTTGAATACTTCAGGCAGTTTGGGAATGCTGATGTGCTACATTTTTCAGGCAAAGGCAAGAAAGCATAGCTCAAAGTAAGAAACCAATTAGGCCACTTCATTTACAACAAAAGGGAGGAAGGTTGGCAAGAAGCAGACAGAATGCTAGAATCCCTTGGCCTATAGACTAGTTTCCTTTGGAAACCTTATGACCCCAATCACTTCATAACCTTAAGAAGGGTCAAGTATAGGCTGGCCAATTATGACCATGTAAGGTTGCCCCACATAGAAAAATATGCAAATCAAATAAAGTGGAGGATAGGCACCTTAGAGGAAGCTGTCACACAAGAAGAATTAAATCAAAGAGCAGTTAAAAATCTCCAAAAGATGGCTGACTTAGAGCTTTGTGCATAGGTATTTGCTCTTCCAGGCACTCAAGTGGGAGCAGCTGCCTCATCCTCCACAGCACATCAGCAAGCAGCTAAAGCTACTGATCAAACCTCTAGCAAAGGCAAAGAGAAAGAGATGGAGCCAGAGCAGCCACCTCATGAACAGGTACAGCAGCAGGAAGTGCAGCAACAACCACATGTACAACAGCAACAAAGGGGCCAGCAAGAAAAGGAACAGCCAGTGCAACAAGAGCAAACATCACAGGCCCCAAAATCCACCGGGTAGCAAGCTTAGGACACTCTGCCTCCTAGGCAGGAGACAACAGTGGAGGCCTCAGTCCTCCAAACCCCACAAAAAGAAGACATAAGTAGAAAGAGGGACAGAGAGACTCCCCTCACAACATCAACAACTCAAGGGGAGAAAAGACACAGAATGAATCCCCTCTCAGAGGAAGAAATTCCTATAGGGAAATCTTTGGGCATGGGCCCACCTAGCATGGAGGCATCTGCAAGTTCCTTCCAGCAGGAACAAGAGAGGACAGTGGGAGGAGAAGTCAGCTCCTCAAGCCAGCAAAGAGGAGGTCAACTGGGCATCAAGCAACAATTCATTGATATAAAGAAGAGGAATGAGCCCATAAGGATACAGCTATACAATCATTTGTTAAAAATGGCTCTCACCAACCAGCAAAGACTAATGTCTGCATATGATGTCCAGGAGGGCAAAATGATCATGAGCCATTTTACGCCAGCAGTGTTGCAGCCGTAGTCAGCTGCAGATTACATAAGGACCAACCTTGAGGTCCTTGCCAAGGACATCCACCCAATGGATAAAATCGAATTACATAAGCAAACGGGTGAGATGGTGTATGCCTCCTTGGCTAATAAGACATTGGAGAACTACAGGCTAGAAAAGAGTCTAAATAATACAGCTGCCCAACTTGAGTTGGAGAGAGCATCCTCTCAAGCAAAGGACAACAGAATCAAAGCCTTAGAGGAGATAATCATAGAACTTGGGCATGATCCCAAGGACATCAAGGCTGTACAAGCATTATTGAAGTTAAGAGATGCACTTATGGCAACACTAAGGAAAATGGTAACAGTCCCAGCAACCATTCACCCACAAACTGGAGAAGTTGCCCAGCTGAGACATGACCAAGATGCAGCAGCTATGCTGGTGTCATTATACAAACAGCTGATCCAGACACAGGAGAAATTGGGTGAATCAGAGGCTGCACAGGCTGCACTGCAGGCAGCATTACAACAAAAAGAAGGAGGACAAACATCTCAGCCTCCTCTAGAGATAATTAACCTTGAGGAACCTCCTCAAACTATTGCTCCTCCCCCTGAAAAGACTGAACAAACATCACCATCTACATCAGCACCAACGCCAACAACAGAGCAGGCTCCAAGCCTGGACATGCAGAAGCTAAGGAATGAAATCCAAGCCCTGGAAGCCCAAATGGCAGAATTAAATGAGGCCAGGGAAAATTTGGTCAAGTTGAATGAAAGATATGATAAATCAAAACAAAGTGTTGCTGAGAAAGGAAGAGAGATAAAGGCTCTCAAAGAGAAGATAAAGGAGCTGGAGAAGGAGCTCACACTTGACATAGTAGTGGCTGAACTCAAGACAGTCCTATGGGCCAACATTGGCCAATCCATAACTGATCAATGGCAATACATTGAGACCATTCATGAGCAAATAGAGCTCATAGGGAAAGCACATAGAGAAATCCAAAGAGCAAGGTCATCTCTAGGCAATATGCCTGAGGTTGCCAACAGAATGATTAACGTGCTTAATAACAGAACAAGTGCTCAGCTGGCAACAATGGGAATTTCCAACAGGACTGAGACCATTTTGCTAATAAAAAGAGTCCTAACACTAAGAAGCCTGCTACAAACACTAGAAAGAAGAAGCCAGGATATGCAGACAGAGGTTAATAAGTTCATGGACAAATTTGTGGCATTGCAGAACAAAGGTCTTCCTAGCTTACTGAACAGCGCAGGAAGACTACTTTCCCATGAAAATTATGCCAAAAGGGTTAACACATTTGTTACAAATCAGATTACAGAAAGACCCAGCACTTCAGAAGAATCAGGGCCAGCATCAGGGCAGAGTCTCTACAACAGGGTTGAGAACCTATTTTTCATCATGGATGAGATCAAACATTTGTTTGAAGTGCCTCCAAATTTCTATAAATACACAGAGGCAGATGAGACTTTAGAGGTAATTCTAAGACATCAATTGCCCACACAGGATGTCTAGACCAAAATGATACAGTTAATACTGTAAACCAGAGCCTGTATTCAAGTTTTTTCATTTAAATATATAAGTTATCATGCACAGGAAAATTTTGATAAAATCAGCATGCATGGAGAAGAATGGGCTGAGCCAACTCAGCAAAACTATTCGGCCACTAAAGCAGCACTGACAGTCACACGTGACAAGGCCGAAAAGATACAGGGGGACAGAGTCACAAAGACACGTCATCCAACATTTATAACAGAACATTCAACCGACTCAGTGGCCTCCAAAGGTCAAAAAGTCTTCTGACAGAATTGAAGAGCATTTATGTTGTATTCAAAGTTGTAATAACTTCTTATCTGTTGTTCTGTACAAGTTGGTGAACATATTTATTTCTCAGATGACTCAACGCTTCAGATATTTTGTATCACCGTTTGTATATATTCCCCCCTCGCATAAGCTTGCAGGGGTGGTTGTTGATTTCTCTTCTAGAGTTCTTATGTTGTAAATTTTCAGAGTATTAATACCAAAGCTGATGGAATTTCCAAACCTCTGTGTTATTTGAGGCATTCTGGTGTTTTGCTTAAAGTTACAGGATTCCTGCATATTTCATGGCACAATAAGTTTTCCTTAAAAACTCTTCGTTATGTGTTTTCTTTTTGATATCCTTTCATAGCTCATTCGTGTTTCTGTGTTTCATAGTTAATGGCAGAGAAAAAGAATAGTTCCAGGATTTATTCACAAAGTACCCTGAACTCAATCTATGCTATTATAAATGTCTTTCTTCAGTTATAGTCATAAGGTGTAATTCTTAAATGCTGCACCTCCAAACTATGTCTTTCACAGTGATTGATTGTTTCAGGAATTCAAGTTTTCTCCTGTGCAATATATCTCTTTCGTACACCCCCAGCCTAGTGGAGAATTCTTAATTGCTTTTCACTGGTTAAACACACCTCATAATCACAATTTCAATTTTGTTTCATGATGTATTTAAATGGCCCTGTAGTTTCAGCAACCCAACTCAATATTTCAGACAAACCTGTAGCCACAGACTCCATTGCCCAATGGACTAATACTGCCTGAAGACTTCCACCTTAGGTACAGAAGACATCCCTCAACCAAAACACAAAACCAAACCCTGAACTCATAACTAGCCTAAAATCTTCAAAAAACAGAGACAAACCTTAAAGAGAGAGCCTTCTCTGATTACAATTTGGCTAGAAGCTGTAATCCTAAGATTGGTTAGTGGTTACCGCGGACGTATTCCCTTGGGAGTCAAAGGGAACAACCTGGGTGTTAACATAATTGGCGACTCCGCTGGGGAGTTCCTCAGGATTTTCTAATTTCTGTATATTTCTTAAAGCTGCTTCAGTCAATTTTCATGCTAGCTTTAAGATATACACAGTCACTTCAAAATCTTGTCTGGCCCTTGTAGACACAAAAATATTCCAAAAAACATACTCAAAAACAAGTTCAGAAGCTGGCTCCCAAGAAGAATCCGCGATATACAAGGTCAAATCCTAACCCCAATCCGCTAACTGTTTTTGAAAATCCTAATACAATCCCTAAAACCATTAGGAAGCAGCAAGGACAGGAAACTCTTGCTGATTTAAGTCCTGAGACAACTTATCCAAAGCCTTTTCCAACTCCAATCAAGGTTCTATTTCGGTCTACCCTTGATTCCCCCAGTTCACCATCCACATCTCAAAGCCCTCCTTTCACACCTCCGTCCACTGCACATATTCCTTTGACCAACACTCTAGTTTCTACCGTTCCCACTACCCCTGTTGTACCAGTCGTTCATGTTATCTCAGTTATCCCTGTCAACCCTATAAACCCTGCAAACATGGCTAATAGATATGCACCCCTGCAGTTGCCTGCTAATGTTGTAGCTCTACCTCAGGACTACCAATCCAAGATCTCATATTCTGACTCCACTGGCCCTTTCACAACAATTCAACATGCCAAAAGGATGCAAGACCATTTTGAGAACTATGAAATAGATGATGACAGTGTGAGAATGAGAATCTTTGTTCAGAGCCTGACAGGGGATGTAAGAACTTGGTTTAGATCACTGGCTGTAAATACCATCACAACTCCTGATGAGCTTTATCAAGCCTTCACTAACAGATGGGAGAAAAAGAAAGATCCCCTGCACATACTTGGTGAATATGATACAATCAAACGAGGTCCCCAAGAGACCGTTTTGGAGTATTGTATAAGATTCAACAATGTATATAATGCAATACCACAGAATTTAAGACCTCCTCCTGATTTAGCCTTGTACAAATTTCCTAATGGTTTTGACCCTGATATGGCATATTAGTTGAAGGAAAGAGCCCCTGAAACCCTTGAAGATGCCCAAAAGGTTGCTGTCACAGTAGAGGCTAACCTGATTGCCAAAAGAAACAGGGAAAGATTGGAAAAGAGAACCACCTTCAAAGAAGAACCCTTAGCCTTTGATCAAAAACTGGATGCAATACTCACTGGTATGAAGAGATTGGGTGATAGTGTAGAATCAGTTGAGAGAAAGTCATCATGGGAAGCACCACAAAATAACCCTATCAGGAATCCCAATTTTAGGAGAAATCAAAGCCCAAACGTTGGCAAAACCGGTTCTGATCCAGACATAAGGCCTCCTTTCCAGGAAAACTATACTGAGGCATCCACTTCAAATGAGAAAACAGATGACACCCACATTAACCTGATGGGCCTGAATGATGAGCAGCAAGTTTTCCTGAGTCAAGAAGGTCATAAGGATGATGACATTCAGCAATTCCAAACCAGGTCAGGTGAGTCATTTGACTTTAAACAAGGATATGACACAGCTGTTTATGAAGTTCATAAGCAATACAAGCTAAGAAGCAGAACTATAAATGTAACACAGCCTGAAAAAACAAAGGATAGCCAGCAGCCCAAAAGTGCCATAGTCACAGAGCCAAATGACACAACTGATTCAGTTACAAATGAAGTAACCGTTCAAGAAATCACTGAACTATTGCCCTCAAAACAACAACCCAGGGCTACATCACCCTTGCAGCCTAATCCAGGTAATACTCCTCAAGAGATGAGTAAGAAGGACAAGCCTCAAGATCAAGAAAATAATCAAGAAGAAGACTTAGTGAACAAGGAAAAGGCTATCGCCCACAACACAAAAATCCCATCTGAAAGACCCTTTGACTTAGAAGCTGAAATTGGCAAATTGAAGGTAGCTATTCCTCTTTCAGAACTAGCCAAGCATGACACTTATAGACAACAAATCAAGAAGTCCCTTCAACTTACTCGTAATAAAGATAATGTCAATGTATTGGATGACACCCCATAATTGCTTTTCGGTCCAGAGGTTGATGGGAAGACAGCAGTTACAGGGATCTTACCTTTTTATGTCAGCCTGCATGTTCATGATAAGATACTACACAATGCAATGTTTGACTCAGGTGCCTCTCACAACTTGATGCCTAAATCAGTCATGGAAATATTGAATCTAGATATTAGAAGACCATATAAGGACCTATTCTCATTTGACTCCAGCCAAGTTAAGTGTTTAGGCTTAATAAAAGACTTATGTGTGTCCCTAGTTCAGTACCCAAATAAAACAATTCTAATGGACGTTGTAGTTGCTGATATCCCACCCAAATATGGGATGCTGTTATCAAGATCATGGGGGGCTAAACTCCAAGGTTCCCTACAATTAGACATGTCGTATGCAACCATCTCAGTCTTTGGTCAACCCAAGAGGTTATATAGAGAGTCACTTATGAAGTACATGGTCAGCAGTGAAGAAAAACCTCAAAACTTTCCCATATATGCTGTCCATTCTGATATTGATTCATATATTCTCTTCAGTGATAATTCAGGTCTTACAAATGATGATGAAACCAAGACACTCAAACAAGATCAGGACATTAATGAACAAGCTGCTGCTCCAGAAATAAAGTTGATCCAATCAAGTGATGAGGCTGTCCTAAAAGACAAACTAAATGAAAAACCTGATCTTCAACTCACAATCCCAGATCACCGAGAAGTTATTAAGTCTCCCCTAGAACAAGAGATCCTATGGTTCCTTGAATTTGATGGGTCAGTCAATAAATTAGGGGCAGGAGCTGGAGTTTGGATACATAACAAGCATAACAATCATGCAGAAGGCCGAGCCTATAGGCTAAATTTCAGATGCACTAATAACATGGCCGAATATGAAGCTCTTTTACTAGGCCTCAAACTAGTAAAATCCTTACAAGCCATAAAAGTTTCAATACTAGGAGATTCAAACCTTGTTGTCCAACAAGTAAAGGGTAATTTTATCACCAATGACAAAAGACTGAGATCTTATAGATCTGCCGCTGCTGAAATACTAAACTCCTTCACTGAATTTCAAATCACCAAAATTTCTAGGACCCACAATCTTCATGCTCATAGTTTAGCCACATTTGCAAGTACCTGCAAACTACCCTTTGAACCTAAGCATTGTTTTACAGCTGAGGTAAAACACAGACCTTCTGTCCCAAACAATGTTAAAGATTGGCAAGTATTTGAAGATGATACACAAATAAATAATTTCTTGACCTTGCAACAAGAATTTGCAGGATTAAACATTGACACTGAGGGAGCAAGTCAATCACAAATACAGAGTGAACAGAACAACAAGCCAATATCACCCAAGACAGCTCACCAAATCCTACATCCAACAATTTTTAACAAAAACAACATACAAGAAATTCAACAAACCAGTTATGAAGAAATAGCTGCTACAGAGGCTGAGATCATAGAGCTGAAAGACAATTTTCTTCCAACAGGCCTAACTCCTTTAGAGGACATCTTTGACTCAAATGATATCCCTAGAAAACCAAAAATGCAGCCCCTTAATGCTGCCATTGAGGAATGCAATATTGGAACTATTGAGAAGCCCAAAATAATAAAATTGTCTGCATCCTTACCTCCTGATCAAAAACCTAAATAAATTGACCTCTTCAAAGAGTTTCAAGATGTCTTTGCATGGGGTTATGAGGATTTAAAATCCTATGACACCTCGGTTATCCAGCATACTATCCCTCTCAAGCCTAATCAGAAGCCATTTAAGCAGAAATTGAGAAGGATCAATCCCATGCTTCTCCCTTCAATCGAAAAAGAACTGCAAAAAATGTTTAAAGCTGGCATCATAGCACCCATCAGGTTTTCTGATTGGATTTCTAATTTGGTACCTACAAGAAAGAAAACTGGTGAGATAAGACTTTGTGTTGATCTTAGAAATCTAAACCAAGTGTCCCTCAAAGACAACTATCCCTTGCCTAAGATGGATCACATTCTCCAAAGAGTGGTAGGGGCCTCAAGGATCTCATTACTTGATGGATTCTCAAGCTTTAATCAAATCCTAGTGCACCCTGATGATCAGGACAAAACTGCATTCACGACCCCATGGGGAACTTTCAAATATGTAAAAATTCCTTTTGGATTGAAAAATGCAGGGGCAACATTTCAAAGAGAAATGGATATTGCTTTTGCCAAAGAGATTCATGACTTTCTTGTCATTTATTTGGATGACCTCACACCTTTCTCAAAATCTGACCAAGAACACTTGAAGCATTTAAGGCAGATCTTCTTAACATGTAGGAAATATGGAATTTCCTTGAATCCCAAGATGTCTCTATTTGGTTTGGAAGAAGGTAAGCTGTTAGGGCATATCATTTCAAAGGATGGCATAAGAATTGACCCAGACAGGATACAAGCTATCTTACAAATGCCCCACCCAAGAAGCATCAAAGAATTGCAAGCTTTCTTAGGGAAGATCAATTTCTTAAGAAGGTTTATCCCAAACTTAGCAGAATTGATCAGATTACTAAACAACATGTTGAAGATGGATTCAAAAGTAAAATGGACAGTAGAAGCAAATCAAGCCTTTGAAGGTATAAAATTGGCCCTTACCCAAACCCCAGTCTTAACAAACCCTCAATTTGGTAGAGAATTCATTATTTTCTCTTTTGCCTCCCAGCATACCATTGTTGCTGTCTTATTACAAAAAGATGACTAGGGAAATGAGAAACCCATTGCTTTCTTTAGTAGAGCTCTTAGAGATGCACCTCTGAAATACCAAATCATGGAGAAACAAGCTTATGCTTTCGTCAAAGCCATCAAAGACTTTAGGATTTACATCCTTTATTCCCATGTTATAGCTTATGTGCCAAGTCCCATTGTGAAAGACATACTCACTCAAGAAAATTTAGAGGGCAGAAGAGGAAAATGGATTGCCAACATTTTGGAATTTGATATTGAAATAAAACCTACAAAACTAATAAAAGGGCAAGGTTTGGCCAAACTAATGACAGAAGCAAACTTCCAAGCCTTAGACATAAACCAGCTGGACAATGAACCGGAGCTGGCGACTCCAAAGATCAATGTAGCCTTTGAACAATCCCCTTGGTATTCTGATATCTGTTATGTGTTACAAAACCTGTGTGCTCCCCCAAGATTGTCCAGAATTAAATGTAGGTTCCTAAAAATGAAAGCTTCAATATTTTGTGTTATGGATGGCAATTTGCTTTGGAAAAACCATGAGGGTATATTGTTAAACTGCCTAATTGAGAATGAGACTAACAATGTCACCAAAGAATTTCATGCAGGTGACTATGGTGGACACTTGTATTGCAAGTCCACTATGGATAAGATACTGAGGGCTGGTTACTATTGGCCCACTGTTTTCTCTGATGTCAAGAAATTTACTACCTCATGTCATAAATGTCAAGTGTTTGAGGGAAAGAGAAAGTTACTGCCACTTCCTTTGAGGCCTATTGCAACAGAGAGACATTTTCAACAATGGGGCTTGGATTTCATTAGGGAAATTCACCCCTCATCTTCAGGCCAACATAGATGGATTCTAACAGCTACAGACTACTTTACTAAATGGATTGAAGCTGTTCCATGCAGACAAGCAAATGATTCCACTATCATTCAGTTCCTTGAGACCAATATTCTTTCTAGATTTGGTTGTCCTGATAAGATAATAACAGACAATGCTGCTGCCTTCAGATCTAAGAAGATGGTGAATTTCTGCCACAAATTTCACACTACCTTGGGCCATTCTACTGCATACTATCCCCAAGGAAATGGCCTAGCTGAATCATCAAATAAAAGCCTTGTAAACATCGTAAAGAAAGTGTTGGAAGAAAATAAGAAGAATTGGCATAAGAAGCTTGTCAATGCCCTATGGGCAGATAGACTAACAACCAAGAGATCAATTGGGATCAGCCCATATGAGTTAGTCTATGGATTAGAAGCCAAATTTCCTTCATCATTAGGGATCCCTGTCATGAAACTTCTTCAAGAAAGCCAGGCAGAACCAAATGATGTGCAAAGAAGGGTAAATCAAATTATATGTTTGCAGCTAACTAGAGACCAAGTCTATCACAAAGTTCAAGTTTTACAAGAAAAGTTAAAGAAAACCTTTGACATAAGGACTAAGGCTGAAGATTTCAACATAGGTGACAAAGTCCTCAAGTGGGATTCAAGAAGGGAAGATAAAGGAAAACATGCAAAATTTGATTCCCTTTGGAGAGGACCATTTGCTGTTCAAGCGGTACAAGGAAACAATACTTATTTCCTTAAAAGTCTTGACGAAGCTGATTCGGATGAAGGTCCTGTAAATGGTAGGATGTTGAAGCACTATTTTGACTACTATCCATAACTACAGCCTAAGTTTCCCTTGTACATATTCAGGTGTATATATTACTTTCTGTTAACATGTAAAAATGCAGTTTCTCAATTTTTATTAGTTATCATCAAAAGGCAAATAAGTTCAGAGATTTACCAAGATGGGAAGAGCACAATTTTTGGATTTCCAAGAGGAATACTCCAAGTTTTGATACAAGAAGTCAAGGGCCAAGGCATTCTGACCTGCTGTTCTTGATCTTTCAAATGGAAAAACCATCCCCATGTGGAGCCACTGTTAGCTACCTATATCAATAGGTTTCATATTTCATGATTGGCAAAGAAAGTTCCAAATATGCTCTGCTTTGATGATTCAAAGATCCCATATTTCCATGAGAAGACAAGGTGTGTACATAAGCTTGATGTTGTCTCAATTTTGATGGATGGTCCAACGGCCTAATCTGGATCATGCCATGTTTCAATTTTTTGTTGTAGAATAGAGAAAGAAATCTATCCAAACTGTTTAATCTTGGCAGACCAGTAGCTAGGTAGAGAAGTAAGGTTCCCAACTACTTAATCTGGGACCTTGGAAGTAATAAGGGTAGCCTTAGATAGAAAGTCAAAAGAAAAAGTCAAAAGAAAAGAAAAGGCACATAAGGGTCTGCAAGTCTAAGTGCACCCTTCATGAAGAAACAAAAAATGCTAGACAAGTAGATGGGTAGGTAGATGGGGTTGCCGAAATGTCATTCATTTCAACTGAATTTTGCTGGTCTAGCATAAAGGAAAATCAGTGGATAGAGAAGCTCCTCTTCTCCATCATGTTGCAGCAAAGCAAAGGAGCATGACTAACTCCCTTTCCTCCCCTTTCACATTCATTACTAACATCCATTCATCAGTTGTGTTCATGAAAGAATTTAAGGCTTTATGTTGGTTCTTATTCCCTTAAAAGCCACATTTCTTGTCTAAAATTCTTTTCATTTTGATCTACTCCCTAGGCTAAGTTGTTTGTTTACAAACTTAGTGATATCACTCCTCATTCACCTCTTCCATTCATATTAACCCCTAACTTCTTATTATCTAGATCCCCTATGTTACCCTTTCCCTATTATTATAAACACTATGGTGTATAAACCCCAAGCATTCTATAAATATCCCTTCCCCCCTGGCATTATAGCCATATGTTCATAGTCAGGGATTAAATTGACATCTGGTCAGTTTAAGAACCCAAACCCTACCCCTCTTCCCCCTTCAGAAGTTATCTAAACCATTAACCCCTTCATTTGCTAAAGAACCTTGTAAAAAAACCCCATTTTCACCCCTAACCCGTTTCATTTGCAAAATATACATAAAAACCTACTTTTCCCATTTTACGCAAAGTGTTGGCGCAATGCGCGGTTTGATAAAATGCATTGACAAGTCATATAAATTCGCCAAAGTCCACAGTCGCGCTGGGCGCGCTTTTCAAGCAAATATATTATTTTAATCCCCGCCCACGCCCGTATCAACCTGGCACCTTAACGATCCGTCAACCGTCGGATCTGGCCCTTTTCATTTGATGGCTGTCATGCATTTCGGACCGGGCCCGACGTCCGGAAGTTACCTTCCAAAATTTGTCAGAGGGTGACATCAGGCCTCTGCCACGCGTCACCCCCAAATCGTATCGGAGCGCCCTCTGACAATTCCGCTTCCGTATAGAGAGCAGTGCGATATTACACCGCTTACTGTTTCCAGTTTCTGTGAACCCGCCTTGCCAACGTC
The DNA here is from genome assembly GCA_031772625.1 of Pinus tabuliformis. Lineage (NCBI taxonomy): Eukaryota > Viridiplantae > Streptophyta > Pinopsida > Pinales > Pinaceae > Pinus > Pinus tabuliformis. The sequence goes on along the minus strand of CM062813.1, from coordinate 653,418,748 downwards.
ACTACCACGTCAGTACTGCGTCATTGCTACATCACCGCTGTGTCAGCACCCCCGTTCGCCACTACTCTGACCTGCCCGCCACCTCACCATCCCCGTGGACCACTCTCAAGCTCCCACGTCACCTGATGACGTCATGCTGACGTCATCCGACCTTGACCCCACCTGATGACGTCATGCTGATGTCACCCAAAAAAAGCGCCAAATAACCCAAAAATCCATATTTTGGCCGAAAAATCGTGTTTTTTATTACTTTTGCAAAAAACGACTGTTGCACCTCTGCATGTATTTTACGACCAAACAAGCGTCAACCTGTTGAATTCGACCCAAGGACCGTTGGTGCGCCAATTTCACCTGCATTTGTGACTATTGCCGACAGTTTACCAGGTATTTATCCCAGTCATTCCCTCTGCGCCTGGTTTTATCCTGCATTTCTCCAACAATAGCTTAAAGAGTAAGAAAGCACTGTGTTTACCGCTAAATCCCCTGTGGCTAGCCTCCATTTTCAGTTGTAAAGTCGAAATTCTCCTGCAGAGCCTTGTTTTACCTGAGTTTTCACAAAACATACAGTTAGTTCGCACATTCGTGAACTGAGAACCCAAGCTGCACCAATTCACCGTAAAGAGAGTTTTTAAGGCCAAGCATTTGCCCTATCAGTGCTTTGTGCAGTATTCCAATTGCTGCCATTGCCATTTTATCTTCTGTTCCTCAGTAAATCACCTCTCTTTCCAAGAAATACTCCTTTGTGTTGCTCTGCATAGTAACACTGGTGCATACAAACAGAATCCTAAAGTAACCATGGATACACCAATAGCTCCTGTAGCCTTGAATATTGCTCCATTAAATGCCCCTCAGAGAGAATTGGAATGGCAACCATTAGCAGACCTGGATTATCAAATATCAGAAGAAATGCTAATGCACAACAAGTACCACATCCACTTATTAAACGAATTGAAGATTAAACACGAGACTGGAACAGATGTATTGGGCATTTGGGAGTCTTTCCTCCCTATCTTCAAGCTCCCTTAGGTCGACCAGTTTCCTGACCTAATCCACCTATGTGCTGACTGCTACGATGCCACTCAGAGGGCTGTGATTGACCCTTCAGGCTCAGTTGTTTTCTATGTCACCCCTGAAGCCATAAGAGAGATGTTGCACTTCAAAACTGAGAAGAAATTAGTTCCTTTATCACTGACTGATCTGATAAAGCAAGGAGCTAAATTGACAGATGCTCAGGTCACCAAACTAAATCAATTGTACATTGACTCTGACACCATGAAGTACCCTCCCATTTCTCATGTTTACCTCAACCAATTAGGCAGGGACCTTGTAGACATGATCAGTCCCATTCTGGGCTATAATTCAATTGAGTTTGTTGATGAAACTGTGCTGGTAATGATGCTCATGTTTTCCCCTGGCAAGTCTCCAATCTGCTATGACTATGCCACCTACATATCTGACAAAATACATGAGCAATTGATGAACTTGGCAAGAGAAAGGGTGTTCAGATACACCTCCTACATCTACCACTTAATTTTGTATTATCAACATGAGAAATTTCAATTTGCTGTGAAGAGAGTGGATGCACAAGGCAATCCAAGGTTAGTAGTCTATTGGTCCTCTGCTATCCACTGCAGATCTTGTTCTCCATACACTTATTGTGAGTTTATAGACCTTTTCATCCACCCAGCCATGTCTCTACTTCTGAGCTCACCTCCTCCTAGACTAACTGATGAGATGCAGAGGATTCTTCAGTTGTCCAAGGTATACAGCATTGGGGATTGGTACTATTACCAAAACCACACAGTTATCAGAATATATGGGTGTGAGTTGCCCCCATACAGATTGCCCAAATATGTGCCCATGAGATTGTTTGCCCTTGAATACTTCAGGCAGTTTGGGAATGCTGATGTGCTACATTTTTCAGGCAGAGGCAAGAAAGCACAGCTCAAAGTAAGAAACCAATTAGGCCACTTCATTTACAACAAAAGGGAGGAAGGTTGGCAAGAAGCAGACAGAATGCTAGAATCCCTTGGCCTACAGACCGGTTTCCTTTGGAAACCTTATGACCCCAATCACTTCATAACCTTAAGAAGGATCAAGTTTAGGCTGGCCAGTTATGACCACGTGAGGTTGCCTCACATAGAAAAATATGCAAATCAAATAAAGTGGAGGAGAGGCACCTTTGAGGAAGCTGTCACACAAGAAGAATTAAATCAAAGAGCAGTTAAAAATCTCCAAAAGATGGTTGACTTAGAGCTTTGTGCACAGGTATTTGCTCTTCCAGGCACTCAAGTGGGAGCAGCTGCCTCATCCTCCACAGCACATCAGCAAGCAGCCAAAGCTACTGATCAAACCTCTAGCAAAGGCAAAGAGAAAGAGATGGAGCCAGAGTGGCCACCTCATGAATAGGTACAGCAGCAGGAAGTGCAGCAACAGCCACAGGTACAACAGCAACAAGGGGGCCAACAAGAAAAGGAACAACCAGTGCAACAAGAGCAAACATCAAAGGCCCCAAAATCCACCGGGCAGCAAGCTCAAGACACTCTGCCTCTTAGGCAAGAGACAACAGTGGAGGCCTCAGTCCTCCAAACCCCACAAAAAGAAGACATAAGTAGAAAGAGGGACAGAGAAACTCCCCTCACAACATCAACAACTCAAGGGGAGAAAAGACACAGAATGACTCCCCTCTCAGAGGAAGAAATGCCTATAGGGCAATCTTTGGGCATGGGTCCACCTAGCATGGAGGCATCTGCAAGTTCCTTCCAGCAGGAACAAGAGAGGACAGTGGGAGGAGAAGTCAGCTCCTCAAGCCAGCAAAGAAGAGGTGAACTGGGCATCAAGCAACAATTCATTGATATAAAGAAGAGGAATGAGCCCATAAGGATACAGCTATACAATCATTTGTTAAAAATGGCTCCCACCAACCAGCAAATACTAATGTCTGCATATGATGTCCAGGAGGGAAAAATGATCATGAGCCATTTTACGCCAGCAGTGTTGCAGCCACAGTCAGCTGCAGATTACATAAGGACCAACCTGGAGGTCCTTGCCAAGGACATCCACCCAATGGATAAAATCGAATTACATAAGCAAATGGGTGAGATGGTGTACGCCTCCTTGGCGGATAAGACATTGGAGAACTACAGGCTAGAAAATAGTCTAAATAATACGACTGCCCAACTTGAGTTGGAGAGAGCATCCTCTCAAGCAAGGGACAACAGAATCAAAGCCTTAGAGGAGATAATCATAGAACTTGGGCATGATCCCAAGGACATCAAGGCTATACAAGCATTATTGAAGTTAAGAGATGCAGATATGGCAGCACTAAGGAAAATGGTAAAAGTCCAGCAACCATTCACCCACAAACTGGAGAAGTTGCCCAGCTGAGACATGACCAAGATGCAGTAGCTATGCTGGTGTCATTATACAAACATCTGATCCAGACACAGGAGAAATTGGGTGAATCAGAGGCTGCACAGGCTGCACTGCAGGCAGCATTACAACAAAAAGAAGGAGGAAAAACATCTCAGCCTCCTCCAGAGATAATTAACCTTGAGGAACCTCCTCAAACTACTGCTCCTCCCCCTGAAAAGACAGAACAAACAACACCATCTACATCAGCACCAACGCCAACAACAGAGCAGGCTCCAAGCCTGGACATGCAGAAGCTAAGGAATTAAATCCAAGCCCTGGAAGCCCAAATGGCAGAATTAAATGAGGCCAGGGAAAATTTGGTCAAGTTGAATGAAAGATATGATAAATCAAAACAAAGTGTTGCTGAGAAAGGAAGAGAGATAAAGGCTCTCAAAGAGAAGATAAAGGAGCTGGAGAAGGAGCTCACACTTGAAAAAGTAGTGGCTGAACTCAAGACAGTCCTATGGGACAACATTGGCGAATCCATAACTGATCAATGGCAATACATTGAGACCATTCATGAGCAAATAGAGCTCATAGGGAAAGAACATAGAGAAATCCAAAGAGCAAGGGCATCTCTAGGCAATAGTAGTGGCTGAACTCAAGACAGTCCTATGGGCCAACATTGGCCAATCCATAACTGATCAATGGCAATACATTGAGACCATTCATGAGCAAATAGAGCTCATAGGGAAAGCACATAGAGAAATCCAAAGAGCAAGGTCATCTCTAGGCAATATGCCTGAGGTTGCCAACAGAATGATTAATGTGCTTAATAACAGAATAAGTGCTCAGCTGGCAACAATGGGAATTTCCAACAGGACTGAGACCATTTTGGCTAATAAAAAGAGTCCTAACACTAAGAAGCCTGGTACAAACACTAGAAAGAAGAAGCCAGGATATGCAGACAGAGGTTAATAAGTTCATGGACAAATTTGTGGCATTGCAGAACAGAGGTCTTCCTAGCTTACTGAACGGCGCAGGAAGACTACTTTCCCATGAAAATTATGCCAAAAGGGTCAACACATTTGCTACAAATCAGATTACAGAAAGACCCAGCACTTCAGAAGAATCAGGGCCAGCATCAGGGCAGAGTCTCTACAACAGGGTTGAGAACCTATTTTTCATCATGGATGAGATCAAACATTTGTTTGAAGTGCCTCCAAATTTCTATAAATACACAGAGGTAGATGAGACTTTAGAGGCAATTCTAAGACATCAATCGCCCACAGAGGATGTCTGGACCAAAATGATATAGTTAATACTGTAAACCAGAGCCTGTATTCAAGTTTTTTCATTTAAATATATAAGTTATCATGCACAAGAAAATTTTGATAAAATCAGCATGCATGGAGAAGAATGGGCTGAGCCAACTCAGCAAAACTATTCGGCCACTAAAGCAGCACTGACAGTCACAAGTGACAGGGCCGAAAAGATACAGGAGGACAGAGCCACAAAGACACGTCATCCAGCATTTATAACAGAACATTCAACCGACTCAGTGGCCTCCAAAGGTCAAAAAGTCTTCTGACAGAATTGAAGAGCATTTATGTTGTATTCAAAGCTGTAATAGCTTCTTATCTGTTGTTCTGTACAAGCTGGTGAACATATTTATTTCTCAGATGACTCAACGCTTCAGATATTTTGTATCACCGTTTGTATATATTCCCCCCTCGCATAAGCTTGCAGGGGTGGTTGTTGATTTCTCTTCTAGAGTTCTTACGTTGTAAATTTTCAGAGTATTAATACAAAAGCTGATGGAATTTCCAAACCTCTGTGTTATTTGAGGCATTCTGGTGTTTTGCTGAAAGTTACAGGATTCTTGCGTATTTCATGGCACAATAAGTTTTCCTTAAAAACTCTTCGTTATGTGTTTTCTTTTTGATATCCTTTCATATCTCATTCGTGTTTCTGTGTTTCATAGTTAAAGGCAGAGAAAAAGAATAGTTCCAGGATTTATTCACAAAGTACCCTGAACTCAATCTATGCTGTTATAAATGTCTTTCTTCAGTTATAGTCATAAGGTGTAATTCTTAAATGCTGCACCTCCAAACTATATCTTTCACAGTGATTGATTGTTTCAGGAATTCAAGTTTGCTCCTGTGCAACATATCTCTTTCTTACACCCCCAACTTAGTGGAGAATTCTTAATTGCTTTTCACTGGTTAAACACACCTCATAATTACAATTTCAATTTTGTTTCATGATGTATTTAAATGGCCCTATAGTTTCAGCAACCCAACTCAATATTTCAGACAAACCTGTAGCCACAGACTCCATTGCCCAATGGACTAATACTGCCTGAAGACTTCCACCTTAGGTACAGAAGACATCCCTCAACCAAAACACAAAACCAAACCCTGAACTCATGACTAGCCTAAAATCTTCAAAAAACAGAGACAAACCTTAAAGAGAGAGCCCTCTCTGATTACAGTTTGGCTAGAAGCTGTAATCCTAAGATTGGTTAGTGGTTACCCCGGCCGTATTCCCTTGGGAGTCAAAGGGAACAACCTGGGTGTTAACACCAATATGATAGTTTCTCCCTTCTATTCACGGAGTCTTGGTAGCCATTTCAACTCTTTGTAAGGCCAAGGAGAGCGAGGCTCACCATATCATCATTGGCAGTAGTTATTCCCACACTGCCAAGCTCATCTCTATAGGTGGTGAGCTTGTTCAAATATGTGGAAATAGTATCGCCCTTCTCCATCTTGATTCTTCGAAGCTTATCCTTGAGCACCAATTCCCTCTAGTCACTATTGTTCTGGTAAAGGTCCTTCAATGTCTTCCACATGGATGTAGCATAAAAGACAAGGGAAGTAAAAACCCCAGAGAAAAGGATAAAGGAGCTGGAGAAGGAGCTTACTCTTGATAAGACTCTAGCTGAAGTCAAGAAAATTTTGTGGGCCAAAATTTGCCAATCCATTACAGACCAATGGCAATCCGTTGAAACTATACATGACCAAATGGAATTGATAGGCTTAGCTCAGTTTGAAAATAAAAAAGCTAGAGCATCTTTAGGAAATATGCTTGAGCAAGCCAATAGAATGATTCAATTCCTGAACACTCATACCAAAGAGCAGTTGGCAGCAATTGGTATCAGGAACAGGACAGATACCATCTTACTAGTAAAAATGGTGCTGACCCTAAGGAATTATGTGCAAACTCTGGAAAGAAAATGCCAAGAAATGCAGGCAGAGGTAAATGACTTCAGAATAAAGTTTGTAGCATTATAGAGCAGAGGGCTACCCAGTTTATTAACCAGCACTGGGAGACTGCTATCACATGAGCAATATGCCAACAGGGTAAACAACTATGCCTCTAATAATATCACAACATCCTCAAGCACCTCAGAAGAAACAGGGCCTCCCTCTGGACAGAGTCTTTATGACAAACTAGAAAATCTGTTCTATATTAAACATGAGATAAACCATCTTTTTGAAGTTCAACCTAACTTTTATAAACACACTAAAGCTGATGAAACATTGATCAAGATACAAAGACATCAGTTGCCTACAGAGGATTGGTGGAAAGGAATGCTTGAGACATTGCTCAGGTAATTTTGTTTATTTTTCTTTTGATTAGCTATAGGTTAGCAAATACAGAGGCACGGTCCACTTGTCAAAGGGTAAAGAACAACAAAAAATCAGAAAAATAAATGGTGATTACAGCTCGTTAGCAAAATCTAAACACTGTTGATGAGGCCAGGACAGCAAGGCAGCAACATAGCAACATCAAGAAAGCAAATGCAGATTGAATGCGCAGCAGCCAGCCAACTTACTCAGCCCAGAAAGTCAAAATGCCTCTGACAAATTGGACAGCTAGCACATTCATATTTGCTACAGAATTTATTCCCTAATTTACTGCTTCTTAAGAGTTGGTGAGTGAAGTTATGAGTTCGAGACTTATCTCCATGATATTTTGTATCTCCCTTTTTTGTATAAATACCTCCCCATAATATGTATTTGGGGTTGGTGATTTTCTCTCTGAACTACGTTGTAAATTCTGAGACTATTTTAATAGAAACGTTGTTGAAGTTCAATGATGATGACCGTCTGGATGTGGATTTGACGTTCTGGGACCTGCTACAGAATTCCTGTGTCATTCTATGGAACAATAAGTTATTCTAAATTGTGTTTTGTGTTTTCTTTGTTTTCAAATTTCATGTATGTTCCATAATCTTGGTAACAGAGAATAAAGAATAGCCTAGGATTTGTTTAAGTGCACCCTGTGTTCAATCTATGCTATTAATTACGTTTTCTTCATAATTAGTCATGAATATGAATTCTCAACTACTCATGTTTGCACTGATTCTTTCACTTTGAATATTACCTAGGAATTCCTGATTGCTCCTTGATAATATTCATGCACTTTCCCTCTGCCAGCATAATGAAAGATTCTTGATTTCCTTTCATTCTCTAACTTCATTCCATCAATTTCCAGATTTGAAAATTGTTCCTAGATCGCCTATCTTGCTCTGTAGCATTACCATTTACCCAAGAAACACTTTCAACAATACACCATCATTGACTCCATTGCCCAATAGTATAGACTGTTTTGGACTTGCATCCCAGCTCTGCTTGAAATCACCATCCAACAAACTTAAAACAAAACCCTGTGCATCATAACTAGCCTAAAATATTTCAAAACAAAGCTAAATTACAAAGAGATAGCCCTCTATGGTTGCAGGTGGGCTAGGACCCGTAGCTAAAAGATTGGTTAGTGGTTACCTCGGCCATATTCCCTTTAGGAGGCAGGGAACAACATGAGTGATAACAGTGTACAACTAAGATGTGTTGTTCACAGAGGTGAAAGATGTTATTAAACATGAAGTCCCATCAAAAGAACCTAAGAAGATATAGTTTGAGCTAAAGGAGGAAGAATCAGACTCTACAGGAGAGGATGAATCAGAAGATGAAGAGCCAAAAGCTCTGGGTGTGAGAAGATCAATTCGAGAAAGAAGCTAGCTACAAAGGTATAGTTCATCTACTTTATGTTCAAATTTTTCTTTATCTATTACTGATGATGATCCCAAAACTATGAAGGACGCAGTAGATTCAGAGGACAAAAAACTCTGGAAAGAGGCCATGGTTGATGAAATGGCATCCTTGCACAAATTTGAGGCTTGGGATATGGTGAAGCTGCCGGCTAGAAGGAAACCCATTGGTAGAAAATGGGTGTTCAAGAAGAAGACAAATGCAAAAGGAAACGTGGAGAAATACAAACCTTGGTTGATAGCAAAGGTTATTCCCAGGTGCTGAGAATTGATTTTGGTGATATTTCTTCTCCTGTTGCCAAGGTACCTTCTATTAGATTATTATTATCTATTGTTGTTGCTTTTGATTTTGAGGTAGAACAGATGCATGTGAAGACAACATTTCGTCATGGGGATCTAGAAGAAGAGATCTACATGAAGCAACCTGAAGGCTTTGTGGTGAAGGGTAAGAAAGATCTAGTATGCAAGTTAAAGAAACCTTTGTATGGGTTAAAACAGTCACGAAGGATGTGGTATCAGAAATTTGATACATTTATACCGGGACTTGGCTTCACCAGAAGCAAGGCAAATCATAGTGTGTATTTTAAATTAATTGGTGACCATTTTATTTATCTAGTCTTCTATGTGGATGATATGTTGTTAGTTGGAAATGACAGAAATTATCCAGGATTTGAAGACCCAATTGTCCTCCAAATTCGACATGAAAAATCTGGTTGCTGCAAACTATATTTTAGACATGGAGATTAAAAGAGATTAGGAAAAGAGGAAGCTCTGGTTAAACCATAGGAGGTATGTCAAGACAATACTGCAGAGTTTAATATGCAGGATAGTAAACCGGTGAAGGTTCCTATTCCTATAGTTGTAAAGTTATCTGCCTAACAGTGTCCCAAGACACAAGAAGAGGAAGAGGACATGTCTCATGTTCCATATGCAAGTGCAGTCAGTACTCTGATGTATGTGATGGTCTGTAATAGACTAGACATTGCACGTGCGGTGGGAGTATTGAGCAGGTGTATGTCAAAACTAGGGAAGGACCATTGGACAATAGTGAAGCTAGTTTTCAGGTATTTGTGTGGCACTAGTGATTATGGTTTGTGCTACTAAGGAAGACCAAGATTGGATAGATTTTTAAATATTCATGGCTTTGTTGATGCAGACTAGGTTGAAAATATGGACCAGAGAGGATCTACAAGTGGGTATGTGTTTAACCTATTTGGAGGTGCAGTCAGTTGGATCATTAAGAAATAATCTGTAGTGGCACTATCAACTACAGAGGCAGAATGCATGGCAGCCACTCATGCAAGCAAGGAAGAAGTTTGGTTGCAGAGATTGTGTTCATGTATGGGGTTAGTGCAGGGAGATATAAGGATAGATTGTGATAGCCAAAGTGCAATCTTCTTGGCAGAGAAACTTGCTTACCATCCAAAGACAAAACACATTGATGTTCAGTATCACTTTGTGAGGGATATGATAGAAGAAAAAACAGTTCCAGGTAAAGGTGGAAACTTTGAAGAATATTACAAATGCATTGAAAAAATCTATGAGCTCTATGAAGCTCTCTCAGTGTAGAGAAATAGTGGGCATTGCAGGGCTGGATAAATGACTAAGCTCTCCTATGGCCCCCTATGGAAAGAAAACAACAAGTGGGAGAACATTAGGTTGTGTTATATTCTTTCCATGAATATCCCACGTAGTTAACCAGGGGGTTAGAGGAGGCGGACCCCCCCTTCGTTGCGTCGATTGCGTAGTGGGGGGGTCATAGTGGGGTTTGAGAGGGGCGGGTAGCCCCCCTCTATGAGGTTCATGGCAGCATCTCTGGGAATTTGTTTTTGGACCCTACATTAGGTTGGGCGACCTAACTATGGTTTTTTGCATGGTTTTCGTACATGGTTTTGGACGCAATGGTTTTCGGTCCATGGTTTTGGACGCAATGGTTTTTGGTCCATGGTATTGGATGCTTCGGCATGTATAAATATGTATTGTAACAATGAAAGGAGAATAATGAAAAATCAAGCTGGTAGACCCGGTTTTGGGATCCAGGTGAAAATCTCTATGTATATGTGTTTTATGTGTTATGCTCTCACCTTTGTTTATTTTGTATTTTAGAATTCGTATGTTGGTAATTTCTGTACGGGGTTAAACCCTACACTTTTGGTGTGAATCTCAATAGAAGTCATCCACAGAGTTGAAACATTTCATCTACTCAGCACCAGTGCTCACATTACCAAACTTTCAACAACCATTTAATATCGAGAGAGATGCCTCTAACTATGCTATTAGGGTAGTCCTCACTAAACAGGGGAATCCAGTGGCATATCACAGTGAGACACGTTCAGAAACAGTCCGGAAGTATCTCACTTATGACAGAGAGATTTATTCCATTGTGCACATCTTCCGACAATGGAAGCATTAAATTTAGGGGAAGGAAACGATCATCTAGATAGACCACCAAACCCTACAGTTCATATGGATGCAAGGGAAGTTGCAAAATGATAACCATCAGAAGTGGTCCACATACCTGAAACAATTTCATTTGAATATCAAGTACAAGAATGGAGACACCAATAATTTTCTGAGCGTGCCATGACTATTTGGGAAGTGCACTAGAGTCAGGTTTCTGGGCATTTTAGGGTCGAGAAAACAATGACCATATTGCAAAAGTATTTCTATTATCCAAATCTTTGATAGCATGTCGAGAAGTACATTAGATCCTGCACTGTCTGTGCCATTGCTAAACAGACCATCAAGAAGCAAGGCCTTTTACTCCGCTTCCTACTCCTACTCAACCTTGGGAATCCATCTCCTTGGATTACATATTGAGCCTTCCTTCTACTAAGCATGTGAATGATTATGTTTTTGTGGTCATTGACAAATTATCGAAGATGGCTACTATGGTGGTCTGCAGGAAGAATATCACAGCAAAAGCCATTGCTAAACTATTCTTTGAATGAGTGTGGGTACAAATTGGGATCCCACAGTCTATAATTTCATATCGGGACTGTAGGTTCCTCATTACATTTTTGTCGAGTCTCTGCTTGATTCTGGACACCAAGCTCACTAAGTCGACAACTTTCCATCCCAAAACTGATAGCTAGACATAGGTGGTCAACATGATGATAATACACATTCTGTGCATGTAAAAATCAAAGCATCCACGTACATGGGATGAGAGCCTCCACTATGTCTAGCACAGATATAACCAAGCTCTCCACAGCTCGACTGGCCACAACCCTTTTCAGGTAGGCTTGGGATTCCATTCACTATGTCCCATTGATGTGGCCATACCATTTGCAGGTAGTGAAGGATATTTGACTCGTGTCCAGTCCAAAGCCGACAAGGAAAACAAATTCATTGATAATATCCAAAAAATCCATCAGTAGGCACATTAAATTCTAGAGAAACAAAATGCAAAGTACAAGAAGCGACATGATCAACATCAGGTGCCACACCAGTTTCAGGTGAGCAACAAAGTCTAGTTGCATTTGCAAAAGGAACACCTTACTGGAGCCTATCGCAAACTCATACCACTCTGACATTGTCCTTACACCATTACCAAGGCTATGGGAGACAATGAATTTGAGCTCAACATTCCCCCATTCCTTGGCCTGCACCCAGTGTTCAATGTGGACCACATTTAACCATACTTCCCACCATTGCTAGACACATCAAACATTGCAGAACAACTCACAGGTACAAGGTTAAATTAGGATTGCATGGAAGAAGCCACAACCAATTGGATGATGGACTCATAGGTCAACACCCAACAACAAAGGATCCAACTATATCAATTTGTCAAAGTAGGCCATCTCCTTCACCAGGGAAAGTGGCTCACAAGGGACCATGTTCAGCAGAAGTTTCCTCATCTCGTGGAGGAACTCAACACAATGTGGACCATTGCTTCCTGATGGGGGAGGAATGATCTTGGTGGATATTGGTGGCCACCCATGTATTCCACTAGGACCCCCACCATTGTTTATTTTAGTTTTCTAGTTTCCTTATTTGTAGTACAATTTACTATTTTTGGCAATTTTTAGGGTCCTAAACTTCTAGAGCTATTTTGAGGCCCTAAAAGATGTTTTTTTAGGAAAAATATGAACATTGTGGCCCCCAACAACATTTTTTCACTCAAAAGTTGTAGTCCTTGGATATATCTTTCTAACAAGGTATTATGTGCATCAAACAAATATTGTATCGGAAAGTTATGACCCCGAGAAGTTGATGTACCAATTTACCCAAATGGGGTCCATTGTTTGGCGCTTCATCTCCGAGTGTTAGGTTTTTGGATGTTTAGGGTTTTCCAAAGTTTCTCAATAATAAATAGGCCTTTGAACCTCATTGTAACATAGTTCAAAGGCATGTAGCCACCACATCTCTTCTCAGAGATAAGCTACCATAGCCCGAGCTAGTCTTATTTCCATTCTGTTTGTAAGCATATTTCCATATTTGATATTAATGAAATGAAGTGTTATTTTTACAGAATCTCTGTATTTATGGTTACATCTGTAATTTTTTTCATTCCTATTTAAATTTGTATCACCAACCCATTCTAGTATAGTCATCAATAAATTCCATCATATATTTATTTCCATTCACAGAAGGAACTGGCATAGGGCCACACAAGTCATAATGAATTAGTTCAAGCTTTCTATGTGCTCTAGAATGAGAATCATGAAAATATTGTTTGTTGTCATTTCCTAAGGTACAAGCATCACATTTCAGAAGATTCCTAGGATTAGTTGGTAAACAGTATCACCATTTGTCTTGAACAAATCAAGGTTATCATAGTTCAAATGTACAAATACAAGATGACATAAAAGACCTGATGGAAGTGTACCTTCATCATAATGATAAATATATGAAAGGTTTTGTACATGAGTAGAGGTTCCTTGCAACTTTAGAAGTCTTTCTTATTCTATCTATGTCATGACAAGTGAGTGATTTGATGCGTTTCTGACATCAACCTTGCCATCAAATATATGAATGGAGTGTCCTTGTTGGCGGGTGTGGACAAAAGACAACAAGTTTCTCCCCAACTTCAGAAGGCATAAAACATCATGCTAAAGAAAGTCTAGAAGTCTAGAAAATTTGATCCTGATGGTGTCAAGCCATGATGTCTTGAGTTTTGACATGTCTGCAAAGTATACTGCTCCATCAACACTATCAGTGAATTATTCAAATCTCTTCTGAAAGTCATATGGCGTCTTTCTCCTGAATCAAGTAACCAAGCATATTTCCATGAAGCAAGTGAAGCATTAAACAAGTCTTCAGTTACTCTAATGCAAAAATGTGATAGAATATAATGAGCAAATTTAGGTGCTTTTCATTTCCCTTTACCGGGTGTTTTACCATGTTCAATGAAGGATTGTTAAATGTTGGTGCCAAAGGAAGCACACTCTTGTGATAAAATTATGATACCAAACAACACAAAGTGATGAATCAACCCACAATGATGTACCAATGAACCAGTTAGACATGATGCAAATTATAGGGGTAGCATTCCAATGAACCAATTTTCAACAACATCTATATGAAGGGTCTCCAACTCAATGTAGCAATCAGTACTCCAGTAAATTCAACACACTATATACATCAAATATTACACTAAATATTCAATATGATTTTTTTAATTGCTACATTCATGGGATCATGTGTAGGTAATATGGAATTATCTCTCCAAATTATAGCTTGGTGGAGTCCTCGTCTAAATATATATTTATACTTTCTTCTCTACATGAGGAAATAGGTATAAGACAAATGATACCACAAAGTCCTTTTCCATTTTTCTGATCATCTAAATTTATATTAGCAATGCCCCATTCCATAAAAACTAACCAATAAAAGGCAATAAAATTTCACTTGAAATGTATTCTCTAAAGTACTAAGCCACCTTGCGTTCATTTACTTCATTGTCCTCTTTATTGCAACTAGACAAGACATTAGTTAATTAAGAAGAATGAATATAAGATTTAACCACTATTGTGCTCTTTCTTTAAACTAGATGAAACATCAATTAATTAAGAAGAATGAACATAATATTTAACCACTGATCTATGGCTAAGAGTCATTTATCTTAGAACATAATATTTAAAGGCATATCTAATTTTTTTTGGACTATCATTGTTTTATCCAACTATTCCCAGTATCTTGCACTCTCCAATTTGAGGCTTTGGGATATTCTTATGATACAATTTCATAGTATCATAAGAGGTCCACAAAGTAGGAAGAAACATTACTTTGTAATCCAATGTACATACTTTCAATGGACTCAAAATGATGGCCAAGGCCATTAAATCAAATCTATAATAAACTCTACGGATGTGAAGCATCTCAAAGATGAGAATATCAAAGATCCAAGTTTTTTATCTTGTTTTTAGAATGTTATCATAATTGACCAAAATTGAAAATCACATAAACATTTCCATTGTATTATAGAACCAAAATAAGTAACAATCATGCAACAATGAATGCGAACTATAGAAATATTTGGATGCAAATCTTGATACAATATAAGTCAACATAAACACTTCTACAAATCTTCGAAATTTGAAGTGAGCATTCAAAACAATGTTTTTGTGTCAAATTTCAAGCCAATTGCCATCGACGTTGAATCCAATTATTTCTCAATGATCAAATTGAATTCATGTTCTTCATGCATACACAATACATCCTTGGTCATATTCAAAATTTTCAAAAATTCCATGTCATTTTCCTCATTAGTTGCATTCGAGTTCATAAGATTTGGAAATGGGAGACATGTAAAATTTGTAATTACATGTGTTACATTGTGCATTAGCTGACATGAAACCTAGATATATGAAGTAATTTTATAAGGATGGTGATAAAGTAAAAAATTATCTAAGTTAGATTGCATAAAGACTGATAATGCCTGTTGGAAACAATGCAAGTTTCAACAATGTATGAAGCAATTCAAGTTTGAACAAGCTAGGAATTCCCTTAGCAAGAACGACACCTAGATGAGAAGTAATTCTAAGGTGGAGTGGTCAAGGATTCTTCTCAAATGGGACAATTACATTTCATTTGTTTTTTATGGATCAAGTCCATACAATTCCCTTCACTACAATGAGCCTTTTCCATCTATTTGGATGTCATATGAATCCATGTGAATCAAGATGGAATAAAATTTCATTGAAAAACTAATGTTATGAACATAATTGGGTGCTTTGAACATGAAGAAATCATTGTCTTCTCCTTGTCATCCTTTTACAGACACCTCTCTTGGAATCTAGTGAAATTTGCATGAAAAAGATGAAAAAGAGTGATGTAAAATTTTACTTTCAATAATGGTGAGCTTGATAAATGTGTACATTTATATAATACTATGTAAAGAGATCTAGGGATAAATAAGTGATAATCCTCGCATTGATAATTTCTAGAGAATACTATTCAAGTATGCTATCACTAAAGTTTGGAAATTCTACAATGCTAATGAATCCAATGTCCTTGCGAAAAAGGACTTTTACAAAGTACAAGATGGAATAAAATGACTTATACAAAGTAGAATATGGTTCCATTTCCTTCGCCACATTCTAATGAAAACCTCTATACTTACAAGGATGTAAGACATCATACCCTTACTAAGAGAATGATAAGGAAACTACATATTATGGGTGCCAAAACAACATGTTGAAACATTTAATAGGATTTCGGATGAAAATATATAACATGCAAGACACACATAACATTATTCTCTCTCTTAGTGTGAGATAGACAAGTGTCCAATAAGTTCCAAGTCAGCACTCCAAATGGTGTCCATAAATTGTCTTTCAACTATCCAAAATGAACTCAATCAACATCTTGACTTAGATTTGTACTAGGGTCAAATTTAAGCCTTCCTTACTGTCCCAAAAAAATTGGTCTTCACCACATGATAGACTTTGATTTCAATGGTGAATGGGATCAGATATTACCATAGACAAGGCTTGAACTTCACCCTCATAATGGGCTCATAATTCATCACAGTGAAAGCTCAAAATTTATCTTAGATAAGCTCAGACTTCACAAATTCAATAGAGACGGTGTTCCATTGGAGGCTTGTTCAAGTCTTTACCTAGTCACCATAGGGTTTCAGGGAAAGATATAAAATGACAAGATATATCATTTGTTTTTTGTGGAGAGAGGTAATAGATTACCTCCAATTGTCAGACCAGGCAGTAACTCCTTAAAAACAATTCATTGATTTTCATTCAGTTTGGTCTTTATTATATACATGAGGGAGAGACCGCTCATTTGATCTCCCAGTGACTATTCATATTCTTTATTACTTATTTACATCAATTTTAGTTATTCGCCCAATCCTGATGATTAGGTGTCAACATTCCCCCCCTTAATCTGAAGGGATGTTGTTGAGTCCAAGCATCATTCTGAATCTTTCAAGCTTTTCTCTTCCAATCAATTTGGTGAAGATGTCTACAAATTTCTAATTAGTGGAACAATGGCGGAGATGGATTGTTTTGGCCTCAACATGATGTCGAATCAAATGACATTTAGTATTGATGTGCTTCATTTGATCATGGAGCTTTGGGTTCTTGGCCAATTTTATTACCGAGGTATTATCAATCATGAGTGGAGCCGATTGTACTTGTTTTACCTGTAAATCTTCAAGAATTTTCCTGAGCCACACAATTTCTCTTGTTGCCTCAGCTGCTACCACATATTCTGCCTCTGTTGTGGAATCTTTTGGAACTGATTATTTGCATGATCTCTAGGAGACAACTCCTGATCCAATACTCATAGCATAACTTGAAGTAGATACCCTAGTTTCTTTGTCTTCATCAAAGTCTGAATCAGAGTATCTAATCAAGCTGAAGTTGTCCACCTGTGTATACTTGGTTGCAAAGTCTTGGGTTCCCTTCAAGTCCCTTAGAACTCTTTTGAAGCAAACCAATGTCCCTCACAAGGCTTTTGCATAAACCTGGAGAGGACTCCAACTGCAAATGAAATGTTTGGTCTGGTAGTAGTTAGGTAGTTGAGATTTCCTACAAGTTGTCTATACTTTGTTGCATCCTCAAATTATTTTCCTTCAATGGATGTGAGCTTTAAGTTTTGTTCCATTGGGGTAGTAAGAGGATTGCATTATGTCATTCCAAACCTGTTCAACAGATCTCCAATGTACTTCTTTTGTGAAAGGAATATGGACTTCGGATGTTCAGTTACTTCAATACCAAGATAGTAATGAACATAGCCCAAATCAGTCATTTCAAAACCTTTCTTCAATTCCTTCTTTATTGATGAAATGTAGCTTTCATTGTTCCCTATCATCAAAACATCATCTACATATACCATATGATATACAATTGTTTTGCCAACATTCTAGATAAATAAAGTTGCATCATCAAGATCATAATGTTTGAAATTGAGTTTCAGAAGATGCTGAGTTAGATTTTCATACCAGGCTAGTGGTGCTTGTTTGAGGCCATACAAGGATTTCACAAGTTTTCATACTTTATGTTCATGTCTTTCGCAGCAAATCCTTCAGGCTAGGAAAAAAAACATTCTCTTTTATATCTCCATTCAAGAAAGAAGTTTTTACATCCATTTGATGGACTTTCCAACCGTTCTGAACTGATAGGGTAAAGAGTGTCTGGATGGTAGCACATTTTTCTATTAGGGAAAAAGTCTCCTAATAATCGACCCCTTCCTTCTATATTGAACCTTTTTTCACAAGCTTGGCTTTGTGTTTGTCAGGTGAGCCATCTGATTTATACTTGTTCTTATAGACCCACTTGCAGCCAATTGGTTTGGTTCCTAATGGAGGATCAACCAGCTTACAGGTGCCATTCTTTATCAGGGCATCATACTCCTTTTTCATCGCTTCTTTCCATTCATCATGAGAAGCAGCTTCTTTGAAGGAAGTTGGTTTGAAATCTGTAGAAAAATTCAATTCACAATCATAAGAAACATCCATATCAATAGGTGAATCACAGTCATCTACATCACCTCCATTTTGCTAGTTTGAATTTCTAGTTCATGTCTTTCCAACCTCATCAAGATGAACACTTTCAAGTGTCTTTGTCCGCCACTTTGGGGGACCTTTCTTAGATGGTCCAAGATGCTGCGTTGATTGAGTCTCCCAATTCTATCAATCACATCACTTAAAGTATCATCCATTGTTGGAGTTTAATGTGGGGGAGAGAGTTCTTCAGAAGAAGATTCCACATGTTGATCTAGTATAGGAATCCCCCCTTCAAGATGTGGAATCTGATTATCAAATTCTTGAAATGATTTTGCATTTGAGAATCTATCCAAGCGATCAAGTTTCTGCTCAACAACATTGTTAGTTTTGGATGATTCAAGAAAGATTACATCTATAGATACAACAAAATTTTTATTGACTTCATCATAGAGACGATATGCCTTGCAAGTGTTTGCATACCCCAGGAAGATACACTTACGACTTCTTGCACCAAGTTTGTTTCTATGTACCTTTGGTATCAAGGCATAACAAGTGGAACCAAAGACCCTGAGATGTTTTACTGAAGGAATGTGCTGATACCACATTTCATAGGGAGTCTTGTTTCTGATAGCATTAGATGGACATCTATTATTTATATATACAGCACATAGAACTGCATCAACCCAAAACATCAACTTTACATTTTTGAAAAACATCATGGAGCGTACAATATTTAAGATTGTCATATTCAGTCTTTCAGCTACATCATTCTGTTGGGGATTATAAGGCACAGTTGTTTGATGTTAGATCCCATGTTGGTGAAGATAGTTTTCAAATACATTTGAAATGTATTATTTTCCATTATCAATGCCAATAGAGCCAATATGAGATTGTGCATCATTTTCAATCCATGTATGAAAGTTCTTGAATGTTTGAAAAGCATCAAATTTGTTCTTCAATAAGTAAACCCAACACATTCTGGTGTAGTCATCAATAAATGTCATCATATATTTATTTCCATTTGCAGAAGTAACAGGCATTGGACCACATAAATCTGAATGAATAAGTTCATTTTTTCTATGTGCTCTTGAATGTGAATAATGAAAATACTGTTTGCTATGCTTTCCTAGAATACAAGCATCACATTTCTTAAGTTTCCTAGGAATTGTAGGCAAACCAACAACACCATTTTTCTTCAACAAGCGAAGGTTGTCATAGTTCAAATGTCCAAATCTAGCATGCCATAATAAACTTGATGGAAGTGTACCTTCCTCATAATGAGAGTTGTATGAGAAATGTTGTGCATGCGCAGAGGTACCCTGCAGCTTGAGAAGCCTTTCTTCTTCTATTCCCTTCATGACAACTTAGTGGTCAGATGCTTTTGTAACCTCAAGCTTGCCATCAAACATATGAATGAAGTGACCTTGCTAGCAGATGTGGACCAAGGACTGCAAGTTTCTCTTCAGCTGTGGGAGATATAGAACATGATGCAGAATAAAGTCTAGAAGACCAGGCAATTTAAGCCTGATTGTGCCAAGCCCTGATGGGTTGATTTTTGATTGGTCTACAATATAATACCAAAATTCCAAATGTAGTGTATTGGGAGCCAAACACAACATATTGGGAGCCAAACGTAGCATATTGAGAGGGAGGGTGATATGATATGGAGGCCAATAGCATATTGGTAGACCAACAGTGTGGTATAGATCTCTCCAACAATGACATCGACGAGACACAGCTATAGATCTCTCCAACAGTAACATCGTATTCAACCGCGTATAAATAGGAGAAGATTTATAGTGTTATATGAATTCTTGAACAATATTCACTTCAACATACCAAGTTAATTCTTTAATAAATCAGCCTGAAAATTTTTCACTTCAACACAATGCCATTAAAAAGAACAACTCACAGTATAATAGGACAGTGGGACAGTGCCAGCATACCATTCAACGGTTTCCAAATTTAATGCAAGTTTCTACACTTCAACATCTTTAGATTTAAATAGATACCACCAGTGCATGCTAGGACATTTATACAAAGATCTCTGAGCACACAGTGCACGGTCTTACATTCATTACAATGCATCCAACGATCCAAATTCACAGTCTTAACACAATTCAAGCAACATAGTAGAGGAGCGTTAAAGGAGAAACGTTATTGGACTATGTCAGAGGAGTGTGGGAGGTTACAAAATTGGTAGAAAAATGCAGGACAAACTGACAAACTTCTGCAGAAATGACAGAAGGGAGTTACAATGGCAGATAGAAGCCAAAAATGGTGCTGGCTTTGATACCATTTCAGACCAGGAAGTAACTCCTCAAAAACAATTCGTTGATTTTCATTCAATTTGGTCTTTATTATATACATCAGGGAGAGACTGTTCATTTCATCTCCCAGTGACTATTCATATTCCTTATTATTTATTTACATCAATTACAGTTATTCACCCAATCTTAATGATTAGGTGTCAACACCAATTCGCATGAAATATATTCTTCTTGCTCAAACACCTCATCCTCTATGATGGCACCATCTATAGAGATTCCCGTGATCTAGTTTACATCCTATAGTATAGGTGTAATAATTCTCTGCTGGAACACAAATGGGTGTCTACTAAGATTCCCATATGACATTACCTATGCTAACTACTTTTGAGATGTATAGATAGTTTTTACCTGGATGGCCCTCTCCTAGTCTATATTTTGTCTCCTCCATCCTAGTCTAATCATAATCAATTTTTTCCCTAAGATCCATATACTCTCCATATCTAGCCACTAGCCCAGATGGAATTACCTCTCCACTTGGTTTCTTCGAGATTAGTGGAAAAATAGGCAGTGTCTTCATGAACTCTCTTGTGCTCTTAATTGTATCCACTCTTCACTTATTCTCCTATATACCAGCCTCATCATCACCCCTCAAACTATAAATTGTAGGTATATACATCTCCATTATCATGTCCCATAGCCAATGTAAAGAGACTAATATTAATAGACTTGAAAAATCACCCCTAGTGTACAATTCTGCTGGACATGACTTCTGTTTTCCATACCCATCCACCTACCTTCTTTACCTTCACCTTGACTGTAGGCATAAAAAATCAACCCATGGATACACCTCCCTTTCTTAGTGGTACATATCTACCTATCTTTGGAAAATATGATTCTTCAATTTGCTATATATCCCCAGAGATATCTTTTAAGACTAAAATAGAAAGGGAATATATGGCCAATATGCCATATGTTGAAGTTGTAGGTTTTTTTATGTAGGCCTGAAATTAAACATTTAATGGGATTTGTTAGTTTATTTATGCCTAATCTAAGGAAGGAGAATTGATTCATTCTGAAAATCATTTTTCGGTGTTTGAAAGAGACCAAAGACTATGTTTTATGTCAGAAGAAAAATCAAAATGAATAACTATTTTATGATATTTTATAGATCTTGATTATGCTAGAGATGTAGATAGCGGAAATTCTATAGGTGTATTTAGATTTTGGTGGATCCATCAACTATGGCTAAGAAGTATTTTATTGTTGCTTTTTCAACTGCAGAGGATGAAGACATTGTGACTACAAGGGCTACCAAGGATGCTATAAAGAATATTATGTGGACATTTTTTCCTACAGTCAAATTTCCATTACAATTAGTAGATCATCGACAAATCCTACAAGGACTAAATATAGCTTAGTTTCCTTTTCTCAAACACATGATTGAGCTTGGTTTGGTGTAGATGGTAAAGTGTGAGGGAAAATAAAATTTAATAAATTTGGTCATAAAGTTTGTTGAAGCTATGAAATTCCATTTTTGTCTCTAAACCATAGAATCACATGAATGTGAAAAAATGTAATATCAATATGTTGAAATCATTTAGTTTCAACATAATTTTCTAACCTACTAGTTTTCTTCATGTTCATAGTTTCTTGTTAGCATAAAAGCTAGTTGAGTATTGATGTCAGAAGCTATCTAGTTGAGTACTGATGTCAAATTATGGTAATTTGTTGAGGTTTCTAGGAATATTTGCACATAAATTGGGATCAGGAGAACACAACCAATTTCTTTCTATTATTCAAGGAGCCTCTACAAGAAATTAGTCTAGGTTGCAAGTGCCAATTTCAGCCTTCAACCCCATTGAGTAAAGAAAGGGGAACCCTCACTCAGGGTTTTTATCTTCTTGGGTAAGTAATTATTAACATGATTGTTTTTCCTTCAATATTTTATTCAAGGATTTCTATCTTGATTGAATATTCTATTCAAGGCAAGGAAAAACCATGATGCCTTGATCAAAATGGTTGTTGACAATGCACGGGCATGTTGCACATAGAAATAAGATTTCGATATTCAGGTACCATGTTGGGTGGTTCTGGATCAAGAAACCTTGGCAAATGTGAAACATATTGATAAAGAAAGGATTGGAATGGATGTGTTTTATAAGCGCACATTATGCAACTAAGAGAGAAAAAAACACTTTGTTGAAGGTTGAAATCTGAATCCTTTCATTCTGCCTTTCCCAAGTATGAATTTCTTGACCTTAAACGTCATTTCAGCTAGGCTTCTTACGTCGTACATTTATCAACAAGCCTACCATGCCTTAGACATCAATACAAATACACTATAGCTTAAGGAGAACCAATAGACCATGTTAGTGTTTCGAATGAATATGTAGGTAGTGGGAATGCATATTTCTTTCTCTTAGGTCCATAAATGCTATAAGATAGGGTGGATGAACTTGGTGAACAAATGAAATTGAATAAGTTATTTATATGCACCCACTTTTAGCATTATATATTCTACTACTCGAGGAATCATTTTATCTTGGATGAGCTTTTAAGAGATCTTGGAGTTT
The DNA here is from genome assembly GCA_031772625.1 of Pinus tabuliformis. NCBI lineage: Eukaryota > Viridiplantae > Streptophyta > Pinopsida > Pinales > Pinaceae > Pinus > Pinus tabuliformis. The sequence goes on along the minus strand of CM062813.1, from coordinate 653,395,585 downwards.
TTGAATTTTCTCTACTATATTGGTAGTAGTGACAGATATTTAAACCTCTTCTAGATTTTCTCCAATAATATAATACCACTTATTGGGTTCCATCGAGAGGTATCCTCACCAGGAAAACCTCATCATACTACTAAGCTTCTACATAAATGAAACATGAAATCCTCTTTCATTCAACAAAAGTTTCTCCTAGGGTTTTTTTAGCATACATGAAATGACCCCATTCCTAATATGCAGTTTGGATCTAGATCATGAATTTAAATTTACTAATGTTTTGTTTTGAAATACACAGATTTCTAAATCTAGGTACATTCCTCTTATTCCATACCAAACCCATGGTATCATAGAAGTGCAACAAATCTCCATAAAGAAATCATTATTCTCCTTGCCAATACAATTTTTCCCCTACAACTAAGATCTAACCAACATAAAAATTACAATACTTATTATGATAGATCTAGTCCTTTGAAACAATTTTGGAATACTTTAATTGAGGGTTCATTCCTTCAACACTTGATCATGATTTTTGACTAGGTGATTTTTAGCGAGAACAAAGTGGGCCTTAATGTATTTCCAATACAATGCAAAGGAGTATTAATGCCCTCCTATATAACTTTTCCATGCAAAAAATTATATCCACAATTTCAACCTAGATTCTTTAGATCTCCACAAAGACCCTCAATCATAGATTCTTGGTTACTTTGCACCTAGGAGGTGTATTTACTTGACTTTTTGACCATTTCTACGACCATTTGTCAGGTTTTCTCTTTAGTGTCGCTACTTGACAATTTTTCCCAATGTAGAATGCCAAAATTAGAACATAGTAATTTCCACAGTTTCCGCAAAAAATGCAGTACTCTTCTACTATCTGTCTTGAAGAATAGTATGTTGTTTGAGAGAGAATACCTCTTAAGAGAGGCTAATATACGATAATTTTATGATGTCAAATAGATGACCACAAATAGGTCAATGGGGCTATGACATATAATAGAGTCAAGACATTATGGGAGAAACAATAATTTTTTCTAGATAAAGCCAGTCAGAAATAAGATATATCTTAAGGCCTCAAATATAACACCTAGAAAATAACATGCCAATAGAAATATGAATTGATACATGATTTTTTGAGGAATAAATTACAAAATTCCCTATGGGTATGACTTGGATGAGGATATAGGGAAAGGGAAGGTTCATAAGTTCTCACTAGATCTATTTGCTGAAGAGGTGGAGGAAGCACTACATGGCTGCAAGCCATCAACCTCTTAATATGTGCCTCTCCTACCATCCATGGCTAAAGGAAAGAAAATTATGCTAGAGGAAAATATTATATGAAGAGAGAATCCTTGCTGTGTCTCTCCATCTAAGTGGGGTACCTTGATATTGTTTTATGAGGGTGGACTGTTTCCTTCTAGAAGGGTGATCTCTATCTTCGTACCTATGATGGCATCTATATGAGGGTCTTGTTTAGGAAGGGACACTGCGTGAGACCCCTCTCACCTAGGACATCATAGTTCTTCACCTTACTGTAATGGTCTTTCTGAATGTTTTCCTATTAGTGTCCCTCTTAGTAGGTAGGAATTAAAAAGGGATGTAATTATATGAGTGTTGCTTGGAACCAGGCAGGGAGTGGGGATGGTGAAGGAGCTTATTTTATTAAACATGGAAGTATGGATACCTAATATCTATCTCATAAACCAAGCCAACCATCACTGGTATAGGTATAGGAAAAATATATAAAGGTATTATTTGGACTCTCCTAAAGAGGTTATCATAGTAACAAATAGATGACTTTATCATGTTCGTTTCTTACTAGATTGTTTTCTACAAACTAGCCATCTAGGACTTGGACATTACTAACTCAATTGATAGTTTAATTTTCACATCCCAAAATTTTGTAGATGATCACTTTGTAATAAAGCCATACATTATTTACATATTTGGATAATAAGTTTACTCATTATCTCTCAATCAACTTGTTAAGTTTTATATGCTTGTAATTGTAAATGGATCTTCCACATAGCAGAAGCTTTACTTGTAGTTTATTAAACCCATTTGTCTTTTCTCAGGTATTAATAATTCACCTTTTTAATTATCATCTAGGAGCATCTCCATTCTTTGATAACATGATTCCTCTAGAAGCTCAGAGAATCCACTTTTTAGAATATTTTAAGCCTGTTATCACTAGGGATGCTTGATTTAAACAATTGTGAGAACATATGAAAGATAGAAACCTATTTCTAATTTTTGCTTTTCCCCAATATAATTAATATTAATATTGAGTACAACATCTTTGAACTAGATTTATGGTTAGTTAGTTAAAGTTTCCCTTATATAAAAATGGATTTATTATTTATTATTTGAATTTCAACTACCTCATTTTTTTCTTCAACCCAATATTGATATTGATTAAGAAGAAGTACAACACACATGTCAGGTTACTTGTGACTTGTGAAACGTAGGCCATGAATAACTATATTGATTCATGTTATGGATTATACACACATGACCTTAAATTGTCATCAAGTTGTGGCAAGACTTAGGAGGGAATATTGGATTTCATCAAGGCCATTAGGATAATGTTATAAATTGAAAGTATGTAGTCTATAGTTGACATCAATTTAAAGTGACAAATTAACTAATTTGTGTAATTACTATTTATTGTGCTAGTTCCTCATCTCTTCAAAATGTGTTTAACTACTAGATAATGTCAAATTTGATCTATTGGGGCTAATGTTACTTTTCGAAATGAAGGGAACTAGTTTATTTCCAAGTTATGTTTTATTTTTCTTGTTGTGACTTGATTCTGACAATGTTTATAATTTTATTTCTTATTGTTGTTTGTATGTTATTGCAACTTGAGGAGTTCACACCATAATTGCATTTGTTTCTTTGTCATAGAAACTACATGTTGAACACATTAGAAAAGTAAGACGATTATATAAAAACTACACTCTTGATTATGTTCTAAGCTTGTGTTGTTACTTCTAGCTACTATGATGAATCTCAGTTATAAAAATATCTATCATGTTATGTTTCTAGAACCAAATTTGTAATGCTATTATATGACTTTTAATTCTTAGTCTAATTTGTTTGTAGGGTGCTTATTTCTTTGTATCATTTGAAAAAAATTCAGCTATATTCATTACCAAAAACATAAAATATGAATACATTATCATATTTTCTTTTGAAACTCATTTTGATTAGAAAATGAAACAATGAGGCAACTTATTCTACAGTAGGATTCATTAGTAAACGATAACTAAACATTGTTCCTCTTATTTTTGTGACATGGGACTTGACTCCACATTTGAAAAGGACATTATAATGATAATTAAACCAAATAGTAACATATTGTATTAGATGTATTCGAGACCACCTAGAAAATAATTTTCTTGATGCTGATATCAAATTGATATAAAATTCATTTCTTCCTTTTGTATTGTATACATATGTGCTTATGTTGATGTGCTTCAAAATCTTCAATAGACACATATATTTTGTAATATTGAAACTATTAAGGTATTTTTTTTTTATCACTGTAACACCTTCCTTGCACATTTACTCAAGCTAATCGGTCCACCGAGGTAAACATGTGGTGAAGAGTTACTATGATATGACTGAACTCCCCATGTATAGTTAAGGAAGTGAAACCAAAAATACAACACCAATATGACCTTCCTCAAGAGCTTCAGAACCTTTAGGATCCAACCAACCCCTCCAGGTGTCTAACCATAGAGCCAACTTGATTTTTTTTTGAACTAGACCCCTAGTCACTGCCATGAAAAGTCTTCCATGTGACTGGGACCCTTTATTCCCTCCCACAACAAGGATTCCATGTGACTGTCACCTTTTTTAGGAAGTCTTATGCCAACAACCCCAGATTCTAAGCCACTTTTCTAGGGCTAGGAATCATTCCTCCACTATGAAATTCAAGAAAAAATAATGTACGATAAATAATGGTCAAATAAGGAAACTAAAGAAAATTCTTGAAAAATGACTTAACGAGACCCCTACCATCGATGACAAGAATTTCATCAAACATATCATAAACATGGAATATACAGGTCATATAAACATATATGAACATATGGACCTCATACTTATATGAGATTCATCAAGAAACTATGATTCACTCTCAGAATATTTGCATTATCATCTATTAAGTCATACATTCATTAATTGTTCATTTACTAATCATAACATGATGAGAAACATAAAAAAAGTATGTAATAGACCATGCTTATAAACATCATATAACCAACAAATTAGCAATGGTAAAAAAAACCTTTAAAATCACATAACAATATGTACATTTACATATAAAAATAAAGAGGAAAATAACTCTTATTAACATATGAAAAAGCTAATCAAGTTAGGGACTTCCACCTACCACCCAACCACAGATGGGGATGAACCAAATATTTCTTTCAGCAACCTTGTGACATATTCCAAGCATGAATGTGGGACTCAAAACAAAATCGACCAGGGCTTCCTCTTGATTTACCATATATGTCACCAATACTAGTGAAGGATTCCTAAACTCGAAACCATCATATATACAACAAGAATTTACCACAATCATGTTAAGGGGTTCTTAGGGCCAAAAAAGAAACATAAAATACCAAGTTTGACTGCAGTCCCACCATAGATCGGTCGAGTGATCAATAGGCCTATACAAGCATGGATGTCTTCGAATCTCTCCACCTAGACCATTAGGAATTTTTTTTTCTCCACTCTCTAGGATTTATCATATATCCCACCATTTACTGGTTGAGGATTCCTAGGCCCAATGAGGGTATACACAATCAGGCTTCACTGTAATCCCACTTTCTCTGGTCCAAGGATTTCAGGCCTTATGTTTCTCCCAGAGACCACCCCTCTCAGTTTCGAAACCATCTGGAAATGTAGCTCAAATGAATAATAGAGACCCCATCACAACATGGCTATCTATAAATGGAAAGGCAACGCTAAAACCCATTGTCACACCTTGGAAAATCCATGACAATGACAACAAGACAACAAATACACACATCCATATACCATGCAAGCCAGAAATAGAAAAGAAATCACATATGCAACTCAATACCTACAATTAATCCCATTGTAGCCCCTTGGTCCAACTCTTCCTTGCTTGATCTTTGCTTCCCTTCTCTTTCTTTCCCTTCCTTTTCCTTCCTTCCTCTAATGCAAATGTGCTCCAAGAATAAAATGTGTATGAGAGTATAAAGAGGTGAGAAAATAGAGAGAGAGGTCCAAAGTTGAACTAAAAAAAGGATGTGAACTAATCCTCATAAGCCTTTCTATTAATGAGGCCTCTATTTTCTTCAATCTCACTTATTTTCCTTCATTTTCCTCCTCACATGCAACCTGTGACCTTTCACCCTCCTTTTTTCCTAATTTCGTTTATTTTCATAAATAAAATGTTAATTAATTCCTCTTGTCCATTTCCTTTTCCAATTTCCTTGGCCATAATAAACCAAATGAACACCCACATTAGGATGTTTAGCTCAACATTCAGCATGGAATACATGTCCCATGACCTCATTTATTATTTTTTCTTTAGTAACTTTATTACATGAATTTTTTACCGAGGGTTATTACATACCCCTCCCCCTGAGCGAAATAGTGTCCTTTTTTTTCAATGACAACTAAAACTAGTAAGACCACCAAAAATAAAAGCATACTACCCATAAAGCTTTATAACATAGCTCGATGCAGTATTTACAATGATCAACCTACTGAAAGGCAAACCAAAATGAAAACATAACAACATGACACACATACCTCTTATTGGAGCTTTATAACACAACTCATTCCAATATTTACATCCATATACATCTATACATATATCAAAATTGGTTTGCCTCAACTGAAAAACAAGGAAGGATACATAGCTCACATCTAATCATCCATCTCTCATATAGCTTCATCAAGACCAAAGTGCTTCCACTACACTTTAACCTTCTTGACTGCTTGGTTCCAGAGCATGAGCATATTTATCTATAAAGTACACCAAGGTTTCAACTGGAATTCTCCTTCTAGATCCACCTACAATATAGACCAATCAATAACATGATCAACATCCTTTACATATCTTTTAAGCAATGAAACATTGAAAACATCATGGAATTTCACAATTGGAGGTAGTAAAAGTTTGTAGGCCACTTTTCCATTTCTATCAAGGACATATAAATGCACACAATCGAGGTTCCAGCTTTGCACATCATCCAATTGTCAAGGAGTGCTTCCTGGGATTGATGCACAGGTACACATATTCCCCAACCTAAAACTCCTCAAACAACCTGTGCTAATATGCATAAATTTTCTACTTTTCCTATGTTGCCTTTAAATTATTCTTGATAACTTTCATTTCATATTCCAACTCATCCAACATATATTATCCCATCAACACCATGTTCACTGGATCACTCCAAATAATATGACTATTACTATCCACCCATATAGTGCCTCAAACAAACTCATCCTTAGTGACTCATGATGGCAATTGTTGTAGGAAAACACAACCAGAGATATATATTCTTCCCACTTTCATTATTATTGCATCAAAAGAATCCTCAACATCTCCTCCAAAATTGTGTTGATTCTCTCTATCTATTCATCTCTTAGTAGATGATAAGATGTTTTGAAGCCCAAGTTTGTACCCAAGCCTACAAACAAATGTTTCTAAAATCTAGAAGTGAACATGACATATTTTTTTGACACAATATTCTTTAGAACACCATGCAACCTCACTACATCTCTAATGAAGACATGTCCTACATCACTACCTAAATAAGTTGACTTCACTCAAATGAAGTGTGCTACATTTGTTAACCTGTCCACCACAACAATGATAGAATCATGTTGTATAGATGTCATCAGAAAACCTGTAATGAAATCCATGGAAATGGCCTCCCATTTCCACTCTGGAATCATAATCACCTATATTAATCCACCTAGATTCTTACACTCTACTTTTACGTGTTGATATTCCAACCCTATAGCCATAAACACTGCCACTTCCATATTCATATTCATCCAATAATAGAACTTATTCATTGCTTTCAATGTCTTCTAATATCCCAGCTGACTCGAATATTGTTTAACATGAAATTTCCTCAACATAAGCTTCTTTAGCTCATTGTTTTCTGAGACATAGATCATGTCCCTAAATATGATCAAACCATTTGTTGTAAGATGACAGTCTACATCTTGTTGACTTGTTCCCTACTGTAGCCTGTGCCTAAGATCCATGTACCTATCATCCTATTGTCCTATCTATAATATATGATCCTGTAGATGTGTCCAATATGAAATCATAGCTACAATGTGATTTACCTGCACTCTTCTACTAAGTGCATATGCAACACTATTTTACTTTTTCTTAATGTACCTGATATCAAAATGAAACTCACTAATCATGGTCGACCATATAGTTTTCCTGACATTTAGATTTGGTTGGTCAAACAAATATATCAATCCACTATGACCACTCATTAATATAAATCTCCTACCAAGAAGGTACTACCTCCACATATTCAATGCATGGATGATCGCTTCCAACTGAAGATCATGTGTAACATAATTCTACTCGTGCTTATTCATTTTACTTGATTCATGGCATGTTATTTCTCCTTCCTTCTTAAGGAGTCCACTCATTCTTATTTTGTGAGCATCTGTACAAACCACAAAATCTTTATCGAGATTTGTAATCTTAAGAAATAGAGAACTTGTAAAGAACTCCTTCAACTACTCAAAACTCGTTGCATATTCCTCTCTTCATTCAAATTTCTTACCTTTTTTTTGCAATGGTGTAATAGGATATGAAATGCGTGATAATTTCATAATGAACCTCCTATAGTAACCCGCTAATCCCATGAATGACCTTACCTCATCCGTATTCCTAAGAGCTTCCCATTCCATGACAACTCTTATCTTTTCTGGATCCACTATTATGCCTTCCTTGGAAACAACATGCCCTAGGTAATGTACCTCAATTTGAAAGAAACTGAATTTTCTAATCTTTGCATACAATGGGTGTTTTCTTAGCAATCTCAAAATTTCTACTAAGTGTTCACACACTTTTCCTCATTCTTAGAATATATCAATATATCCTCAATGAATCTAATAACAAACTTGTCTAGATAAGGATGCAACACGCTATTCATCAACAACATAAAAGTAGATAGACCATTAATAAAAAAAAATGGAACTACAAAAAAATCATAATTCCAAAACATGGTTTGGAAAGTAGTCTTGTAAATATCCTCTTCTTTGAGACATACCTAATGATATCCTGATATAAGATCAATCTTGAGAACACTACTGCTCTGTTCAACTGATCAAAAAAGTCATCAATCCTCTGCAATTGATACTTGTTCTTCATGGTTACCTTGTTCAAATTCCTATAATCAATGCATAAACTGATATTACCATCCTTATTCTTCACAAAAAATAATGGTGTGCCCCAAGGCGATACACTTGGGCTAATGTATCTCTTGTCAAGAATATTCTTCAACTGAAAATTCAACTCTACCAACTCTGATATGCTCATTTTGTATGGTGTCTTTAATCTTGTTGCTACCCCTGCTACCAAATCAATGGAAAAATATACTTCCTCGTGAGGAAAAAGCTTTGAAATATCTGTGGGAAATACATCCTGAAACTATTGTAAGATTGAGTACCTACTCAATAAATCTTCATCCTCAACATCCTTACCTTTTTCACTGGAAATATGTAGCGAAAATAACACACACCCTTTATTGCAATTTTTCTTTTCCTACATAGATGTAGCCATTTTAACTGATGTTTCCTTCTTCCTTCCCTGCAAGATTGTAACAACCCTAGTAAAAAATCCATGTAATAAAGTTAATAAAGAAAAATAATAACAATGGTCATGCACACGTATTCCAAGATGAATGTTGGGAAAAAAATAGTGACAAGGATCAATTTTAATTAATTAATAGCTATGAAAATTGACAAAGGTAATGTAAATGGCTTTGGAAAGGAAAAGTGGCATTAATTGGCTTTTTATTTATGAAAATAACAGAAATTAGGAGAAAAGGAAGGTGAAAGGTGACAAGTTGCATGTGAGGAGGAAAATGAAGGAACATAATGGAAAATTGAAGAGATTAGAGGTATCATTAATAAAAAGGCTTTTGGGGATCAGTTTAAACTTTTTTGTCAGTTTTATCTTGGACGTCTCTATCATACTCTCTCTCTCTTACTCTTTGACACTTGAAGTTTTCTTGGAGAACTATTGGAGGAGTGTGGCATACTTGGGATTTTGGAGCAAGAATGAGAAAGAAGAGAAGGAAAGCATACAAGGACATTAGGATCAACAACTACAACATGTTTTACTTGCAGTTACCAAGTAGCCTATATGGTTTTTGTTGGGTTGTGGAATTGATATGCTTCTTCCCCTTTTTCTTCAGTTAATAATTAATATTTCAAGTTCTCTACCCTCATAATGTAATAATTTGGAATTTAGAAGTCCTAGAAAGTAGCCAATGACATTTTGGTATTCTACCTTGTTAATGAGTCAATTTGAATACTTAAGATATCATTTATTCACCATTTGGGTTAATTTATGTACATGAAATATTTGATGACAATTGTTGTTCCCTAAATCACTAAGGAGAAACCAAGTTGTGGAAGAGCCGTTTAGCTAATCATGACATGTTGATCAACGATTTATGCCGATGTGCTTGGGATAGTCAAAGAGAGGATACAATTTTTTATCTCATAAATATGATGGAGATTTTATAGTTTAATAAGGTATCTTGAGAATCTTTGGATTCTCATGATAGCTTTACTATTCAAGCATTAGAAATACGTTGTAATTTATAAATGCAATTAAATTGGTAAAAAGGGATAATTATGATAATTCTCACTAACTGTAAAAGAAGACTATCTTAAGGTTTTTACAACCTTCTTTGTAATTCACCTTTTGACATAAATGAAAGCTCCAATGGTTGAGTTTTAATTGAGTGTATTAAATTTTCTCCAAGATAGTTAACTTCCAGAGACTGTGGGCCTAGTCCTAGAACCATCACTATCTTCTTTATATCATTATTTTTATTACTTCTAACTTGAATGATTTGCTATTCCTTGTGTGAATTATCAGATTTGCGATTCAATTATGTGAATGCTCATATTTTACTATTCATTAATGTGCATACTGAGATTTACTTTATAATTGAGTGAATTTCCATTTCCATGATTTATTGTTAGCATTTACGATAGTTTATGGTAATTAGTGATTACAAAGAATTTCTTTTAAAAAACAATATACATTATTCTTAAATTTTGTAGTATAATGAGGATTGTTGGCTTTATAGAATTTAATATGTCTTGATGATTTTCTGAAGAGATAGTTAAACTGCTCTATGATTTCTGCACAACGATTTATTCCTATCTATAATTTGATCAGATCCAATATTTTCTTGAGAGTGTTCCTTCTTAGCCTTTGATTTATATTAGGCTTACATATGTCGTAGTAATTTAAGTATTATCCCTACATGGACTATGCTGACAAACATGTTTAACCAAAATATGAATAACAGGTTGACAAATTAATGGACAGATGATTAAGCTATTTCTTTAGGAGCAACTTAGTGCCCAACATTTTGGTGTCGTTTCTGGGGAGGTTGTTAAAGAAGTGATAGTCTGTATCTTTACACGACTTGGTATTAAAGATGGAAGGTAGAAACCTATGTGTGCATTAATTAAAAAGCTTGTGCCAGTGCCCACCCTTGGTTGATGCATTTAAATTATGTAGGTGTGTATGACTAAGAAAAAGAATAAGAACCAGGTAGCTATAGAACAAAAATACTTGTTAAAAGCCACAAAAACACAAGGTCAGGTTGGCCTTAGAAGATCGACCTTTATAGACGAAATCATTTGGAGATCTAAATCTCAAGCATGAGTAGGTCCTTGAACAATATCTGGGAAGGGCTCTACCATTGCCTCTCGAGCAACAGAGTTATCAAATTCAGCTCACACAAATATTCACAGTAAAACTGAAGGATTTGAACAAAGTTTTGAAGATACTTCTATTAAACACTTCATTCCTTCTAATATATATTAGGGGAATTATTGTAACTTGAAAGAAGGGGAGGGAGAAATAAGCGGAACAGAACCAAGATCTATTGAGACAGGTCCTCAAACTCCCCGAATGGACCCCCTACAATCCCTATTGTGAGAAAATCACCTCAAATTCCTGATCTAAGAAGTGTTGTGAGCCCCCTCAAGGGTTGGAAATTAGCTAAAATCCACTTGTCAAATAATACCTCTTGATCAAGAAATCCCTGAAAACTATTGGTGAATTTTCGACCAAATGGAAAAATAGATGTCACAAACACAGACCATACACCACTCTACCCAAGGAAGTGCTGAAAATTTCCTTAATTAAGGGTATGAAAGATGGATGGATAGAAACACTTAATTTAATGGGGCAAGGTTATATTTCCAAAGAAGAATATGATAATATTATTAAATTGTGCATCAGGTGCTCACGAGGAAGTATAGGGACCTAATCTAGAATACAAGATTGTCTTACTAGAACTGGGAAAACCTCAAGCAGAGAGTAACTCAAGAAAAAATTCGTAATCATTTAGAATATTTAAAATTGATATTTTGGGGAATATACCAAGAGCAAGAAAAAGAGCGCGTGGGAGCAAGGAAGAATGAGTAGGGTTCAACGTGCACAAGGGTTGTTAGTTTACCCATGAAGGGTGGACGAGGAGGGGGCTCCACTCCCTCCTACAAGGAGGCCCTGGCCAGCAACGAGAAAAAGCCTCTGGAAGATGTCACGGAAATAGGGGTGGAAGGAGAAAAGAGCAAGGAAGCGGGAACAGAGGAACCCATAGAAAAGGACCAAAATTTCACAAAATACAAGGAGGTAGAAGATAGGAAATAGGAAACTAAAGACAAGAAACACAAGGGACCCTGCAAATCAAAAACAGATATAATGCCCAGGGTGATTCTAAATAATCCAGAGTTGCAGGAGTACAGGGAACATATTCATCTATAAGTTTATGGGACTATGGTCCACTGAAAAATCTGTACAATCATGGATCAGATATCATTAGAAACCTAAAGGAATCATAGATCTTCACCTTGGGTCTAAGGGTTTATTTACGGTGGTGTTCACAAATATTGAAGATAAGGATAGAATATTTAAAGGAGGGCCCTACTTCTATGCTACTCTAGGACTCTATATGAGACCTTGGGTTATGAACTTTGTCCCAGAAAAGGAGACTTTTACTTCAATTCCAGTGTGGGTAAGACTCTACTCTCTAACTCCTGATTACTGGAAAAATGAATCATTAGCAGCCATAGGAAATAAATTAGGACGCTATGTTAAAGCATCTGAAGCCACTAGAAGGGGAAAATATAGCTCTTTTGCCAGAATTTGTGTGGAAATGGACCTATCAGGAGCCCTACCGGACAAGATAATCTTGGAAGTTTTTGATGAAGAATGGGTACAAAGAGTAGATTATGAGCACATTCCATTCAGATGCCGCAAATTCCATGAACATGGACATCTTTTTAGAGACTGTCCACTCAACAAGGAAATAAATAAAAGCAGAAGTAATACAGTGAAAGAATCAAACAGCTTTCAGAAAGTGGTGAACCGTAGTAAAGGAAGTAAGAGAGGTCTAAAGAATCAGCAGCGAGAAGAGCAACTGTTCAGGCAAAATAGTTTCCAGGTGCTTTAGGAAGAGGAAGAGAATACTAAAGAAGAACAAGCAATGGAAGGGAGTTCGGCAGATAAGGAGGAAAGGAAAAACCCAGAGCAAATAAAAAATGATGAGTACCAGAAAGAAGCCACTATGAGTGATGTGGAACAAGAAATGGATCAGGAGATGACCCAAAATGACATGGACCCAGAGGACCATGAACTACTAGAAATTCTGGATAAAGAAAACCTAGACCTAGAAGGATTCTTGAGGCAAGGCATCACAGGGGTAGTGGATTTGCTACCGTAAAAGGAACTCAATAGAATACAACAACTGTTTCTATGGAGATCGCAAACTGGGGAACCAGAACGATGTAACAACATAGACAAATAGGATAGTAGAGGAGTGAAAACGATGAAAACTACACTGGGACCAGTCAACAGAAACCCAGGCAAGAAAAGAGGCAAGAAAAAGAAAAATGAACTCCTGATGGAGTGTGGAAAACTGATGATTGATTCAGGTAAGATGAAAGATCTAGCCAGTTACTCCTTTACAAATATTTTTTAATGAAGTTAACTTCTTGGAATATTAGAGGTATATGGAGTAAGAGAAAGCAAAGAATGCTTGGCAACAGAATGAAACAAGAAATGCCAGATATAATGTTTATCCAAGAAACAAAATGTTCCATTGAAAAGGTAAGACAAATCCACAGTAAATGGCTCATCAACTATGAGTTTCTTGAAGTAAAAGCAGAGAATACAGTAGGGGGTTTACTCACGCTATGGAATCCCCACAAAATTGGCATTCTGGATGTTGAGGCATCAAGAAATTACTTATCAATTTTCATTCAACCAGTAGGAGAAAGAGATACCTTTCTGGTCACAAATGTTTATGGCCCTCAAAGAATAGATGACAAACTTAAGTTTCTGGATAACTTGGTGGATCTTTGGGGCAGACATGAAGACATACCCTAGATCATGGTAGGGTATTTCAACATGATTAAATCCCTCTTAGAGAAGAAAGGAGGAACAAGATCTCTGAGTAGAGATGCCACAAGTTTCCAAACTTTCTCTGACAACATTAATCTAGTGGACACTAATTGGAATACTGGCCTTTTCACTTGGAATAACAGGCGAGGAGGAGAAGCCCTAGTTGCCTCAAAGCTAGACATATTCTTCATCTCTGAGAATCTTACGTTAGATGGGAAAGAGGTAACAACACAAGTTCTTCCCTTTGGAGGCTCAGATCATTGGCCAATTCAGTTGGAAATCAAAGGCATAGGGACTCCTGCGAACAAACCCTTCAGAATTGAAAATACCTGGGTATCTCACCCAGACTTCATAGACAACATTGAGAAATGGTAGTCAGAGGACTTGTAGATTCAGGGAGCCAAAATGTATCTTCTTCAGAAGAGATTAAAGCACATAAAATGATGGCTTAAGGAATGGAATAAGAAGGATTTTGGTAATATTTTCGAAGAAAAGAGAACAGCTGAAAAAAAATGCAGGCTCTCAATCGAGCTCTTATCAAGGAAGGCTTTGATAAAGAGATCAGTGCACAAGCGGATGAACAGTATAAAAAATGGGAGGATCTATGTAAGCAAGAGGAAATATTTTGGAGAAAAAAATCTAGAGTTCAATGGTTAAAAGAAGGAGAGCGCAACACTAAGTTCTTTCATAGAACCACCATGGCCAATAGAGTTCACAACAATATCTCTTCAATCAAGAATGAAGCAGGGGAACTTCAGATTTCCCATAAAGATATAGAAACTGTGTTAGTCCACCACTTCCAAGGTATAACATAGGAGAACACTTCAGATAGAGAGTAGGCCATTAGGGAAATTACCAGAAACATATCAAAACTGGTATCCAGGGAGGAAAAATTCAAGCTTAATAGACCAGTAACGGAAGGGGAGCTAAGAGATGTAATCAAAGACATGCAAAATGGTAAAGCACTGGGCCCGAATGGTTTCAATGTGGACTTTTTCAAAGCTTGTTGGAACATTGTTAAGTAGGACATATTGAATGTTGTGGAGGATTCCAGATCAAACAAAACCATTCTGAATGCCCTCAATACTTGTTTCATTGCCCTGCTTCCTAAGCAGGAGATTGCTCTTACTCCAGATAAATATAGACCCATAACCCTTTGTAACATAGTCTATAAGATTATATCCAAGGTGGTGGCTAATAGACTCAAACCTTTGCTTCTAGTCCTAGTTTCTAGGGAGCAATCAGGGTATGTGGAAGGCAGACAAATTTTGGATAATATCATTCAAGCGCAAGAAGTGGTGTACTCTTTAACTAGCAAGAAGCAGGCTGGCATGATCATGCAATTAGATATTGCCAAGGCGTATGACAAAGTTCATTAGGTCTACCTAAAGAAAATGCTGATTGCATTTGGTTTTGATCATCTCTGGTTCAGATGCATAATGGCACTAATGACCTCCTCCAATTTTTCTATATTGGTTAATGGCTCCCCCTCAGATATTTTCAACCCTTCTAGAGGCCTTAGACAGGGTGACTCGCTCTCCCCCTTCCTTCTCATTATCATGATGGAAGGACTGGGGAAAGCTACAAAATAGGTGAGAGCTACTGGAGAGATTAAAGGCTTGCAGCTAACGGATAATGGGCAAGCTCTGACTAACAAACAATTTGTTGATGATACCATGCTTCAGGGACTCCCCACAATCCAAGAAGCCTCAAACTACAAAAGAATTCTGAATCTCTTTGCCTTGGCTTCAGGTATGGAAATAAATCTTTCCAAATCTAAAATCCTTTTCTTCAATACCAATATTGCTATTCAGAAAAACATCTCCAAAATTCTAGGTTTCCAAAGAGATTCTCTTCCTTCAAAATATTTAGGAGTTCCTCTAATGGCTAAGCCAATGCATAAAAGCATATGGGAACCTTTGATCAACAAGTTGTAGGATAAAGTCATTAAATGGACTATCAGATCTTTAAACCTTGCTATCAAATGTGTTCTTACCAAATCAATGCTCCAAGAAATCCCCATCTTCATCTTATCAGCCCTCCTAGCTCCAAAAGGGGTCCTTCAGCAATTCAGAGACATTCAAAGAAATTTCCTTTGGGGTAGGGAGGAAACCAAGAGAAAATGGCCCTTAGTGTCTTGGGATAAAATTTGTAAGCCCGAAAACCATGGAGGGCTTGGATTGGATGATCAAGAGATTCTCAGTAAGGCTCTAGGAGCCAAACTTTGGTGGCACTGGGTCCAGCAACCAGAAACCCAATGGGCTAAGATTTGGAAAGAAAAATATGCTAATTCCTAGCAAAACAGTGATCTTATAAGAATTCCCGGAAATATAAAGGGTTCTTATATTTGGAACAAAGCCTGGGAAAACAGAAGACTAGTACAAGAGAACAACTTCTGGGAAATCAGAGACGGTAATCTTGCTCTTTTCTGGGAAGATAAATGGCAGCAAGAATCAATTCTGGTAAAAGAAGAGTTTCTAGATCTTAAACAAGAGTTGGAGTCCCAAGGTTTAATAAAGGTTAAGGATTACTGGACACACTCTCATCTCATGGAAACGTGGAGAGTATGGAAAAAGATTGATAGTAGTAATAATAATCTCCTGAAAACTAAAGCTGAAGAACTGAGGAAAATTATAGAACAAAGGAAAATCTTAGAGGTGAAGGGACAAGATCAATTGAGACGGGGAGAGAACAAAGAGAGCACCTTTAATCTCAAGGAGGCTAAAAAAATTCTCCTTGAGCTGGATCACCTAGTTCTAGATAGAATTTGGCAAACCTTCGGAAACATCTAGGGTGGATGAAAATCAAAATCTTCATGTGGGTTGTTTATCACAGGAAAATTCTAACTTGGGACAACATAAGGAAAAGGGGTGTGCAAGGGCCTTCAAGATGCCTGCTATGTGAAGATCAGGAAGAAACCTTGGAAAATTTACTCAACAATTGCATTTTCAAAACCTGGTTGTGGGACTCATTTGCTGCAATCTTCCAACAATCTGATAGGGACAGAAGAAGCATCATCAATACCATCATCAATTGGAGGAAAAAATTTTCGGACAATGAAATTCTTAACTCAGTGTGGGCTCTTGTACCAAGCTTCATCATATGGAATGTGTGGAAGGAGAGGAATAAAATAATTTTTAAGGGAGAAAAAAAGCCCCCTCAACACCTACTGGAGATAATCCTAAAATAGATCAAAGAAACTGTGGGAATCATTGTTCGTAACCCGCCCAAAAAACCCCCCTCAGATTCAGATTCAAAGATTCTCAGGTAGCTGGGGATGCAGGGGCTCTCCCCTCTGGGCATTGATAGAAGGATCCTTTTGTCAGACTCGGAAAAGGATTTTTTGCATCTGCCTCCAGCAGGCTATCTAAAATACAACATCGATGGGGCTTCTAAGGGGAACCCAGGAACAACAGGGTATGGAGGTTTTCTCAGAAATTCAAAAGGAAGTATACTTAATATCTTTCATTACCACCTAGGTATAGCCACCAACAACATGGCAGAGCTTATGGCAATGGAGCAATGCCTAGATTGGTTGAAGGAGGACAACTACCAAAATGTCATGATAGAGGCAGATTCGAAGCTAGTTATCAACTTTGTGCAAAAAATTCACAATGGAACTGCACCGGATAAAGTCTCTAAACATTGGAAACTAATTCAAGTTTTCCAAAGGATTCAAAGCCGTCTTCAAGGTCTGCGCACTCTTAGTTTCCATCACGTTCGCAGGAAGGCAAACAAGCTAGAAGATCTTCTGGCTAATGAGGGGGTCAACTATACAAGGGAAAATGGGCCGACAAAGTGGCAGGAGATGATGCCTAGCAGACTAAAAGCTCAATGCAACGAGCAGGCAGAAGATGATAGGGAGGTGTTTAAACTCAATACCTTGGGAAATAGATCGAATGATTTTTCCCCTGGTTGAGCCTTCCTTTTGGGCTATGTTTGTGACAGATAGTGACCCTTGTCTGGATACTCAGGCTCAGAGTGTCATAGTTATGCGGATCTCAGAGGCTCCTTGGCAGAGGTATGAAGATCTTCGTTTAGTGACCAACCCCTCTTCTATTCAAGATTCCAAGTTTAGGCAAGGGAGTTCCACACGTGCTGGAAGTGCCCTGGTTTTCCTGGAGCCAAGTCTTTTAAGTATTTAGAGTCTCGGGATGGAATACCACTCCTAGGCGGTTTCTGGTTGATCGCATCGCTTTCTCTTGGGAAGCAGTATTGGAGACTCCGCAGTGATGCCACTCACCCTTTAACACATGGCAGGGAGAGGGTTCCAAATACCGCTATTCCCCACTCAATAATGTTGGCCCTTCTTTCCTGGAGCGATATCAATATCGTCTGTTGGATATAGTCAATGGAGATCAATCGCAGATACGGGTCTTGGGGTTTCCTAAGCGGTTTTCACTTGCCCCTTGAGTGGGAAGTAGTTTCTTCTCTTTCGCAGCGATCACATTTAAAGATTGACAAGTGGCAGAGGGTCAGTTCGAGAAACCACTGTGATCGCTGGTTAATTGGCACATGTTGGGTTCAACAATGTTCTTTTCCGCCATTGGTTTAGTTGATTGAAATCAACGGTCGATTTTCTTCGGGCATGTTTGTGGGGCCCGTTGGTTTGATTTATTTTTTAGGTTTATAAAGTTCAGTTATGAACAACTGTTCAATTAGTTTTTAATGCACATTTTGAGTAGCGCTTTTCCTAGGAAGGTAGTCCTTTGGTTGTGGATATTGTTCCCCGCATCATTGGTTGGCTACTCTTTGGTTTGTGTAACATATGTAAGTCGGTTTTGATTTAATGACATTGAAGGACCGTATCTTTCACTAGCAAAAGAAAATGAAATTGATATTTTGGGCACATTAACAACACAATTTGATTTCTTACATGCCAGGCATAAGCAAAATGAGGCAAAATAAGCTCTGACCATTTTTTGTCCGCATTTTCGAAAGAAACACAGCCAAATGGAATTCTCACTAGATACTGTCGAAACATGCACTATTTTTGCTAAAGACCATTCGACAAGTCGATGTACATCACTTCTAGGATTAAAGGCCTTGTTCAAATAAGCTAGTAAAGAACCAGAACCAACATATCTTATGAGACAACGATGATAATGGAAAGCCCATCCTTCAAGTATGATTCATGATCCATCTCCATTTGTTTTGGACAATATTTTTCACAACAGATTCCTGGATCTACATAGCAGAGACAACCATATTTTAATTCCACTTGGCAATCCTAGCCTTATGTTGCACTGCATTGGCCAAATCAACCATTTACCAGGCCAGTATGGGAAAATCAACAATATTCTACCCATTCATGGAAAAACTCAACTAATAACCCCTATCCTTCATAGTGGACCAATTCATCTATACAAAAGTCAATGTGGCCTCAAAATTTCCAGTGCCCTACAGGACCAATCAATACACACGTCGGGACTCTTCCATAGTGTCAACAACCATTGCAAGCCCCATTTCAATTAACATCAAACCCACAACCTTCGATATGTGCAAAATTGCTCACTTAGTCGAATCCCATTATAAATAATAGATTCAATATTTACAAATTATTGAAAGTTTGAATTATGAAAAAAAGCATCTTGAATGTAATGAATTACGGATGATATATTGATGATTTATCTTCCCTAAAGGTGATAAGTTAATCAAGAACAAGAAGATAATGAGACTCATATTGAGGATCATCCTGTAGCAGAACATACTCCTTCAACTATAATCATTTCTGAAACAGAACTAGTCAATGGAGCAACCAAGCAACAAGGTTCTCATAAAATTATAGTTTCTACTCCCCAATTCCCCAAAAGACTCACAGTAAGAAAACCAAAAATTCATTCTAATTTTGATCTTGTATGTGAATTAAAGAATTTATGTATAAAACTTCCAATTCTGTAGGCTATATGAGGTGTTCCAATTTATGCTAAAACGATGAAATATTTGTGCCGTAAAAAGCCTTGGAGGAATGCTAAAGATCCACCAACTGTCCACATTGTAGGAACATTATCTAACCTCATCTTAGGAAAATAGATACTTTTCATGTATGATTAGCCCTAAAATCCAGTAGTAACTATTCAAATTCTGGGTCGCAACTTCCCAAATACCTTGGTAGATTTAGGATCAGTTATAAATATTTGAAATCATGAAACCCATGTTATTTTGGGTATCACAAATTTGAAACCAGCATAGACCTTATTAAAGTTAGCCGACAGATTAGTAGTCAAGCGAAAAGGTACTTTGGAAGATATTATTGTCTTCGTGAACTCCTGGGAATACCTAGTAGACATTTTGGTTATGAGTCCAAGGAATAGACATGATGGGCACCGTCTGATATTTGGAAGGCCATGGTTGGCACCAAAAGATGCATATATAGGATGCCAGATAGGAAATATTAAAATTACCAAAGGAAATTCCATAAAAAACCTTATCTTATATACGCCCTCTAAACCTGACCTACCTATTGGAAATTATCAACCATACCCAAACAAATACCTCGAGAAAAATCTGCGTTCTCCTCTTATCTTAGATGAAGCCCTTGAGTTTAAAAATCAAACCAAAGATGATATAATTAATGGCTTCATTAACAAATATTCTACCATGGGGAATCTAACATGTAAAATGTTGAAATCGATACTTGATAATGAAGCCCAAGAGTATCATCAGAAATTCCAAATAATGATCACATACCTACGACTGTTGTCCATAATAACATTCCAATTACAAGTGAACCTAGTAAAAGCCTCAATATTAATGCCACTCTAGATGATCAGCAACAAGAAACACTAATCCAGATTCTTCGCAAATATAAACACACTTTTTCTTGAGGATATTATGATATCAAAGGTGTCAATCTGCAGTTATGTACTCATCATATTTATATAGATAAATATGCGCATGCTATTGCCCAACCTGAGAGAAGATTAAATCCACATATTAGGGATAGAGTAAAACAAGAATTAAAAAAAATCCTGAATGTCAACTTTATATATTCCATTTCAGATAACTAGTTGATTTCCCCATTATTTGTCGTCCCTAAGAAAAATAAGAAGTGGAGAATTTGCGTAGACTACATAGAAATAAACATTGCTACCTAGAAAGACAATATTTCCCTTCCATTTTTAGACCAAGTACTTGACACTCTCTTTGAGAAGAAATTACTTTCCTTCCTAGATGGTTTCAATGTTTATAAACAAATCCAGATTGCTTTCGAAGATCAAGACAAGACCACATTTACCTACCCATGGGGAACATTTTCATATAAAGTTTTACCATTTGGGCTGTGTAATGCTCTAACCACTTTTGAGAGGTTGGCCTTGATTATTTTCTCTTATTTTATTAAAGAAGGACTTGAGTTGTATATGGATAACTTTACCCCATATGGTGACTAATTTCATTAGGCCTTAAATAATTTGGAAAAATTTCCTAACAATTCATTACTACCAGATTATTCCTTAGCCATGAAAAATGCCATATGATGATGACTGAAGGTGTAGTTTTAAGACATTACATTTATGCTACAGGTATTCAAGTAGACCTAGCAAAGATTGAGGCAATTTTTACGTTACCTACACCTATACACCAACCAAGGTACGTAGTTTCCATGGCTACGCTTGCTATTATTACATATTTATAGCACATTTTTCAAAATAGTTGCATAATTGTATGTTTTAACAGGAAACATTGAGTTTGAATGCACTGACAAATGTGATGTCTCTTTTGCAGATCTTAAAAAGATGGTTTCAAAAACCCTTGTATTAAGAGGACCAAATTGGAATTTTCCTTTCCATATTTCATCAGATGCATCAGAAAAAGCAATAGGATGTATCATCGAGCAGAAAGAAGACAAAAAACCTTACGACATCTACTATATCAGCTAAAAATCTTACACTAGCCTAATTAAATATATAGTGACAGTGAAAGATTTTTTAGTTGTTGTATATGATATTAATAAATTCTGTCATTACATAACATGATATGTAGTTTTACTGTACACTGATAATTTTACAATTATATATTTAGCTAACAAACCTATAATTAATGGTTGAATATCTTGATGATTATTGTTGTTACAAGAGTTCGATATTACTATAAAAGATCATCTAAGAAAGAAAAATGTCATTGCACATTTCTTGTCCAGAGTACCTAAAATAATGGATCTATCACCAGTGGCTGATCAATTCCCAGAAGAATATGTGCTTGTGGTAACACTCAAAACACCCTGCTACATTTGATGTGGCCAACTAACTAGCAGTAGGGAAGCTTCCAGCGCATTTTCCACCTCAATATAGGAAATTGATTGTTCAATGCAGCACACAATTTTCCTAGATAGACGAATATCTCTTCCACATGGGCTCTGATTTTCAAATTTTTAGATACATCAAAGAGGATGAGATTTATGGCATTCTCAAGGTCTGTCATGAAGAACATTACCATGGACATTTTTTTATCATAGAAATTGACATAAAGTACTCCAAGTGGGCTATTATTGGCCTATAATATTTAAATGTGCCAAAAAGTATGTCCAGAGTTGTGATAGGTTCCAAAGAATGGGTCATCCTATTCAAGCCAACAAGATTCCTCTGTAGCTACAACTCGTAATAGATCCTTTTGAAAGATAGGCATTAGACTTCATAGGTTCTTTTAATACACCGTCAAATAAAAATGCATACACCCTAGTTTGTACAGATTACGTGACTAAGTGGGTGGAAGCAATAGTCCTTCCAAACGCCATAGAAGATGTGGTTATTAGCTTCTTATTTGAACTTTTCATGCCATACAGACTTTTGAGAGAAGTAATAAAATATGGAGGTCACAATTTATTTCTCATAAGATTTCGGCCACCCTGTAGAATTATCATATTAAGCATAGATTTACTTATCCTTACCACCCCCAAGAAAATGGACAAGTAGAAAGTACCAACAAAGTTGGTACTTTCAAAATTTGGAAACTAAACTTTCATAGGCCTTATGGGCTTATCAGAAAACATGGCATAACATTATTGGCCATTCAGTATACCATATGTTTTTCAGAAAGGAGCCAATCTTTCCTATTCAGTTTGAGATAAAGACTCTCAAATCTACAAAAGAAGTAAGACTAGACATCACAGAAGAACAAAAACAACGCTTACAATAGCTTAATGAGCTAGACTAGGGACAACTATTGGTTTTGTGATGTACAAAAATTACTCAACAGCAAAGGGCCAAGTGGCATGATCATCTCATTAAAAATAAGACATTTCAAAAAGGCGACTAGGCATTGCTATATGACTCCAGATTTTAAGATTTTCTAGGAAAGCTTTAGACGAGATGGTTAGGACCTTATGGAATTATTGAATTCTATGACAAGGGTATAGTGAAATTAACCACTATCGATGGATCTGATGTCTCTTTTCTCACGAACAGACATTGACTATATCTATATCATCAGCCACTCACAAGAGAGTCTTTTTACCATCAGATAAGTAATGATTCAAATTTCCAGGTCGTAGCTGACTGGGGAAGCAACCCAGTAACTACATCTCCTTGAATTTTCAAAAACCTTTGCATATTGTATAGAATGCATATTTTTTTGTGTGAAATTTACTAAGTTTGTTTTCTTTAACAATAATAAACTAAGGGAAAAGGGATTGTGGATTTTAGTGCAACATGTTGTTCTATCACAACTGTTGTTCTCTTGGTCATAGTTGTCATTCTCTTTCATCACAAGTTGTTGTTCTGTCATTGTTGTTCCCTTGGTCATAGTTTTCATTCCCTTATAGCACAACTTGTTGTTCCAACACTATTGTTCCTTTTGTCATATCTGTTATTCCCTTGATCACAACTATTGTTCTCTTGGTCACAACAATCATTCCCTTGTAACATAGCTTGTTGCTCCATCACTATTGTCCCCTTGATCACAACTATTGTTCTCTTGGTCACAACTATCATTCCTTTGTAACATAGCTTGTTGTTCCATTGCGGTTGTCCCCTTCATCACAACTTCCATCCCCTTGATCACAGTCGACGTTCGTTTAGTAACAATTGTTGTTATAACAATCATTGTTCCTTTTTATCATAGTTTCTGTTTTCCTTTGTCACAACCATTGTTAACTTTTATAGTAGATTATGTTCCCTTTAAACACAATTGTTGTTTCTTTATTTGAAGCTATTGTTTCCCTTATGATTGCCACTTCCTTAACTTTCTTTTTTATTTCGAAGAATTTTTTTCCTTTACCATGGTGAAAAATACTATGTCATCCCAATCATTACCTTATGAAGAATATTCTATTTGATTTTGTAAACTCTATCAAAACAAAAATTTAGAAATATTGATATTGTAAATAACATAAATTGTTCATGGTACATTGCCTTGATTTCCACCAAGGAATTTTTTTTCTTTTGTCCATATAGACTGATGACCTCCTTAAAAAATAATGTTGTGGGAAACAAATGGCAACTTAAAATGGTAATTTTTTATAATGTTTTTTACACAATCCATAACTCTTAAGGAGTTTATGAGACACACCATCCACTGATCTTTCATTATGACAAAAAAAGAAGAAAACTTATAAAAACAAGAGTCTAAGAAAAGCTTGCCCTCAAAGGAATAAGAGGTCTCATCACGAGCCGACCTACCATGACCATAGGAATTAACAAAGTGACATTGACATTATGGTCACCAAGTCAGGGTAATGGCCTTTGATATTTTAATCAAAGGACAAGAGGTATCATCATGAGCTGGCTTGTTCGCTTTGTTAAGATCTGGTGAATGGCATTGTTAGTAATTGGTTACCATGCTAGAACAATGGTCCTTTGAGAAATGTTTAGAAATAAAGTCATGATTTTTTAGTAGAATGGAATATTGGCATATCAAGGCGTCAAAGGGAAACCATGTCAAGGCTATGGATGACTACTCGAAACAGAGGCTATGTTGTGGTAATGAAGTATATTTGAAATCAACATATAAATAATTTGCAATTTTGACTTCTCTTTTTAATAAATAAAGGAGGACTCACCAAAATATTATGGAAATCTGTCACAACACTAAGGTGGTGATTCAAGGTTGTATGAATAACTATCTATCCTTAGATATCAGGAATTCATTTTTTTTAACAAAACCAAAGACTTTGATAAATCTATTTTTACTATTTTGTTAAAGGTAATCTTGTGGTCCACATTACATTTTTACCCATGATTAAAATATTTTTCATGCTTCTAATTCCACACAGATCTGGTTTCATCAACATAGCTCAAAATTTAATATGCCTTATCACTACACGAAGTGACCTTGCTTGATTTGATCATTTCCCATTATGCTAATTAATGTATTAATATGACGTCGATTCACCATATCACTAAAGGTCGCGGTCGACCTTTTTTTTATCTGGGGGGTGGGGGAGAGTGAAAAATCATAGGTATGATGAGATAACCAAACATTTGACAAGAATGCCTAATCATTGCAGTAATTCTACCTACATGTGTTCTATTGAGTTAATAGTTGAATATTTCTATTTTTGAAATTACTAGCTAAAACGTTGTACACAACTTCAAAACACTTTTTGAGAGACAACAAATATGGGTGGCTAATCGATCTGAAGCAAACCACCTCAACTACGAATCTTTGAACAAGCATGAAGAATCCTAGAGTGGGTGGGTTGGATCAAGTATTCTTCCCAGCTACAAGGATTCGACAATTCGGTCGCTTTGGAATTTTTAAAAAAATTCAACAGTGGAGTAACTACAATAAAAGGAAGGTGGATACGAGTTAACAAAATAGTCTTGGAAAAGGTTACAGGCCTCTCCACTGAAGGTGAGAAATGGATCAATAAACATACTGGGTTACAGAGCGCAATGTTGATGTTCACGGATACTAACGAAGTGTTGGTTCAAAAATGCAAAGGTTATCAGCCTCCTTCCTTTCTAGAAACATGGAAGGAATTAACAGAAGTAGTACAAAGGTACACTAACTGTGACAGTTGACATGATGTAGTTAGATCATGACATCTGAAGCTGTTGGTAATACTTAAGAAGAAGGTAACTATAAACTTACCCTTATTTTTTAATTTTCTCCTGCACGAGATTGCTATTAGAGTTTTAAAATCTAAAGACTGGGATTCTATAGTAAGTCATCACTTCCTTATAAACTTGATAGTCATCAGATAATTAAACCAATCCCATTTAACTTGGAATGAATTTCTTGGAAACAATGAACCTTCATCACAAACTGAAATACTCATTACGGAATGTGAGTGACCAACAAATAACCAAGAAGCCAAGATGGTAAGGGAAGAGGTCATGTAGGAACAAGTCCAGACTTCAGTTTCACAAATTTTGACCAAGGAAAAGAAGAGAATAACATCTCTTCTAGTCTCTATACCCACCAAATGTAGAAGGTCAGCCAAATTGATTAAAACAAAAAATTCGACAAATTCTAGTGAACAGACGATAGAGGAAAATGTATCTAGAAGTCTTCTGATGTTGAGGAAAAACATCAAGAAAGTTCGCCTCAAATTCATGAAGATGAAATAGCCCAAGTACTCATGAATATGGGAACCTTTTTCAATCCTAATGAAGATGCATTTCTTTTCAGAATTTCAGCCCAAACAAACCCTGATGGCCAATTTTCCTATTTTCTCTTCCAATTTGAATGCTATTGTTATGTTGCAATCTTCAAAGGGTGTTGGGGACCCTTCTCCCAAAAAGCATTGGGGAGAGTTTATTGCAACTGTTATGGAACCTAGATCCCCTTTTGAAGAAATACTTCCACAAGCCCATGAGCATTAAAATACTAGCGATGACTTTATTAGCATGTTTTAAACTGATAAGGTCCCTATAAACCCTGTAATTATTTCCATAGTCAAAAAATTCATAATCGAGATTCCAGAAACTATATTTTCCATCCCTTTTACTTCAATTGCACAAACCAAAAAACTTGTTGGAGGGAAAAATATGAGAATTAACCATGAGATGGAGTTGCTGAAGAAAGAAAATGAGAAATTGCAAAGGAAAGTGAAGAGATTAGAAATTGGCTAAGGAACAAAAAGAGAAATTATAAGATAAGGAAATAAACTCAAACAACTAAAGCTCAAACTGAGAGTTTTGTTTCCTCTATAGAAACCCAGGCAAAGAAAGCCCTTACTTCTACTATAGGAACACAAACTTATTTGGGCTTTAATGTGATGAGATTCAAGGTAGATATTCAAACAAAATTGTTGGTTTCCATTACCACAACTACTCATATAGAAGTTGTACCTCCATACACCCCCTTGATTATGGATTCCACCATTCAGGTGTTAAAAAAATATTTGAGGAACAAAAGGATACCTTGAGATGATACCAAGGAGAAGTGGTTCCCCAAAAGGAGCACCAAGAATTATTACAAAAGTATAAAACATGTCCATCATTGAGGATGAGACTTATGCAAAAGTAAGGGCATTTAGGAAAAAGATAAAAATGGTACAAAGCCAACTTGAGAAAGCCTTGGGACAAACCAAGTTGATCTTCTCCATCTACTTTAATGCTTTGTCCTACAGGTCCCCAAACAAGAACTATGATTTGTTCTTACTTGAGTGATATCTACTACTCAAGGTCAAATTCGCTCGGTCCGGTCAGCCTACTGAGTTTAATACCATTTCTAATTTTATCAAATCCTTTCAGCAATAGGATGATCATGTAAAATAATTTTTATGTGAACTTTGTATGGATAATCTCTTCTTTGAGGACGGTCACAGAGATGAAAACACCATTCCCTTTATTCGTGATGTACAATTATACGCATTCATTTATTTCACCAAAAATAATATAAGATGCTCAAAAGCTCATTATACATTTAAACGAAGGGAAAACAACCTTGACCTCTAGGTTAGGGGTGAACCAAAGAGCCCTTTTCACACACTCATTAAGCATAACAAGTTTATGGAATAACCTGGTGTTGTCTCTGCCCTCGCACTTGTTCATAATGATGTTCTCCAAATTGGACCAGAGTAGTTTGAAGAAATAAAAGTAGAAGCCCTGCAGGGTACTAAACTGAGGTGGAAGATGTCCACCAATGAGGTAAAAAACAAGGAAGCTTTTAACTACATAAATTTTAAAGTAGCAACAAGCATACTGCGAAAATACGCTCACTTGGTCTTCGAAGAAGGACCTAAGTGGATTAAATTTATGGGTAAATGTCCCATTATATGGTACCCTCTAGATGAATACAAACCTAAGTATGAACTCTCGGAGGAAGACAAGACTAGAGCATTCAAGGAAATCCAAAATATGAATGGTTTTCGACACTATCGTGAATAATCCTACCCAACCTACTCGTCAACACTCTGACATGTCAATCATCTCTTCGCATGAAGACATGCAAAAAGGTAAAATGGGGAGTGATGTTGGGTCATGGAATTGGTATGCTTCTTCCCTTTGTTTATTTAGTTAATAGTTAGTTTTTCAAGTCGTTTAAATTCATAATGTAATAATTTGGAAGTTAGAAGTCATATAAAGTAGCTAATGACATATTGGTATTCTACCTTGTTAATGAGTCAATTTGAATACTTAAGATATCATTAATTCATAATTTGGGTTAATTTTAAAATTGTTGAAGAGAAACCAAGTTGTGGAAGAGCCGTTGAGATAATTGTGACATGTAGATCAAGGATTTGTGCCTATGTGCATGAGACAGTTAAAGAGAGGATACAATATGTTATCCCATAAATATGATGGATATTTTATAGTTTAATAAGAAATCCAGAGAATATTCTAATTCTCAGGATAGCTTTACTATTCCAACATTAGAAATACGTTGTAATATATAACTGCAATTAAACTTTAGTAAAAAGTGATGATTATGATAATTCTCACTGATAGTAAAAGGAAGTTGTCTTAAGATTTTTACAGCCATTTTTTTAATTCACTTTTTGATATCCACGAAAGTTCAGATGGTTGAATTTTAATCCTGTGTATTGAATTCTCTCCAAGATGGTAACTTCTAGAGACTGTGGGCCCAGTCATGGAATGATCATTGTCTTATTTGTATCATTATTTTTATTACTTTCATCTTGAATGATTTGTCGTTCCTTGTGTGAATTCTTGGATTTACGATTCAATTGTGTGAATTCTCAGATTTACAATTTAGCTGTGTGGACACTTAGATTTTACTATTGAGTTGTGTGCATCTTCATATTTACTGTGTAATTGAGTGAATTTCCATTGCCATGTTTTACTATTAAAATTTATGAGTGATTATGGTAATTAATGATTAGAGAGAACTTCCTTTAATATGAATTATACATTATTCTTAAATTTTGAAGTATAATGAGGATTGTTGGTTTTGTATGATTTAATATTGTTTTATGGTTTTTCGAAGAGATAATTAAACTTTTCTACAATTTCTGCAAAACAATTTATTCATGTCTGTATTATTATCAGATCTAGTGTTTTTCTTAGAGTTTTCTTTCTTAGCGTTTGCTTTATATTAGTCTTACATATGCACATGTAATTTAATCACTATCCTAGCATTGACTGTGCTAACAATTTTGTAACAAAAAGATGAATCCTAGTTTGATAAATTAATGGATAAAGGATGAATATGATTCTTTAGGAGAAAATTAGTACCCAAAAATTTCCTTGTTAATTTGGCATGCATGGCACATGCAGGCAATTTCTTGGTTATGATCTGTCATTGACATGGAGGAATGCTTGGATTGACGGTGGATTTTCCTAGCCTTGCAACTTCGTGGATATCAATGGCGTTGTGGGTGTATTTCCCTTTGTTTTATGGTTGGTTCTCTTGTTCCTTATGGCTTTGGGTTCAATTTCTAGTTCCTGGAAGCCTTGGTTGGAAAAATGCTGTAGAATCCCTGTAACATCTTGGGTTGAGTTACTAGTCCTTGGAGCCTTGGTTGGAAAAACACTCTAGAAACCCTTGGTGGGTTGGGTTACTAGTACTTGAAGCCATAGCTGGACAAATTATATGGAATCCCAACGACAAATGTGGGTTAAGTTACTAGTCTTGGAATCCCTTGTTGGAACAAACGCTCCTGAGCCTTAGACCACTTGGGTAGAGACCAATTTTGTGATGGTTAGTGATCTTTGACCATGAGGTGGAATTAGTAGTTGAGGTTTGAAGTGGTTTGGTGTCAAGAAGCCCTGGTTTGGTGTCGAGAAGCCCTGGTTTGGTTTTTCATGAGTTGTTTCATGAGCTTCGACATTCATGCTTGGAATATGGCACAAGGGTGATTGGTTGAAAGAAAGATTTGGTTTAGCCAATCTATCTTCAGGTGGTATGTGGAAGTCCCAAACCTAGTTTCATTTTTTATATGCTAATAATAACTACCTTCCTCTTATGTTTGATGGGTAAATATACTTGTTCATATGTGTTTCTTATGGCTCTTATATCCTTGCTATTTTTTTGGATATATGTTTCTTATGAATATGTTTTATGACAATATTTTTCTAGGGATCTCACCATGTTTTCATTATAAAATGAATGAAAAATGGATATATGACATAATAGATAATAATGTAGCTAATATGATAAGGCATTAGTAATTCCTTACAATTCTCAAATAAGTGTGATACCCCTATGCTCAAATTTGTTGTTATGTCATGTAGATTGCATATTTGATACGTGTTTGAAGAAATTCATTTCATGGATAGTAGGCGTCCATTCAAGTCACAGATAAAATTTTTGAATTACTATCCTTATTCCATTGATATTTATCAATTTTGAAATTTTCAAGAGGTTTTGGGTAGTGGCCTAATTCCTGCCCCTGAAAAGGTGGCACAAAATATGGGGTCGCTGGATCAGAACTAACTAAAAAAGTCCACAGTCATTCGCATGCCCTTGATGTTGAAGTGACTGGAAGGCATCAGTTGCATGCATGGGTTGTCATGGGAGCGGTTATGTGTCCATATTAATGAAATTTCAAGTTCCCTCAACGGTTGGTCCCCTGGAATGATTGGTTGGCTCATGAAGGTTCTGTAACATGTATGTAAGCTTAGATTGGTTTGGTTTTGTTGGTTCCACTTCATTAACTATACATATGGAGTTGCATCACATCATAGTAGACTCTCCTCACATTTTTACCCTAGCAGACTGATTAACTTGCATAAATGTGGGAGGAGGGTGTTATAAAGTTTTGACAGAGCATGGTTCACCCCTTCGGCTGGATGGGTGTTGTGTTGGTCATGCATTCATGTTAGTTGCACATATGTGTTCTTTATGATTATGGTTAATGTACTTGTTGTGTATGCATGGTGGTGGTCATAGTTGTAGTGGTGTCAACATTTGAAAGTTGATGGTGTCGTTTTTGGATGTGGTCATCATGAGCGCATGCTAGTTTTGCATTGGTCGGGCATGTCAGTTTTTATATTTTGTTATGAATACCCTAGCATGGTGATAGATGTCATGCATGAGGTCATGGTATATGATTGGTATGGTTATGAATTCACGACTGGATAATGGTTGATATGATGGTTAAATGTTTGTGTGATAATTTTTATATATGTATTGCACTAATATGGTTGGTCTTGTAGATAAGAAAACCTCCACTGAACTAAATTTAGGTATATTGATTTATTTATGAATTTTTTTTAGCTGACATGATATACCTTGTAGGAAGAGGAGAAAAAATATGACTAGAAATATTGTAGATTATAACTCACGAGATTCTCCCTATAGATCATATGAGAAACATAATGGGGGATATTGTACTAACATAATAGACACTGAGAATTTTGAAGGCGGAAATAAGGAGTTACAAAGAAGACAATGACCAAATAGTTCAATCACAAGAGAGACTTGCTAGGGCATAGGAGAATCAAGGAGAGGTCAATGTGACGATTCTTCAGAGCTTGCGAGACTTGCAGAGACAAGGAGTACTTAAAATTAGTCATGGACATGAGGATAGGAGAAATGGAGCATATGGTATCAAGTCACATAGTGGGTACAAGTTGGACAAAGATGACAGGGTCAGAGATGGAGGATTCTTAATACAACTAAAGATAAGGTAGTGGGCATGGGATTTACTCTAGTTCTGGTTCAAACAGGTATCATGGTCATCATCATTATCATCCTTATAGGAGGAGTGATAGGGGATATTTTTCAGATGAGTTCAAGAAAGAAAATCCACCTACATTTGAGGGAGAAATAAAGAAGTCACACGATGTTGAAGCATGGTTACTTGCGATGAATAAGTTCTTTAGATTGCATGACTACTTAGACAACATGAAGGCCAAAATAGCTACATCCAGTCTTAAAGGTAAAGAATACATTTGGTGGGAAGTTGTAAATAACATCATATATATTCCTGAATAGGATTTGAATTGGAGTGGGTTCGACAAACTATTCACCTAGAATTAATGATCATAAAGATATGATCATGATAGGGTAAAAGAATTCTATGACTTGAATATGGGATCTATGACTGATGAGGAGTACACTAACATATCCTTAGAGTTATTGAGGTATGCGATATACCTCAAGGAGGAGCAGTCCAAGATTCAACAATTCATTAGTGGGTTTCTAGTAGTATTGAAAGACACGATTATGTTTGATGAGACTAGATCATTGTAGGCAACCATTCAAGAGCTAAAGCATTATTTTGAACAATCAAAGAAAATATATCATACTAAGCTTAACTGGAAAGTTAGTGAAAATAATATAGGAAAATGGGTCAATAAGTGAACAAGACCTCAAGATACATGTAACAAAGAGAATATGACACCACAAAATAATTTCAATGCATCTGGTAGAGGATAGGGATTTCAGTCTAATTAGCAGAATGAGGGTGTAGGTTCGTAGCCTTTGTCGTGTTGGAGTTGTGGAGGAGAGAATTGTAGGAGATATTTTCTACAACATCAGGGTGGTATACCATAGATCTACAATGCTCAAGAGGCACAAACAATGGGAGATGTTGGGCATGTTATTCCATGCATCTATGCAACATTAGAAAATAGGCAGGTATACCACTAGGAATTTATTATCGAGATGGAAGGTAATATTTGTGATAAATTTGTTTCTATTTTGATTGAACCTCAATACAATTATAAATATGTTAATCTCGACCTAGTGGATAAGTGTGGTTGGCTATAGGTACCAAGGTGGATTGTTATGACAAGGATATTGCGAGTGTGTCTAAATGAAAATGGGGAACAAAGAGTCTTGCAGGGTAAGAACAAGACAACAACAGTTAGAATGGTGACATATTATATGCAGGAAAAGCACAGTCACAAGAAAGGGTTTGTGTTATTCACAGTGCATATTTCTAGTGACAGAGGCACAAAAGTTGAGGATATGAATGTATTTAGAAGGTACTCAGTTTTATAACAATTC
The DNA here is from genome assembly GCA_031772625.1 of Pinus tabuliformis. Lineage (NCBI taxonomy): Eukaryota > Viridiplantae > Streptophyta > Pinopsida > Pinales > Pinaceae > Pinus > Pinus tabuliformis. The sequence continues at coordinate 653,362,614 of CM062813.1, read as the reverse complement.
TAGGATGTCTTTCCTATAGATATTTCATTGTTACCGCCTCACATGGAAGTAGATTTTTCTATTGTGTTCGTACTGAGGGAAGTACCAACATCGAAGGAACCTTATAGGATGAGAACACCAGAGGTAGTTGAGTTGAAGCTGTAGTTCAAGGAGATGCTTGAGAAGGGATACATTAGGCCAAGTGTATCATCTTTGGGTACCCTAATGTTGTTTGTGAATAATAACGATGGTACTCTCATGTTTTGAATTTATTACACAGAGTTGAACAAGGTGACCATCAATAGCAGGTATCTGTTGGCAAGGATTGCTGAATTGTTTGATCACTCGAAGGGAGTAGCAGTGTTGTCAAATATTGATCTTAGATCAGGATGCCATCAGGTACACATTAAGGAATATGACATGTACAAGACTACTTTGTGTACTAGGTATGGGCATTATGAGTTTGTTCTAGTTCCATTTGGTTTGACTAATTCTGCTACTACTTTTATGTGATTGATGAATAGTGTATTGAGTCCTTATCTAGACAATTTTGTTGTTGTATTCATTGATGATATGTTGGTATATTCTAAAAATGGGGAAAAAAATTCCAAACATTTAGTAGTAGCGTTAAAATTGTTGAGCAAGCAATAGTTCTATGCTAAGCTCAACAAATGTTTATTGTTTTAGACAAAGGTACATTACTTGGGACATGTGGTTTCTAAGCAAGGCATAAAATTGGATATAGAAAAGATAAGGGCTATCATGGATTGGGAAGCTCTTAGAAATGTGGATGAGGTAAGATCATTTATGGGGTTAGCAGGTTATTACACGAGTTTCATCATGAAATTCTCTTAGATTTCTTATCCTAAGAAATTTGAATGGATAGAGAAATGTGCAACCAATTTTGAACAATTTAAGAAGTTGTTAATAAATGCTCCATATTTAAACATTATAGATCTAGACAAAGAGTTTGTGGTATGTACCAATTCTTGCAAGAGAGGGCTTGGTGGAGTCCTAATGGAGGAAGGACAAGTAGTATGCTATGGATGAAGGAAAATTAGTGAGCATGAGCATAATCATCTGATAGATGATCTTGATTTGGTAGTTATCATCCATGCTTTGAATATGTTGAGGCCATGGAAAATTTTACGGGATAATATTCGTATGTGGGCTAGTTTTCCATGATTTTTCAAAAAAACTGATTTGACAATTTTGATTTTTTCTAACAATGGTTCCCCCAAATTTTACAATATAAAATTATTTTACCTTAAAAATAAAAAATAAAAAATTATATAGGTACCATATAATTAATCATAATAAGTTTGAATAATTTTATAAATATATCAATGAACATTTTATAGTTTGCATATTAGGGACTAGTGATACTCGCCAACATTTTTAAACTTCAAGTTAATTTTCCATCCCTAAAATTTTACCTGGTGGAGGCACTAGCTTCTTAGTAGGAGTTTCATCTTGATGTGTGATCACAGTGGATTGAGGTATCTATTTGACCAACCGAATATGAATTATAGACAACTAGATGGTTAGAAACAATCATTGAGTACAACTTTGAGATCTGATACATTAATGGTAATAAGAACAAGGTTGCAGATGCTCTTAGCGATGAAGTCAAGTAAATCACATAGAACCTATGAGTTCTTATGGGGCAAATTTGCATGATTAGATATTCCAGGTAGGAAGGTAGGATGAGAGGTATATGGGAGTTGTGAACAAGTTATAACAGGATACAAGTGATCAAGATTGGGACTATAGTCTCATTGTAGATAGTTTGGTCAGATTTAGGGATGGGATCTATGTGCAATATAAAAGTGAGATAAAGAAGCTTATATTGAGGGATTTTCATGATAAGTTGTATTTAGGTCACCCAGGATACCAGAAGACACTAGCATCGCTGAAGAATCTCTACTATTAGATGAACTTGAAGAAATGAGTCGCAGAGTTTGTGGCTAAGTCCTTGGATTGTGAACAAGTAAAAGTAACGTGTAACCATTCAAGTGGTATAATACAACCGATTATGATTCCATAGTGGAAATGGGAGGTCATTTCCATGGACTTCATTATAGGTTTTCCAAGGAAATCTAGACAACATGATTCTATTTTGGTTGTTGTTGATAGGTTGACAAAGGTAACACACTTAATTCCAGCGAATCCTACATATTTAGCTAATGATGTAACACATGTATTCATCATAGATGTAGTGAGATTTTATGGTGCATGAAAGAATACTATGTTAGATACGGATTCCAAGTTCACTTCTAGATTCTGAAGAGAATTATTTGTAGGTTTGGGAACAAACTTAGCCTTAAGTACAAATTATCATCCTTATACTGATGGACATATATAAAGGGTTAGCATGATATTGGAGGATATGTTGAGGATCTAGGTGATGCATCAATAACGGAAGTGGGAAGAATATATTCCACTAGTTGAGTTCTCTTACAACAATGGCTATTAAGATTCACTGAGGATGAGTCTCTTTGAGGCATTATATGGGTAGAGTTGTAATACTTAGATTAGTTGGAGTGATCCAGTGAACAGGGCGTTGATGGGACTTGACATGTTGGCACGAAAGGAATAGGAAATGGAGGTAATAAAGAAGAAAACAAAGGAAATGCAAGATAGATAGAAGAGGTATGCATATCAGAAAAGGTTGTTTAAGAATTTTTAGGTTAGGGAATATGTGTACTTGCGCATCAAGCGCAAGAAGAGATCCTTAAGGATTGGATCATGTGTTAAGATGGAACCTCGATTTTGTGGACCTTTTAATATTCTTGAAAGGATTGGATAAGTAGCCTATCAACTTACAATGCATCCTATAGCGAAAGTCGATGATGTTTTCCAACTTTCATTTCTTAAGAAGTATGTTAAAGATTTTGATCATGTGATTGACTCATTTATATTGCAAGTGGAAATAGAAGGATAATTACGACTAAAACCTCAGTGAATTTTTCAAAGAAATAAGCTCATGCTCTGGAACCAAGAAATTAAGTAGGTTAAAGTGCAAAGAAAGCACCTTAGGCTTGATTAATCTACATGGGAGATGGTGGATTAGATGCAAGCTATGTATCCTTCTCTATTTGCTAGTTGAGCAAATGTTTTGGTATATGTTTTGGTGTGATGTTTAGTATTTATACATATGTATATGGATGTAAATACCACCATGAACTGTGTTATATAGCTCCAATAAGTGGTATGGTTGTCATGTCATTAAGGTTTCCATGTTGTTATGCTTCTCATGTTGTTTTTCTTCTCAACAAAGTGATCATGGTACATATTGCATCGAGCTAAGTTATAAAAATTCATGGGGGGTATGTTTTTCTTTTCAGTCATCTTGCTAATTGTAGGTATCGTTGATCAACAAAAAAAATGTTCTGCCAAGGGGGAGGGTAATGTAACAACCGTGGTAAAAAATCCATGTAATAAAGTTAATAAGGGAAAATAATAACCATGGTCATGGGAGACATATCCCAAGATGAATGTTGGGAAAAAAGGATAGAGACGACACTCACTTGTGATTTATTAATGGCTATGGAAGTTGGAAAAGGAAGTGGCAAAGGATTTGGAAAGAAAAAGTGGAATTAATTGGAATATTATTTATGAAAATAATGGAAATTAGGAGAAAAGAAAAGTGAAATATGACAAGTTTCATGTGAGGAGGAAAATGAAGGATTACAATGGAAAATTGGGGAAATTAGAGGCCTCATTAATAAAATTGCTTATGAGAATTAGTTGGCACACTATTATCAATTTTATCTTGTAGCTTTCTATTCTACTATCTCTCTCTTACTCTTAGACACTTAGCATTTTCTTGGAGCACTCTTGGAGAAGTGCGACATACTTGGGATTTTGGAGAAAGAAGGTGAAGGAAGAGAAAGAAAGCATATGAGGAGATTGGGATCAAAAACCAGAATGATTTTTTATTTCAGGTACCGAGTTGTATGTATAATTTCCTTACTAGTTTTGGTATGCATATCACATGCATGTGGTTTCTTAGTTATGATCTATCATTGGCATGGAGGAATGCCTGGATTGATGGTGGATTTTCCTAGCCTTTCCATTTCCTAGATATCCATGTTGTTGTGTGTGTCTTTCATTTTTTTTCATTGGATTTCATGTTCCTTATGGTCACGGGTTGATTTACTAGTTCCTGGAAGCCTTGGTTGGACAAATACTCTAGAAGCCTTGTAACAACTTGGGTTGATTTACTAGTCCTAGAGCCCTTAGTTGGAAAAACACTTTGGAATTCCTTGGTGGATAGAGTTACTAGTCCCAGAAGCTATGGTTGGGAAAATTATTTGAAAGCCCCACAAAAATTGTTGGTTGATTTAATAGTCATAGAAGCCATGGATGGAACAAAAGCTCTAGATCCCTGGACAGCTTGCGAAGAGATGAGTCTGGTGATGGTTAGTGATGTCCGACTATGAGGTTGAATCACTGGTTGATGGTTGATATGGTTTGGCCTATGGAAGCCCTTGCTTTTCTTTGCTTTACTTGTTTCATAAGATCCCATATTCATGCTTAGAATATGGCATGGGGGCGATTAGTTGAAAGAAAGGTTTGGTTTAACCAATCTATCGTCGGGTGGTACATGGAAGTTGTAGACCTCGTTGCATTTTGCATATATTAATAAAAGCTTATTTACTTTTGTATTTGATGGGCACATATACTTATTCATATGTGATTGTTACGGTTATTATATCATTGCTATTTCTATTGGCTATATGTTGGTTATGATTTGTTTTATGACAACCTTGTTATAAGGATCTCATCATGTTTTGATTAGAAAATGAATTAACAATGAATATATGACCTAATATATGATAATTCAACTAATCTGATAACGCATCATTCTTCCTTATGATTCTTAGATAAGTATGAGACCCTAATTCTCACATTTGTTTTTATGATGTGTAAATTGCATATTTGTAACATGTTTGATGAAATGGACATCATGGCTAGTAGGTGTCTAGTCAATTCATTGATCAAATATTTGCATTAGTAGCCTTATTCTATTATTAGTTATAATATATGAAAGTTTCATGAACTTTTAGAGAGTGGTGTGAGTCTTGCCCTAAAAAGCTAGCACAAAGTATGAGTTCATTGGCTTAGAAATAGCTTAAAACGTTCACATTTGATGGCATGCCCTTTCTATGGGAGTGACCAGAAGGCCTCATTCCCATGCATGGCTTTTCATGGGAGTGGCGGGGGGTCCAAGTCAATAAAATTTCAAGTTTTCTCAGGGCTTGGTCACCTCAAATGGTGGGTTGGCTTCTGAAGGTTTTGTAGCATGTATGGAAGGTCATATTTGTTTGGTTTTGTCATTTCAACTTCCTTAGCTATACATGGGGAGTTAAATCACATCATAGTAGGCTCTAGTCACATATTTAACCCAACAGACCAGTTAAATTTTGTAAATTTTGGAGGAGGGTGTTACAAGGATCCTTATTTCTCCATTGTCATCAAAACACTCAGTTTCCTTTTCATAAAAATTGACTTTGGTCCTATGAAGATACAACCAGTCGATACCCAAAAACATACTTTGTGATCCCAATGGGGAAAAATTCAAATGTGCCGATGTATGCATACCATTCAACTCAAATGCACAACTTCTTACCCAATTATGAACTCTTTTCTTTGTACCTATAGCCAAATGCATGAGCCAAGATTTTGCATGCACTTCTGTATTCAAACCACACTTATCCACCCATTCAGGATCAACATAACTATAATTATATCTAGGGTCAATCAAAATAGAAATAGGCTCATCACAAATCTTATCATCCATGTCAATAATAGATTCCTAGTGATTTGCCTGCCTATTATATAATGTTGCATAGGCACTTGGAATTCTCATTCCAACATCCCCAACATTTTGTGTTTCCTATACACTGCATATATGTCTCCTACCACCTTGATTCTATGGAAAATACCTCTTTAGATGGTCCTTACCACATGTCCAACACTATAACTATCCCTTAGCATCACCTTTATTTTTTTTCCCTCTAGGTTGTGACCCATGTCCCTGTCCAACTATATTAAAATTATTCTAAGGAAAAACATTCTCTTTATTAACTACATCTTGAGGTCTTGCTCGCTTCGGTGGCCACTTTCCCTTAGAGTTTTATTTCCCTTTCCAACCTTGTTGAGATTTTGCTTCAACTTCTCAACAAATCCTTGAAGTGACTGAGGCTCATCATACTATATCTTATGTTTAAATATTATTGATATCCACTCACAAATATATGAACTTTGGATTTCTCATCCTTAAGATATGGTACATACCTCAAAAAATTCAAGAAATTGGTCCTATACTCCTCATATATCATTGATCCCATATTTAGCTCATAAAATTCCTTAGATTTACTATCATAGTACCTCTCTTACAAATATTTATGCATCAAAAGTCCCTTGAATTCATGCCAACTCAACTCTTCTATCCCGATACCTCTAATGAACTTCTCATCTTCCCACTAGATGTCTACTTTCCCTTTGAGTTTGAATATAGCAATTTTGGCCTTCATGTTCTCTATGTAATCATTCAGCTCAAAGAAATTCTTCATCCTAATCAACCACACCTCTAGATATTCCAATTTCATCAAGTCTCCATCAAAGGTAGGCTGATTTCCTTTTTTGAACTTCTCTGGAAATTATACCCTATTATTCCTCTTCTACGGATGATAATGATGATGACCATGGTACTTTTCGAAACTAGAACTATAATAAAACATTTTTCCATCAACTCTCCTATCTAGTGTATCCTAGAACCTGCCATGTTTGATCATGTCATCCCTATTCAACTTGTGCCCACCATTATAACTACTATGATATGCTCTGTTAGTCCTGTCCTCCTATCCATGACTAATCCTAAGTAGCCATTGTCTCTCAAAGTTTGACAAGATATGAAGGATAATTGTATTAAAATTTTCTTGTTTCTCTTGTTGTTAAATCATTTTTTCATTATCTAATTTGAAACTTATTATTTATGCCAACTTCTCAATGTGTTTTTCGTGTCACAAGAGTGCCCATCACCATGCTGCTCATATGATCTATAGGGATAATCTTTTTATTTGAAATACAAATATACCACAATAAGAAAATAGACCACAAGAATAGAGAACACATATTTAAATGACATATATGCACGAAAAACACATTCTACCCATCCAGTCCAAGGGGTGAACCATGCTCTCATACCACTCTATAAAAACATCCTCCCACATTTACCCAATCTAATTGATTGACCGGGATAAACATGTGATGGATTGTTACTATGATTTGATTCAACTTCCCATGTACATTTAAGGAGATGGAACCGAAAGGACAAGACTAATATGACCTTCCTTATGAGCTTCAAAACCTTCAAGATCCAACCAACCCCTCTGGGTATCCAAGCCCTAGGCCAACTTCATGATTTTTTTATCTATACCAACAATCACTCCCATGCCAAGCCTTCCATGCGACTAGGACCTCCAGTTTGTCCCACAACAAGGATTCCATGTGACTGTGGCCTTTTCCAAGAAGTTTTGTGCCAATGACCTCGAATTTTGAGCCACCTTTCAAGTGATAGGACTCAAGCCTCTACCTAGAACTTCATGAAAGTCTCATATATCATAAATGAAAATGAAATAAGGCTACTAATGCAAACACCTAAACAAGGGATTAAATAGACCACTACAAGCCATGACAATAATTCCATCAAACATATCATAGACATGTAATTTATAGGTAATAAAAACACATATGAACATTGGGATCCGTCATACTTATCTGAGATTCATTAAGAATGTCTGATCCCCTCTCACAATATCTAAATTATTGTCAATTAGGAAATACATTCATTAACCATTCATCTACTAATAAAAACATGGTGAGAGCCACAACCAAAGTCTATCATAAACCATGCTTATAATGACCATATAACCAACATATTAAGAATTCTATAGTAACCATTAAAATCACATAATAAAAAGTACATTCACACATAAAACACAAGAGGAAAAGATCCATTATTAACATATGTAAAAGAAAACCAAGTCAGGGACTTCCATGTACCACCCAACCATAGATTCAACTGAACCAAATCATTATTTTAGAAAATAACCCCTATGCCATATTAAAAGCATGAATGTGAGACTCACAAAACACTGATGAGGGATTCCTCAGGATTTAGCGTACATCCTGCCAATACCAGTCAAGGATTCCTAGGCCTGAAACCATCATATATACAACTAGGATTTACTACAATCCTGTCAAGGGATTCCTAGGCTCAAACAAGAAACATAGACTACCAGGATTTAACGCAATCCTACCATATACTAGTCTAGGGATAACTAGGTCTATACAAGCATCGATGGCTCAAAATATCTCCACATAAATCTTGAGGGATTTGTTTGTCTACTCCCTCTAGGATTTACTGTATATCCTTCCATTTACTAGTCGAGGATTCCCATGCCCAGTGAGGGTATACACAATCAATATTTACCACAATCCCACCTTCATTGGTCTATGGATTCCTAGGCCTTGCGTTTCTCCCTGAGACCATCGAACCCAGTTTCAAAACCATCTGGGAATCCATCTCAACAAAATAAGAGAATCCACATCACACCATGGCTATCTAGAAATTTCAATGCAAGGATGAAACCACTATCTAACCTGGCAAAACCCATGCAAATGATAACAAGAGAACCAAATACACACATGTGCGTAGTATGCATGCCTAAACTAGTAAGGAAATCACATATGCACCTTGATACCTATTGATCGCCACAATTGTGCTTTTTTCAACCCTATCTTTGTCCTAAATACACTACCTAATCCTATGTTTTACAATTAAAATTAAACCTTTACACACAATTTTTGGTCCTTTTCTGTGATTTTATTGGAGGATCGTAGGGGCTTATTTGTTATTAAAAAGGTTAAATAGATTTGAACTCCTTTGTAACTTATCTTTTCATATCTCCTTAAGGCACAGTGAGTAAATGTCATTAATCAAAAGTGAAGTTCAGTTGGTGCATGATCCACAGTTCCTGTATCGCCCACCATTCCTGTACTAGGTGGACAACTGACATATTAAATTCCAATCAACTCCAAAAATACTACACCTGATAAATATATATGCACATCTCTCATTGAGGGTTTGTTCCATTCTCTTCATTAGGGTTGGACCGTTATGGATGAGCTAAAGATAGGTTTGGAGTGTTATGGATAAACTAAAGATGGAGGTCGGTTACTATTCAAGCGTATTTTCCTGTTAAGTTTGATTATGGACATGAGCCTAGCTTTATGTATAAATTAGGGATTCTAGAGTAGATTTAGCAAGTGATTCTGTGGATTATTTTTGATACATTACAGATGTAAATTTTGTAGGTTTGTATCACCCTATATGTCTAGGATGGATCATGGTTCTACAATGTATATTTGTAGAATACTTTGAATAAAAGGAGCTAGTGCCAGTTTTATATTAGGAATTACTGCTATCATTTCTAATGTTTCCTTCGTACATTTGATTTCATAACTTTCGTAGAGGGAAATGAGTTGGTTGGCTAGGTCACAGGCAGCCCAACTCATTCTCTCTATTTTCATAGTGTTTATACCTGTTTATGGCGGTGTGAGAAAAGTAGTTTCCTTTTACATTCTTGAGCTTGCGATTTTGTGAAACGTTTGTGTGTTTTTTTTCACATGTTCTTACATCTCAGGGTTATCCACTTGTTGGGCTAACTTTTGTTTATAGTCTTTTCATTTCATTTGTTTCCTGAAGCATTGAATGGTGTCTCATTTTTTTTATAAACATTTTCTAAGTTTATTTCCAAAAGATTGGTTAAAGTTATAGGATTAGGTGATTTAAGTTAAATTCATTTATTTCTAACATAAGCACACCCTCACATGAATATAAACATTGATGATCCAATAATAACTCTGTATGTGAATATTAAGTTGTGACAATTTCACATATTATTATAAGTGAAACATTATTTGTAGGAATTAGTTACAATATCTTTCTAGGTTAATGATTTTATGAAGAATATATTTCAAAACATAGTTTTCTTGCTATCATGACTAAGATCTAAAAGGGATGGAGTTTTCTTACTTTTGGATAAGCATTTTTATTTACATCTCAAGTGTGTTTCCTTAATGTTATTGTGAGATTTCCTTTTGAATTTTTCAAAGTCATTTCTATCGAATGCTTGTTTTGATTGGGAATATTTGTATTAATGGTCAAGCTGAAGTTCTTCTCTCTATTTCATTTACTTCCAGTTTTCTAGATAAAACATATTAATATCTAAAAGAAAAGTGATTGAAACTAGATTGTCCTAGCACAGGAACAGTGCATCCTAGTGCAAGAACAATGAAGTTCTAGTGCATGAACAATGAATTCTTAGTGGAGGAATATAGTTTTTCAGTATAGGAATAAAACATTTTAGTATACGAACATGAAGTTCTAGTACATGAACAAGGCATTCATATACTAGAATAGACCCAGTGGGGGAACATAATTCATTTTAGTACAGGAATATGAGTGCCCCAGTATAGGAATGATATATTTTTAGTAAAAGGAATAGATTTAAGAGTATAACATAAAACCATTCTTTATGTTCTTTTAAGCATTGGATTTTGTTCACAGGAGCATATTTTATTTTCCAATATTATTTTTTATTGATTTCAAGGCATGCTTGAATTTTTATGGCAAGTATGTTCTTGAATTGAATCTAGTACCCAGAGTGGCTTAGCATTGTTTTGCTGAAAGGTTTCCTTTTCAATTTCATTTTCTGATTCTGCAAATATAGTTAGAGAATAGAAGTAGAATTTACAAAAGTTAAACTAGACATTCTTATCATTTCCTAATCTACACCTCTAAGTTTACGTAGCCCCATGTTGACAAATTAAGTGTCGAAGGCATTTACTGAACTGTAACTCCGATACCCAACATTTTGGCATCATTGCCAGGGAGGTGTTGAAGAAATTCGGTAAATATTTTTTATTTTTTTATAATAAAGGAAAGTATGATTTATTTTTTCATGTAGTGTGCTTCTATTGTTTGAAGGAATTTTATTTGAATCAATTTCTGTGTAGTTTTTTTATTGCAACATTTGATTGAGTTTTTCAACAAGTTTTTCAATTTTTATTTTTCTTGGTTGATTTATTTTAAAATGTATGGCTAGAAGAGGTAGGGAACTGAAGTCCAATAAGGTTCAACAAAATAGTGATAAATTGAATTTCGTTTCTCATATTGGGCCTTCTCTTGGAGGTAGAAAGTCCAAAAAAATGTAGACCCACCACGCGGGCACTATTCACATGGATTCTAGAGATAATAGTTCATGAGTTTTGTAGCTAGCATGGGGAAGAAAAGAGACTACTCGAACTCAAAATATCAATCTAAACCATAGTAAATTTTCACATTTTGTTAAGAGTGGTTCGATTAGGAGAATAAAAATGGCAGATAATGAGGATCATGCTGAAAGGACTGGTGAGAATAAACCAAATGAGGAACAATCCACTTTTGGATTTCTGATTGTGGATCTGAATGGAGTAGTTCAAATGAAGAATATTCCACCATCCATTCTCCCTCATTTCCATGGTAAGGTACATGAGGACCCAAAATCATTTTTATTTGAATTTGATATAATATATAGGATATATGGTTATTCTTTAGATGCTGAAAAGATAAAACCATTTCCTGAAACTCTCACGTACTCAACATTATGCTGGTTGATGGGACTAGGAGGGAATACTATAGTTACTTGGGACCGGATGAAGAGAGTATTTTTAACTAAATATCAAGAATATTGCAAAACAATAGAGATGCCTGATGAGCTTTCCACTATTGTAGAAGGTGAAAATGAGACCTTGGAAGATTATTTAGAGATATTTTTATATATTCTTCAATGGTTGAAACATAAATTTGATCCAAGTACTATTGGAGCCTTGTTTTTGTGACAACTTACTGATAATGCTAGGAATAATTTGAACTTGCTAGGACAAGGGGATATTTCTCAAAAGAGATTTGTGACTTGTGCCACAAATTATTACGGAACTAATCTAGATCTAGTAGAGGAATTCATAGTTATTCTAAAAGTAGAAGATTTGAATCCACAGATGCTATGATTATTGGTTTAGAAAATAAAATAGAAAATATGAAAACTGAAATTATGAACATTGTTAGAAAAAAATAGATTCTTTAACATTTCGGAAAAAATTAGTAGAATAGAAAGAGACATTGCCCATTTCTTGTCCTAAGTGTAGAAAAAAAACACATTTTACATGAATTTTCTACATATATTAAAAGTGCTAATAAATTTGTAAGATGTACAGGAAAACATCCTACAAAGGAGGGCGCTTCGATATCAGGATTGAAAGCAGCATTCGAAGGAGGGAAACAAGAACCTAAACCATTGCATGTTATGCGAGCATGAATGTCATGGCCTCAGGTAAGTACAGGTATGACTCCTGAACATATTCCATACTTTTTTGGTTATAATCTGCCACCATAGTCCTATAAAAATGTAAATTTCTCACAACCTTGTGAGCATGGGCAACAATTTTAGTATGGACAATCACCTCCACCTTGGAAACAAGAATGGAGAGGATTACCACACTATCATTATCCCTATTATGCAGCAACATAGTCATATCCCACCACTTATACGCCCTATCCCATGGCATAGTCTACAATGCCACCAACATTTCCTTAGCAAACTCAGGCCATGCCATCATTACCATTACCACCACCCTTTCGACCACCTCCACTACCTGCAAAACCAATACCAAACCCAAATAATAAAGTGCTGAAAATGATCCATACTATTAGGCCGCTTCCTTTCCTAGTTTATCAGACTATGTTGGTTGGGGTTAATGAACTTCAACTAATATTGTGAAGGGTAGTAGATCTAGAAAACCAAAAACAAAAATGAGCTATCGTGATCATCGACGATAAAAGTGAGGAGGAAAATCCCAATCATTTGAAAGGCTGTGTCGCCATTCGACCCATTCCTACATGATCAAATCCCTTACCATATTCTTCAAACCAACCTCCCTTTCTAGAGAGGCTAGTTATGGAGAAAGATGACCCCACTCCCGAGTCTAACCTGGTTACCGAAGTTAGGAATATTTGCATAAAAGGTTCCTTTTCTTCAAGACATTAAATAGATCCCCATATGTACCAAAATTATTATGGATCTCTATCTTAAAAAACGAGGGAGGAAGAGAGTAGAGCTTCATACCATCCAGGTCATTGGAAGAGTAGTTGAGTTAATGACAATGAGTGTTCAAATGGAAAAATACATTGATTGTGGAAACCCAGTTGTTTTTGTTTAGATAGGTGATGTCCATTTCTCTAATGTGTTAATAGATCTGGGAGAAACTATCAATGTTATGACTGGGAAAACCATGTAACAAATTTGATTGGACTACATGCGTCCTACCCCTACTATGATTGAACTGGCTCACTGATATAAAATCAAGGCAGATGATGTATTAGATGATGTGGTTGTTTTGATTGATTCTTGGGAATACCCCATGGATATTATTGTTCTTAAGCCAAAAAATCCTATTGGAGGACATCCCTTGATTTTGAGACGACCATGGCTAGCCACAATATATGCTTACATAGGATGTCGCTCTAGTGATATGTATATTTCTCAGGGGGAGGCTAGGAAAGAGATCACCTTGTACCCACTTGCTAGATCCATTTAGGAGTGTTGAGATACCCTATGGCTATACTATGACAATGGTGATGAGGAGACTCAATCTATTTCTTTCATCCATCAATATATTGAGTTAGCCTAGGAGAGTGAGATTCAAGATTTCTTGAACAACTTGGAAACTATGCTAAATTTTGACTCACTTTCTCATATTTTTAGCACAAGTTATAAAGAAAATTATGATTCTTAGCCTTTTCCATTATAGAGTTTAGCTACATCTACTAATATTCTTGAATTTGAGACCACTCTTGTTGAAATTAGTCTAGGAAAATCTTTATATATTAGTTCAGACTTGGACCAATCTCAACAAGAGTAGCTTGTGAGCTTGTTATGAGACCATCTTGGTGTCATTGCATGGAGCTATGAGGACATGAAAGGAATCTTGATTTAAACTTCCACTCATCACATTTATATTCAGGACGGAGCACAACCTATTTGATAGTCCCAAAGGTGCATGAATATTGCAGTATCAGACATTGTTAAGAAATAATTACAAGAAATGTTAGATGCTGGTTTTATCTATCCTATATTTGATAGTCAATGGGTCTCCTCATTCGTGATAGTTTTGAAGAAAGATGGGAGATGGTGTATCATAATTGACTATACAAAACTAAACAAATCCACTTTCAAGGATTAATTTCCCCTTCCCTTTACTGATTAGGTGCTCGAACCCTTGTCGGTAATAAGTACTTTTCATTTTTAGATGGCTTTAGTGGTTATAACCGAATAAAAACCACACCCAAGGATTAAGGAAAAATCACTTTCACTTGTCCATGGAGGAGATTTGCTTATCGAGTGATTCCTTTTAGACTTTATAATGCGCCAACTTCCTTTTAAAGGGCTATGTTGGCCATTTTTTCCGACCTTGAGTTTGTAGAGGTTTACGTGGATAATTTTTCAGTATTTTGTGATTATTTCCCAGAAGCCCTAAAAAATTTAGAAAAAGTGTTTTTTCATTGCCAATAAGCTTGTCTCACTTTAAGTGATAAGAAATGTAGACTGATGTGCAAAGTGGGGTTAATTCTTGGTCAACTTGTCTTTGACAAGAGTATTCAAGTAGGCCCAGATAAAATAGAATTCATTTTACATCTTGATGCACCTAAAACGCAAAGGGAAGTAAGAGGATTCATGGTAAATGTGGGTTATTACCATAGATTCATTGAAATTTTTTCTAGGATAGCTACCCCTAATTTTTTACTTTTAGCTAAGGATAGTAATTTATCTTGGACTAAAGCCTGGAGACAAGCTTTTGAGCCGAAGGAAAATGTAGTATAGGCACTAGTTTTGAGGGGACCTAATTGGTCTTTTCCATTCCATATTTCCTCAAATGCCTTAGATACTTCTATTGGTGCAACTTTAAGACAATAAGAAAATCAACAATCCTACACTATCTACTTCATTAGTAAAAAGTTTTCACCTGCCGAATTGAATTATACTGCGACTGAGAAAGAGTTCTTAGCTATGATATTTTCCATTAACAAATTTAGACACTACATTAAGGGTTATGAAGTGCTTATACATATAGATCATTCTTCCATAAAATACTTAATGAATAAACCTTTGAATAGTGGTAGAGTGACTAGGTGGTTACTTTTACTACATGAATTTAATGTTACTATTATCGATAGACCATGAAAATCTAATGTTGTAGCTCATTATATTTCTAGATTAAACAAACCAGGTGAAATAATTATTGTATATGATTATTTTCCTGATGAGAAACCTTTTTTTGTATCAACAAACTCTCCTTGGTTTTCTGATATAGCTAATTATTTCGTTACATGAAAAGCACCACCTCACCTCTCCCCTCAAGAGAGGTAGAATATTATTCTGAAAGGTGCCTCATATTCTTGGATTCAGGGAGATCTCCTTTACACTCGACCAAACCTCATTATTCGTAGATGTGTAAGAGAGGAAGAAGTGTTTGAAATTTTGAAGCTTCTCGCGATGAACCTTGTGGGCACCATTATGTGAATAGAATGATAGCATACAATATCCTCCGCACTGGCTACTTTTGGCCTTCCTTGTTCAGGGATTCCAAATAGTATGTGAAACATTGTGATAAATGTTAGCGAATTGTGTAACCTAGTCAAACCAATAAAATGACTTTGTGTCGTCAAGTTATGATTGAGTCCTTTCAAAAATGGGTTGTTGATTTCATAGGACCTATAACTCCCACATCATTAAATAGAAGACATATCTTGGTTTGCATGGATTTTGTAACAAAATGGTTAGAAGCTATGATTGTTTCTTTTTCCACTAAAAAATTTGTTGTTGAGTTTTTATTTAGGGAAATATTTACTAGATTTGGTGTTCCTAAAGAAATTGTTATTGATAATGGGCCTCAGTTTGTTTCTAATTTGGTGAAAGGTATTATGGATCAATATAATATCTGGCATAGGAAATCAACATCATATCACCCACATGAAAATGGCTAGGTATAATCCACTAACAAGGTGATTGAGTCCATTCATACCAAAAAAATGAATCTTCATAAGAAATATTGGGCGAACATATTACCTAAAGCCTTATGGGCTTATAGAACTACCTAGAGGAATAGCATGGGTCACACACCTTATCAGATGATGCATGGAAAGCAGGTCTTATTGTCAATTGAATTCCAAATTAAAACTTTTATAACAACATTCCAATTAGGATTGGATCTTGCAGAAGAAAAACAACAGTGTATCTTATAGTTAAATGAACTTAAGAAATCAGAAGAGATGTTATTCAACAAATACATTAATGCAGCAGTAGCGTAGGAAATGACACGACAATTTGATAAAGAAAAATAAGTTCCAACCAGGTGATTTGGTAGTCCTTTATGATTCCAAATTTAAACATTTTAAGGGAAAATTTTGCACACATTGGATGGGGCCATATGAAGTGGTGAAAGTTTTTGAAAGCATAGTGGTAGAGATTAACACCATTGATGGACATGAATCAACCTTCATCGTGAATGGGCATAGACTCAAAGTATACTTTCAAACCACTAGCAAGGAAGAATTCATACAACAAGTACAGCATCAACCGAAATTAAGGATGGTAGCTGGTTATTGGGCATGGGATCCCCCACAGCAGGTTTTAGGGCTCAAATCCCACGTTTTGATCAAAGATGGTGTAGAACTCCGTGAAGTACGGGTGCTGAGTGAAAATTGTATAATTGAGTCATAGGGTTGTCTACCCTAAGAATTGTAATTTAATGTAAAGATGTGTTGGCCTACCCATGGTTTGCGTACCATGGGATTGTATAAATAGAGTGAGGCTCTAAGTGTAAAGCTAAGTAAGTAACAATAGATAGAGATGAAAAGGCATGGTTAAATCATAGAGTTCCATTTGAGGAGTATTGGGTCATAGTAGTAGTAGGAGGCTCTACAATTGAGTGCACAGAGGCCTAGTAGAGTCTGTAGCTAAGTGCGCAGATCCCTACAGCTGAGTGCGCAGGGCAGAGTCAGGTATGTATTTGGAATTGCAAGTTAATAAAGATAAGTTTACTCTATGCATCTGTTCTTGGATCTGTGGTTTGATGTTATGCTTTTCTTTTACTATTTTATTTACTACACGCCATTGATAAATACTTGTATGAATGCTTTTATATGAATATAACCTAAGTAATAAGCTAACAGAGCCTAATTAAGGAAGTCTTGGGTAAATAACATGGGTCGCGCTGTGGGTAGACCCACGCGAAGACAATATCACAGGGTGTGGGGTGCCCACTGGTGCGCATAACACAATAAGTGTGAAGGCTGGACCACAAATCAATAAAATCATATCAGACATCCCTAGGGTGCAGAAACCTAGTTCTAGCACCCTCCCATACTACTTTGGGTAAGACCTTAGTCTGTGCTCTATGGACTGTTGCCGAAAGGGCTAGTAGTACCAGTATTTGCTTGGCTAAATCACTTCTGAACCTAGGTCAAGGCATACGTAGCCAACAAATGGTTCTATTTTTGATACTGGGATCTACATAAGGGATGTCTAATGTTGTTCCATTGGGACCAAATAAAGAAGGAAATTGAAGAGTGGCTGGATAAGAAGATTCACAAGTTCGCAACACAGGAAAACAAAACTCCGCAAGTATCTAAGGTAAAGTGGTTGGAGTGCTACGTGTGTATGGAAATCCATGAGATTTTCTTTGCATCCATTCCATTTGATCTGTATGAGTGGATCACAAAGTTAGCGACAGGCAGGGAAGGTGCAGGCTCGAAAAAACTAATAGTGTCGACTTCAGAATTAGTGCGCAAACTAGAAGCATCAAAGGACAAGATCACGCGAGATGTGGAGAATTGGCTCAACCAGATAGTAACAGGGTTTATCACTAAATTTGTAGTAGACACAACTGTGAGCTACAACGAGATAGAATGATGCTTTCTCAAAGTGTCGCAAGGTAAGTACATTAGATCTTTGAATAGGTGGATTAAGATGCTATTGTGTTTAAAATGAGTCATGCGAATACATTAATGTTTGGGACTATGCGAAGTAGAAAGATCTACAAAAGCAACAAAGAATTTGAAAAAAGTCCCTTAGTTTCACCCTTGTGAGAGAGCAAGGAAGAGCTTGCTAAGGTCTCTCCGAGAAGCGCGATTAATTTGATAAGGCAACGCATTCTGGTGTTACCACCTCCACCTGCGCCACCACCCACTTCACATCCCTCACCTCCATCTCCACCCACTCCACCTCCACCACATCCACAGTTTAGTATGGTGAGCACGATCAAACTACCAGTTTTCAGAGGAGTAGGGAATGAAGATCCAGACCAATTCTAGTTCATGGTAAGAGTATTACAGGAAGCACAAGGTGTCACAGACGACAACATTAAGAAGGCTACAATCGTAAGTGCACTGCAGGATCGCGCATTGACATGGTATATCAAGCACTCTAACTACCACCCAAATGCACGGATAACAAAGTTCTAGACCATGTTGAATAGAGAATTTAGCAGGCCAAAGTCAGAATCACAATCAATCATCGGGTTTAAATAAATCGTGATGCTCCCGGGTGAGACTCCCTGGGATCTAGATCAATGACTGAAAATTATGATCCATGAAGCCAATATGACATTTATAGATGGACAACATTGCACATGGTTTGTAGCATCTCTGACACTGCACTTGAGGATGGTGTTGTCACAACAGAAGCTTTCCACCCAGGCCAAAAAATTGGAAATGGAAATGAGGTTACATGAGACCCCAATACAAGACCGTAGGTTGGGAGTTGAACAAATCCATGTGCAACTATAGAATCTATCTTCGGAAATGCAAAGTTTGAAGCAAGATATGGCACCACATCCAGAGGTGCATGAGCAAGTATGGTGCATAAAATGCAAAGGCCTGGGCCATGACAAGGATCACTGTCCAGTGTTCGCGAACTACTTGGCAGGAGGAGGGCCAATGCCATTGAGACCAGAGGCATAGGTAGGACCGACTATGGCACTCACATTATGGCGCGATATCTATCAAATAGGAGAGATACACATGACGGATAATTGTCATTTGTTGTAGAAGTATACACAGACACTCCAACAATTGTTTTGTAATTTCTATAGGTTGGTAGGCCACGATGAGTGCACTTGCCACAAATATGAGCTAATGATGGATCAGACCCTGGCCTATAGGATGCAGATAGAAACGCAATCCCCCGACCCTACTGTTGGGATGGCACATGCTGGATTTTAGGGGTGAGGTCGAGGACAAGGAGGAATGGGACCAGGAAGGGGCCACAGACAATTAATTTTTTCTAATTGCGGAGGACCAGGGCACTATGCAAGTGATTGTACCAACCCGACAAGGATATCATGTTTGTATTATGCTCAGTTTGATCATGAAAAAATAGATTTTCCTACATTGATTACATAGATGTGTGAAAAATGGGTATTCCATCCTCCTGGAACTCAGAATATACAAATGATGAGGTCTAAGATGCGCGAAGGAGACCATAATGTGAACATGATGCTTAGAAGTGGTGCAACCATGAGAGAGGATAAGGAGAAGCAACTAGAGGAAGATACATGGATTTGCAAGGCTCCTACAAAGGAACCCAAGTTTGACATAGAATGCATAAAGGAGACATTCATGGAAGCTAAGAAGAGCTTCACGGAGGCCTTCACTTTAGGTAGTAAGGATCAACCAGACCCAGGAATGGATCCTTCAATGCTCACTACCTTTCTAGAGACATGCATGAAACTACTACCTGACAGCAGGGTAGTTAAAGGACTACAGGAGCTGATCACCAGGTGCGCGAGGTCAGGAGAACTGTGCATAGTCTGGAAATTAGGGAAGAATGCATTGCACACCGGAAGGGAAATGAGGTTGGGATCAAGTAATCCTAGATTTGAGTTCGGACGCAGATGTATTACCAAGCAAACATGGGAACGCATGGGCAGGCCTGGGTTACAATGGTCCCCTATTCAGTTACGAATGGTGAACCAACAGAAGATTTTTCCCATGGGAGGGTTGCAAGGGATAACAATTGATATTGAAGGCACAAGTGCGCAGACAAATTTTGGGGTGATAGAGATTTTCGATGACAAAAATTCCTATCTAGAACTATTAGGAATAGACTGGGACACTGATATGAATGGAGTCATTAACCTTAAGAAGCATAAGATGACCTTCGAGAAAAAGTCACTACGCATAGTAGTCCCAGTAGACCTAGCCAAAGGAGCGCGCTACATTGAACTAGTGCTTGACGATGAGATGGATTGTATTTACAACATAACTGTGTGAGACCAGGATTGGGTGAATCCGACTGTAGACAGGAGAATTTCGTGGGATAGCGAAAGCTCCTGCACTTCAGATTCAGATGAAGAATTAGAGCGATGGAAGAATTGATTGCATGAATTGACAATGTTGAACTGCAACATGATGGTTAGATCACTGCGTTGCGTGACAACAGAGGCAAGAGAGCTACTGACATACGATGGATTGACAACTGTGGATGAATTCCTTAGCAAATTTGAAGGCATGGTACCAGAACAACAGCAGTTCGATGCGTTGAAATGGGCATTGCGGACAACACCCAGACGATGGTGGGGTACAAAAAACGGAAATTTTGAGGACTGGCGCTGATGTAGAAGGATCATGTGCCAATGGTTTGGAAGGCACCAGCTTCGAACAAAATTTGGTCAGCAAGGACGAAGCAACTTACGTGCCCACCTATCTCGATGGTTACAGACATGTGTTGTGTAGCCTACAAAAGCACACTCCAAATTCAAGATCGAAAATCGGAACAGGACATAGCAGAAGGAAACGCGATGTGCACCACAAACGTTCCATGTAGTAGCATTAAAAAAGGTATGCAGTGTCTTGAACACGGTTCACCAGGCGAGACAAACTGATTGGGACCTGTGCAAGCCAGTGGTTCGATGGGCCTATAGGGCCATGTGAAAATGCCTGAGCATGGAGATGATTCCAAAACTGAGGAGTAGAGTCAAGACCATAATTTTGGAGGAAAGGAATCCTCATTCAATAGCTCCCATAGTTAGGACATTATGCAAGGACTAGGATGAAGGAATTATGCAACTATGCGAGGGTGAACATATGCATATTCAGGAAGCCATTCGGTGAGGGAACCTTGGAGAATATTGAGTATGACTGAGGAAGAACAGCATGTTAATGTACGCGGAGATCAAAAGACTAGAAAAGGAAATCGTGTAAGCATGTCTCCTTGATAAACTCAGAGTGACCAGATAAGATACGGATAGCCAGACTGTTGCAATAGAAGATTTTTTTCGAGGATTTGTGACTCTACTACCATGGTTGGGACCACACCTTACCAAACAAAGTAACCAGAGGACCGCACCATAGAGGGAAGAATGCGCGGTGCTGACTGTCGCAAGGATAATTGAAGAGTGCCCACGGGCTAGGATGGAAGGTGAAGTGAAGTCTCTCACAGGTGCTGTGACCACCTCACTAGTCGTCGGAAGCACAGTCTCAACGCTCCAAGTAGTTGAAAGAGAGCATGGGACTATAAAAGAGTCTGTGTGAGAACTACGCGATAAGGAGGTAGCGCGCAGGATCAATATATCACAGGGGTTGCACCCGCACATAGGGGGCTATGCTGCCGCACGGGTAGGCTGGAAAGTGACCATTGGTGTCACTATTCATGACAAGATGACAAATTTAAGACAAAAAGGAGTGGGTGGCGGGCAATTAAGACACAAAGTTAGAACTAGATTTGGGACAATCTGCTACCAATCTAGCATTAATGGGCCAAAAGTAGGGGGAACAATCAAATTTTAATTCAAAAAGGCCTATAAATTATAGGTGACTATCCAGTGAACAACCCTTGGCATTTTGAAAACTCAGTTATTGTGCTATCAAGTGTGTATGGACCTTACGAATTTTGAGGCTTTGAAAGCAAGTTCAGTGTTTGAGACATTGTTAAAGGAGTCACTGAACCTCCTAACTAGAATGATGTCGACACATAAGGAAGTCACAAAGAGCCCTACGATGCAGGTGGGGGATGTACCAGAAATTCCAAAATTTCCTGGGACACCCAGGCCCAAAACGGATCCACGGGCAACGGGACCAATTCGCATGTCCCTTCGAAATCCATAGTTTGGTAAACATTCTGTGGAAGATAAGGGAAAGACTATTAATCTTGAGAGAGATGATGAGGAGGAGGACCTCTAGGCTTTCATAGAAGAGATAGAGGCAGATGATGAAATGGAAGAAGACACTTAGACGGTGCGTGCCACAGCAAAACTGCCCATGTATGTCCCTCCATGGAAAGGGAAAGCAAAAGTACCCACGGATTTGGATGTCATTAAGCACTCACTCCAAAACCTGATCCTCCCAGATGGAACTCTATTTGAAGGTTCGGCCCTCGGCCATGTGCCCATAATGAAATTTGAATATTGGGACCTCACGGACAACGAAACGTTCCCACATTTGGAGACTAGCAACCTCATGAAGCAGGGCAAGGATGGGTCATTTATAGCGCTAGAGCTGCAGAAATGGCTACGTGTGTGGAGAAGGCCGGGCTACTCCACCTACTATGGATTCCACACTTTCACCAGGCATTGATCACGATCTTTATCATCAGGCAGCTGCTTTGCCTAGTGCACGATTGGTACTTGTGGTTGGAGGAGCCTATTCCCATCACGACAGAGCTTATTCATAAGATTTCTCGACTTCCCTGTACGAGATGGGACCCCACAGAAATAGCTGGCAAAAGCAGAGATTTGGTGCTTACGGAGGCCATGAAGAAGAAATACAAGTTGGAAAATAAGCAAAGAGGCTACGTAATTAGTAGCATTCAAGACAAAGGGGTGCACGTAGCCACCCACCTGCTAGGCGGGAAGATAATGAGAAAATTCTGTAGAAACGACGTACCAGCGATGGTCGTCACGCTGGCCAAACAATGCACGGAGGGGGTCCAATTCAACTGGGCCAAATTCCTCTGTGAAGAATTCCTAACCAAATGAAAAGAAGCTTAGGAGTAGGGTAAGACCTTACACTACACGTGGTTGCTCTTGTCTATCTTATTCGTGACAGGGGAACTACCTGAGGACAGTCAGTTCCCTCCTCTTGAACAATAATTGCTAGAGGTGGAAAAATACGCGTCACTCTGGGTGACGAAAGATGCCACAAGGATCTGTGAGACCAAGATCTTTTGGGTGCTCATGGAGGCGAGCGTCCAGATGTGGATCAAAAAAAGGCCATGCCTATCCCCCACAGTGTACAACAGTCTGCGGAGCTTTGTAGAATTCAAGGTAGATATGCACAATGTGTATATCAAGGCACGTAAGGATTCAGTGCAGAACTCGACAAAACTTCCTCTCATCACGATTGATTATGCCATCTTCATTATGCTCGACTCATGGCCACCTGAGTGACGCGCACCTCGTTTGGCGATGCATGATAAGACAATGGTACAAAAACAAAAGGATGCCACCAAGCTTCTGGCATAGCAAAAGCACAATGAGCAGTTGGCTAAGGAGGTAAGGGCTTTCTGAGATGCAACGAAGGCCACTGCAGATCAAACCAAGGCTACCGAAAAAGTGGCAACAACATCGACAATGGGGGCCACCACTACACAGGAGCAAGGAGACCTAGACCTGACCACGGGACAGGGGACAAAGGACACGATGGAAGGCATGGACCCAAGAACGACATCTATACAACTGAAATGGTTGTGCAGTATGGAACAAATAGGCCCACGAAAGGAGATCAAGGCTTCCAAACTGAATGGTGAACCCATTACATTGACCGAGGGTGACCTATACGACATCGACAACACAATTTGTGAGGTCACCAGGAAAGAAATCTAGGAAGCGATGACGGAGTAGCAGAATGTGTTGGGGGCCCTCAGGGCATAACTACAAAAACTTTAGGTGTGGCCCCCAGAAAAGGGAATGGTAGCCGCATACGGTGCCGCCAGTACATTGATAACGGAGTAGTTGCTGTGGGTTGAAATGGCTAAAACCGTCATGCTACTAGAAGGAGCACTAAAAATGGATAGCATGGAGGACAGAGCCATGGTGGGCTGGCCCAAAGGACTTGGCCTAAACATGGTGACCCTTCTGCGGGATACATTATACTAGATACAAGACAACATGACAATAGAACTCTGCGCTAGGGAAGGACACACCATAGAAATGCTCAGCAAACAACGAATCAACATCGAGCAGATTAGTCTACAATGCGATGAAGTGCTGGCACAGAATTAGCAGTTGAAGCAGATAGTAGAGGAAGCATGTCACCACACTCTTGAGCTAGAAATTGTGACAAACCTACTAGTAGGAGTGCGAATTCACAAATTGGCTAGTGGATTCTGTGAGGCAAAGGAGGAAGCAACGAGGAAACAACTCGACCTCAACCTTCAAATTGCTGAACTATGATTAAAGGTGTAGTCATCCACACCCCTTGATTTTCGTGAACAGCCCACTGGCGCTATCAAAAAAGGGCAGGAGGAAATAGGACAGGCAGTGCAGACCTGTACGATTATGTTGGAGGAATCCTTCACAGTTCTCACTTCTTTACAGGAGGAACATACCATACAACACCTAGAAATAGAGATGCGGGAGCTTCAAGTGGAATATGACAGTGTGCGTGGAATGACGTAGACAGTGGTCCTGACCCAAGAGCTGGTGAAGCTACAATAGGCAAAGGCATTGAAGGAACAGGTCGATGTCGTGTGCCAAAAAGAGGCAGTACTTAAAGTTCACGTCCAACCTTTGATTGATGAGGTCTTCCTCATCACTACCGACATTGAACGAAAGCTCACATAGATGAAAGTGATGCATGCCTTAAGATGGGGATTTTCCCTTGACAGTGAGCATTCAACCGAAAGAGTAGAGCAGATCCAACAGATGGTCAAACTATGCACTGTGGACATTCGCGCAACACGGGCACAGTTAGATGGGCTCCATGCCAAGATCACCGCACAGTGACTCGGGACAAGTCATGATGATTGTGTTGGGGGTCTCTTGGGCGTGGGATACCCCACAGTAGGTTCTGGGGCTCAAAGCCCATGTTTTGATCAAATACAGTGTAGAAATCCGCAAAGTATGGCCGCAGAGCACGAATTGTATAATCAAGTCATAGGGTTTTTCGCCCTAAAAATTTTGATTTCATGTAAATATGTGTCGGCCTATCCATTGTCTGCGGACCATGGGATTGTATAAATAGAGCGAGGCTCTAACTGTAAAGCTAAGTAAGTAACAATAGATAGAGATGCAAAGGCATGGTTAGAGCATAGAGTTGGATCTGAAGTGTATTGGGTCAAAGTAGTAGTAGGAGGCTCTGCAGCTGAGTGCGCAGAGGCCTAGTAGAGTCCGCAGTTGAGTGTACAGACCCTACAGCTAAGTGTGTAGGGCAGAGTTAGGTTTGCAATTGGAATTGCAAGTTAATAAAGAGAAGTTTACTCTGTGCATATGTTCTTGGATCTATAGTTTAGGTAAATAACACGGGTCATGTTGAGGCTAGACCCACGTGAAGGCAATATCACAGGGTGCAGGGTACCCACTGGTGCACATAACACAGTGAGGGCGAAGGTTGGACCGCGAGCCAATCAACTCATATCAGACATCCCCAGGGTGCAAAAACCTGGTTCTAGCACCCTCCCATACTACTTCGGGTAAAACCTCAGTCCGCGCTCGACGGACTGTTGCCGAAAGGGCCAGTAGTACTGAGATTTTCTTGGCTAAATCACTTTTAAACCTGGGTCAGGCCCCATGTAGCCAGTATTGGTGATGCCAACCTAATATGAATATGATTTCTCTTTTCCAAATAAAATAAAATAAAATAAACCAAAAAAATAGCAAATTGAAAAAAAAAAACATTTACCTATGACTATGAAAATCATCTTGCTGACATGGTTCTGGAAGGATCTACTTGAAATCCAGCATTATGGAGTGTGGATCGATTTTTTTAATAAAAAGGAATGTTACTTGATTGTTATAAATGATGATTTTCATTGAGAAGAAGCAGGTATTTGTAAAAAATTTCTAGTGAGAGCAGAATAAACTGGTAAAACCAAGCCCTTATTCAAGTTCTAGGAAATTGACATGGAATACTTTGTACAAGTAACAAAAAACTCCCACTACAATTAATTCATTCAAGGAACAACATTATGTGGTACATATATCTGTGGACTGAGGTAAAAACTTTGTTTTTCTTCTTATTCCCTTTCCATAATTTTCCCTTGATTTATTCTTTGGTCCTAGTTAAAATTTCTTTCCCATTCTTAAAAAAGATATATTCTCTACCAATTTCTATTTTCCCTCTTATCCCTACAATTTTCTTTCCCCATTCCCACTTTCCTATATCCCTCTAGTAGTTTATCTCATTCTATGTTCCCTTAATAATTTTCTTCACTTTCAAAAAAAATTACCCCCACCCTACTTCTTTCTTTCCCTCACAATTTTTTGGAGGATCTAATTAATCTTTGAAAACCTTACTTTGATCAAATCAAGAAAGAATACCAACACCCTGAAATTGGTGATAGAAGAAGCTACTTTGAATTCCACACACCTTATTTTTATTGATGAATTCAACCTATGTATAACAAAGAAATTGTGAGTTTGTGAGGGTCCCTTATGTAGTATAGAAGCCACAACTTTTGGTGTAGGAATATATTTCGATACAGGAATGATGGGTTCTCGTGTAGGAACTCGATCAGAGTACAAGAATGCTACTACAATCATGAACTTTAATGAATTATTTTAACTCATTGTTTTGCAATATGATGTCTATTTTTGAATAGTCACGACTGTAATATTTTTTATTTGATTCACATTATTTCTCATTGTTGCTAGTAATAAATGTTTTAAGTACGAGGATATTATGAGTCTAGTTAACCTTATCTTTAAAAAGTACTACCATATTCCGTTTAAAATTATAGTGAGGATCACGAAAGTGTGTAAAGTATTTTCTCCCAACTGATTGATTACTTGAACATCATCATTCCTTAATATTTTAGTGGTTATCATTTATAAACCATGTGTTTTCCCCTTGAAATTTTAAACCACCGTTGCCACCAATAGTCATCATTACCCTTCTCACCTCGAAATCATACCTAAATTTTGGCCTTTCCAATCAAAATTCTTACATGTATAGGGTGGCAAGTGTGGTAATCACCAACATGAGTGGAGAAGATGTTGAGTAATGTGAATTAAGGCACCAATTCATGTAATTATAATTTGATAAATACAAAGATTTTAACCACAGCAGTAGAATTTTGAATTTTTTTTGTCAAGAAGGGTATTTTCAAAATTTTATAGGAGAGTAGACATAGTTTAGCCTTTGAGCACCATGGCACCAATCCGTATTGATCAATGGTATTTAAAGGAGCTGGAGGGGACAATCGTGTATGAGGGCAATTTTCCCTTATTGCGAGAAACATGGTTTGTTCCATTCCTGCTTAAATTCTATTGTTGTGACTCCACTGTAGCTTTAGAGTTTACACGGACCTTTGATGGAAGGACAACAACAACTGGCCCTTTAGAGTTCCAAGTGATAGAGATTTCTATTTTTCAGGCCATGGAGCTACTAGCCAAGGGTGAAAAATGGTTCAAAAAGGGTGAATTAGAGAAGGGTGTGTGGCACTGGTTTCTTCTTGAAGGAGACCATGATGTGAATTGGAAAATCGGGTTGCAAAGGAATGAAATGGTTGAGAAATTGAAGAATTTGTTGTACAATCTCTATAATTTACTCACTTGTGAAGGGAGGTACACATTAACCTATCTCTATCACATTCAAATTTTGTTACATTTTGAGTCAAGGAAATTGATCAACTTTCTTCATTTCTTATTGAAAAGTTTATATAAGATGTCCAGAAGCGTGCAAAAGAGTAGGGAATATTAGAGAGGTTTTAAATTATGCCATTATGGTTTGATAATAAAATTGGTTAGAAAGGAGTTGGAGAATAGAGGCACTACATGGGAGGCATTTTTGGAGACATTTTAGGGTGAAAGCAGAGTAAAGTGACCTCATGGTAGGAATCAACCATAGAAGGGAAACAAGAAGGCAGTTAAGATAGGGGTTAGCTAGCAATAGGGAAATAATCCACCACCTTCAAAAGGTGGTAAAGGTGGAAGAATAAAAACTGACAAACCCCAATCCAAGAAGATGAAACCTAGGAAGAAGGAGCATAGTAAAGAACAAAGTGAAATTGAGAAGCTTGGACCTTCACAAAGGATTACATGGGGTTAATTAAAAAGAATCGATGTCTCTCTTATGAAAGAGCTGACTATGATATCTAATAAAATGGAGGCAATTGAGGACTCTAAGGAGTGTATTCCTTTGGAAAACCCTCCTTTTGAGGATCATACAAAAAATATATATGGTTCAAAACAACCTTTATATACTAGTGGAAGTTGCACTCATGGGTACTTTGCTCTATAGCTCGAGTTATGTTGAGGAGGTAGATGAAATTCCTCTATCATCATTGATGAAGGAAGTGAAAAATAAGAAAGTGGCCCATAAACACGGTGCCAGAAGTAGCATAAAACCCTACAATGGAAGAACATGAGGATACTATTCCTCTCTATTTTGGAACATAGGAATTGGAAAAGTAAATAGAAAATGATGACACTTTTTATGAGTCAATGGCTTAGAGGGTGATAGTACAAGAAAAGGATGAGAAGAAACATGCTGACTTTGGTGTAATTTAGGAGTTGAAAGAGCATATATATGAACTTGAAGTTCTAAATAGTTGTGTAATGTATCAAAATATTACATTGAAGAGAAGGAATGAGAAACTGTTAATGATGGTCCATGAATAGAAGTGACAGGAAAGGAAATGGAGATTTCTTGCATCTCACTATAAATATCATCTGATGAAAACTGTTAAGATTTTGAGGGGAGCTTGAATTAAGAAGTTGAATATGGAGAGATCAAGCATCAATATTCAAATCCAGCAATAGAGGAAGGCTTTCAGTTTTTCCTTTTTTTTTAGAAGGCTAGTAGTTGTGTGAGGACACACAACAAGATGAGATTGGGGGGATGTATTTTTCCACAATTGTGCATCATTTAACCCTATATTCTTCCTAACTACACTACCTAAGAATTTTTTTTACAATTAAAATTAAACCTTTACACATAACTTTTGGTCCCTTTCTGTGATTTTATGGATATGGATCGTAGGGGCTTATTCGTTTTTAAAATGGTTAAATAGATTTAAATTCCTTTGTAACTTATATTTTGATATTTCCTTAAGGAATGGTGAGTAAATGACATTAATCAAATGTGACTTTCGGTCGGTGCAGGATTTGTAGTTTATGTACTGCCCGCTATTCCTGTACCAGGTGGACAACTAACCCATTCAATTGGCATTGACTCCAAAAATACTACACCTGTTAAATATTTGTGTGCATCTCTCATTGAGGGTTTATTCCATTCTCTTCACTATGGTTGGAGCATTATGGATGTGCTAAAGATAGGCTTGGAACATTATAGATGATCTAAAGAAGGAGGTTGGTTTCTTTTCAAGTTATTTTTTTGTTATGTTTTATTATGGGCGAGAGCCAAGTTCTATGTATAAATTAGGGATTATACAGTTGAATTAGCGAGTAATATTGTGGAGAATTTTTGATACATTACTGCTGATAATTTTGTAAGTTTGTATCGCCCTACCTCTCTAGGCTCGAACATCATTCTACAATGTATATTTGTACAAGCTTTTGAATAAAAGCAGCTAATGCCACTTTTATATTTGCAATTCATGTTATCATTTTTAATGTTTGCTCCATATAGTTGATTTCATAACCTTCATATAGGGAAATGAGCTAGTTGGCTAGGGCCCAACAAACCCAGCTCGTTCTCCCTATTTTCACAGTGTTTAGATATAGTTATGCTAGTGTGAACATAATAGTTTTCGTTTACATGCTTGAGCTTGCGATTTTGTGAAACCCTTGTGCGTATTTTTTTGGCATGATCTTAGATCTGAGGCTTTTCCATGTGTTGGGTTAATGTTTATTTCCATTCTTTGCATTTCATTTCTTTCTTGAAGAATTTAATGGTCTCTCCTTTTTCCAAGAAAAATTTCCTAAGTTTATTTCGAGAATATTGGTTAGCGTTATGGGTTTAGGTGATTTAAGTTAAATTCATTTCTTTCCAGCATAAGCATGCTCTCGTATGAATATAAAGTTTAGTGGTCCAATAATAACTGTGTACCTAAAGACTAAGTTGTGATGATTTCACATACTATTATAAGTGAAACATTATTTGCAGGAATCAATTACAATATCTTTCTTAGTTAATGATCTTATGAAGAATATATTTCAAAATAGGTTTTTCTGGTTATCATGACCACGATCTAAAAGGGATAAAGTAATCTTACTTTTGGATAAAAAATTTTATTTACATCATATGTTTCCTTCATGTTATTGCGATATTTCCTTTTGATTTTTTCACATTCCTTTAAATTGAATGCTTGTTTTGATTAGGAGTCCTTTTATTAATGTTCAAGATGAATTTCTTCTCTCTGTTTCATTTAATTCTTGTTTTCTAGATAACATTCATTAATATTTGAATGAAAAGTGATTGAGACCAGACTGTCTTATTACAATAACAATGCATCCTCATGCAGGAATGATGAAGTTCTACTACAGGAATAATGTGTTCTTAGTGTAGGAACATAATTTTCCAGTACATGAACATAACATTCCAGTACATGAGCATAACATTATAGTACATGAACAAGGCATTCGTGTACCAGAACCGATTATCTCAGTGTAGGAATGAAATTCATTTCAGTACAACAACACGAGTGGTTGTTGGAGATCAGAAGCACAGCAAGCATAAAAAACACATACACAGCAATATAAAAACATGCACAGGGACACAGCTATTTAACGTGGTTCACCCAACCACTCTGGGCTACATCCACACAACTAAGGCATCGGCAATATTATTATTAATCAAACAGGAGATTACATCAATTCTCACACACCACCAGCTATCCGTATGACTACCTATTTTATAGCAAGGAGAATCTAACTGCTTCTCACATCAAATTTAGGATGCATTAAATCTCTCCCAACAACCTGGAGATAATCCAGCAACAGATTTTCTATTGTTGTCACACACTGGGATTTTGCCTATTTTGACTAAAACAGAAAAATCTCAACAATCTCCACCTTGACAACAATTAGCCTGATGCCCAGTTTGTTTATTATTTCTATCTTTTCTGCAAGCCAAGAGAAGCCAAACACCAACGTAGCTTCTCTAACAAAACTGGTTTCGTGAACATGTCTGCACAGTTTTCCTTTGTATGCACCTTTTCAAGAGAAACGCCCCTTTCAGTGATAACCTGTCTTACAAAATGGTACTTAATTGGAATATGCTTTGATTTACTATGATTGGCCAGATTCTTAGCCAAATGTATTGCACTTTAACTGTCACAAAATAACCTGATGTTGTCCTGTAACCTACCAAACTCACCAAGCAATCCTTTCAACCAAACCACCTCTTTGCAAGCATGTGAAGTAGCAATGTATTCTACTTCAGTAGTGGATAAAGCAACAATGTTTTGTAGCTTTGACATCAAGATAACAGCTCCACCTGCAAGAGTAAAGACATATCCTGAAGTTGACCTTCTCTTATCCAAATCCCCTGCAAAATCAGAATCAACATATCCGCAAACAGATTCACTACTCTTATTGTAAGTAATACAATAACTACTTGTGCCTCTCATATACCGAAGCACCCATTTCACTGCTGACCAGTGCTCTTTACCCGGATTTGCCATGTACCTGCTGACAACCCCAACTGCATGTGAAATATCTAGTCGCGTACACACCATCGCATACATCAAACATCCTACTATATTGGCATATGGAATTCGAGACATATAATCCTTTTCTTCATCTGTACTAGGACATAAACTGGAAGAAAGCTTGAAATGGGAAGCTAAAGGGACTGACACAGGCTTCACATTATTCATACCAAACCTCAAAATTATTTTCTCAACATACTTCTGTTGTGATAGCCACAGCTTACCATTACTCCTGTCTCTGAAAATCTCCATGCCCAAAATCTGTCTTGCTGCTCCTAGATCTTTCATATCAAACGTCCTTGCCATCTGAGCCTTCAACCTGTTGATTTCTTCAATGCTTTTGCTTGCTAAAAGCATATCATCAACATACAACACTAAGATAATGAACATGCCATTATTTAGCTGCTTAAAGTAAACACAATGATCATATTCACTTCTTACATATTTCTGACTCAACATGAAAGAATCAAACTTCTTATACCACTGCCGAGGCGACTGCTTCAGGCCATATAATGACTTCTTGAGCCTGTAGACAAATTTCTCATTACGATGCTGAACAAACCCTTCCGGTTGTTCCATATATATTTCCTCATCTAAGTCTCCATGTAGAAATGCAGTCTTAACATCTAATTGCTGCAACTCTAAACCAAGCAAAGCCACTAATGCTAACACAATTCTAATTGAAACAATTTTAACCACTGGTGAAAATATCTCATGAAAGTCTATGCCAGCTTTCTGAGAAAACCCTTTTGCAACCAGTCTCGCTTTGTACCTGTTTTCTGTATCATTCACACCCCGTTTCACCTTGAACACCCACTTGCATCCCACAGTTTTCCTACCTTTGGGAAGTTCAACCAGATCCCATGTGCCATTCTTACCTAAGGCCATCATTTCTTCCTTCATGGCTGCTTTCCATTTGTCACTATTTGAACCTTCTACAGCTTCCTGATAACACAAAGGTTCATCATCATTAGCGGTCAAAGCAACTGAAGTAACATAATCATCATACCTTCTCGGAGGACGTTTGATCCTTGTAGACCTCCTTAAGGATGTTTCTGGTGCTTCCACAATTGGCTGTCTATCATCTGTAGGAACTTCTTCATGATTTCCATCTGAGACCTGTTCATGTCCTCCATCTGAACCCTGTTCATGACTAGAATCTGAACTATGATCATCATGACTATCATCAGAAGTGCTGTCAAACTGAATGTGTTGAAAATCAGATACATCATCATGTTTCAATTTATTATCTACATCTAACTGTACAAGAGAGGATTCATTAAACTTTACATCTCTGTTGATGATGATTTTGCGGGTAGTAGGATCCCACAATCTAAATCCTTTGTTCCATCACCATACCCAACAAAGACATACCTTTTTGATTTCGGATCTATTTTAGTTCGCTGATGTTTAGGCACTAGAGCATATGCATCACAACCAAACACTCTGAGTTTAGAATAGTCAAAAGGGTGTCCTTTCCATACCTCTTGTGGAATCTTGCAGCCTATCGCCGTTGATGGAGATCGTTTTATCACATAACAAGCTGTTGCCACTGCTTCTGTCCACAGCTCCTTTTGCAACTCGGCATTACTCAGCATACACCTTGCTCTCTCTAGAAGAGTCATGTTCATGCGTTCAACAACTCCATTCTGCTGAGGAGTATAAACTGTGGTCTTATGTCTCTCGATCCCTGCATCCTTGCAATAGCTGTCAAACTCCTTGGAAGTAAACTCACCACCATTGTGAGTTCTTAAACATTTTATAGTTCTACCAGTGTTGTTTTCTACCAATGCTCTAAACTACTTGAA
Source organism: Pinus tabuliformis (assembly GCA_031772625.1). Taxonomy (NCBI): domain Eukaryota; kingdom Viridiplantae; phylum Streptophyta; class Pinopsida; order Pinales; family Pinaceae; genus Pinus; species Pinus tabuliformis. The sequence goes on along the minus strand of CM062813.1, from coordinate 653,328,887 downwards.
AACTGTCAAAACATCAGACTTCTTTTTCAACATGTAGACCCACACTTTTCTAGAAAAGTCATCAATAAACGATACAAAATAAGACGAGCCACCATACGACGCTGTAGGGGCTGGACCCCAAACATCTAATTGAATATAATTAAGTATTCCTTTACTAGTATGTTTGCCTGTTTTAAACTTTCGTTTACTTTGTTTTCCAAACAAGAAATGTTTATAGAAATCTAACTTTCCAGATCTTAGATTAGGAAGTAACTTGCGGTCAACCAAAATTTTCAACCCTCGTTCGCTCATATGGCCCAACCTTTGATGCCACAGGCGAATGGAACTACTGTCCTGTTCAGACACCGACACATGATCTGACCCAGTTCTACCTTCTAATTGAAAAAGATTTCCTACCTTCTTAGCCTTCATCACTAGTAAGATACCTTCATAAATTTTCATAACTCCACCTTGAATTACAGTTTTATATCCATTCGTATCCAGTGCTCCTAATGAAATTAGATTTTTTCTTAGATCTGGTACATTTCTCACATCAGTTAACATTTTGGTTGTGCCATCAAACATTTGTAGTTGTACACTTCCTATTCCAATAATACTGCAAGTGACATCATTACCCATGTACACAACTCCATCATCAACTGATCTATATGTCTTAAACTAGTCTCTATGTATACACATGTGGTTAGATGCCCCAGAATCTAACAACCAATGTTGATCATGTTTTGAAACATTAACAGACAATACCTCATCACTCATACCTGAACCAGATACTAAACCTGTATCTGTGGTGTTGGCTTCCTTCTTTTCTGTCGAAGAGCCTTCTTTAGTAGCCTGCTTTTGCTTCCAACAATCCTTTTTCAGATGTCCATCCTTGCCACAATGCCAACACTTCACCTTTGTCTTTTTTCCTTTGGACTTTGAACGAGAGTCGCGATGCTTTCCCCCAGAGTGTCTCTCTCTTGAGCGACCTCTGGCCATCATTACCTCTGATGTAGAGGTGTCTGCATTCGACCTCTTCCTCGTCTCCTCAGCCAACAAGGCTCCAACAACATCGTCAAACTCAAGGATGTCTGTTGTACTAAAGCTTATGGAAGTAACAAAGTGATCCCAGGATTCGGACAATTAACACAATAGAGTTATTGCCTTATCCTCTGAATCAAATTTCACATCTAGACTGTCTAATTGCACCAGTAAGGTATTAAAAACATTCAGGTGATCAGTAATTGAGGTACCTTCTTTCATCCGCAAACCATAAAGCTGTCGTTTCAGGAGAATCCGATTTGTCAAAGATTTCGTCATATAGAGCTTCTCAAGCTTCGACCACAGGCCTGCGGCGGTTTTCTCTGACACAATGTTGAACAGAACATTGTCTGCCAAACATAACCAAATTGCGCTCAGAGCTCTATCGTCCATCACATCCCATTCATCCTCCGTCATGGAAGGAGGCCTTTTGTTTTTCCCCAACAGCGCTTTCGCCACACCTTGTTGAACCAGCAGATCGTGCATCTTTACCTTCCAGATCTCGAAATTATTTTTTCCATTAAATTTCTCTATTTCAAAACGGGCACTCTGAGTTTTGGCCATCTCGTCTAAAAAACAAATAATCTCCAATTTCAATTTAATAACAAAACAAAATTGAATCTGAATCAATGCCTAGGCCTTAGATTATTTTCGCCTTTAAAAAAAAAAAAAAAAAAAACCTCTGTGCTTTGCTGTATAAAACTCAGATTAGCATGTAAAATACAAATGGTGCTTGCTGACCAGCACCTGAACCACGCCAATTAAGAAACGCTATGAGTGATGACAAATTAGCGCGTTTATACCTTTAAAATTCGCGCTCACCCGAGAATTGGCGCATTGGCGCACTTAAATAATACATTTCTGCGCTAATTCTGTTTGTTGGCGCGACTGCATTTGAATTGCCCGCGCCAATCCCAAAACAAAAATAAAAAACGGAAAAAAAAATAGGCTGCTCACATTTTTATTTGACACGCATCAGCATCAGTGGACATACAATACGTTCCACGCACAAGGTTTACCTTGCAGCTCAAGTCCACAGAAAAATTGACACGCAGGTCAGCCCCACAACGATCTGGTTACCACAACGCTGTTACATATGGCTGTTCCAATGTTCAGCAATCGCTTTCCACGTACAACAAACGTTTACCAACAGCCCACGCAACACTTGGTTATCCCACTGCAATACCAACAGCCCATGCAGCACTTGGATAGTAATACACTTTGTCACTTGTGTTTGAAGCCCCCCACACAGCAGCTACAGGTCACTCAACAGCGCAGTTCTCCATGCAGGTGTCAAATATTCCAACGTTTTGTTTTTAAAATTATATATATCATATATCCATGCTGATATATAACATAACCACGCCTTTTTTTAAAGTAATTCACACCGTTTGTAAAATAGATCCATGCTGTTTTTAAAAATATATATATCCACGCAACAATCTATATTTCACAACGTAAGTTACCTGCACCAGATCGGATTACCTCCACCACGCAACAGCACCCGAACGACTTTAAGGTAGCCAGCGCTCCACCTCCAGCAGTGCCGCTCCTCCAACGCGCTCTGATACCAATTGTTGTAGATCAGAAGCACAACAAGCATAAAAAACACATACAGAGCAATATACAAACATGCACAGGGACACAACTATTTAACGTGGTTCACCCAACCACTTTGGGCTACATCCACACAACTAAAGCATCGGAAATATTATTATCAATCAAACAGGAGATTACATCAATTCTCACACACCACCAGCTATCCGTATGACTACCTATTTTATAGCAAGGAGAATCTAACTGCTTCTCACATCAAATTTAGGATGCATTAAATCTCTCCCAACAACCTGGAGATAATCCAGCAACAGATTTTCTATTGTTGTCACACACTGGGATTTTTCCTATTTTGACTAAAACAGAAAAATCTCAACAGTGGTAAAATACAGGAATGAGATATTTTTAGTAAAAGGAACAAATTTAAAAGTATAACAGAAAACATTCTTTATGTTCTTTTAAGCATTGGATTTTGTTCAAAATAACATATTTTATTTTCCAATATTCTTTTTGATTGATTGAATGTCATGCTTTAATTTGTCTTTCAAAATTTCTAATTGTGTATTTTCTTGAATTGAATCTAGTACCCAAAGTGGCTTGGTGTTGTTTTGCTGAAAGGTTTCATTTTCAATTTCATTTATTGATTTTACAAATTTAGTCAGAGAATACAAGTAGAATTTATAGAAATTAAACAAGGAATTCTTAACGTTTCCTATGCTACACTTCTAAGGTTACATAGCCCTGAGTTGACAAATTTAGTGTTGAAGGACTTTACTGAACTGTAACTTTGGCACCCATAAATAATTACAAGTAATTCTCATGTATCCACTTGATCCAACTCTTCCATGATTCATATTTGTTGTCATTTAATTTATTTTCCTTCCTTTACCTTCCTTACTCCAATGGTAGAGTGCTCGAAGAATACTCTAAGTCATTGAGAGTATGAGAGAGTAGAAACAATAGAGAGAACTCCAAAACTGAATTGACAAAATGTTAAACTAAAAAAAGGTAACAAACTCACCCTGAAAATCCTTTTTATCAATGAGGCCTCTATTTTCTTCAATTTCCCCTATTTTCCTTCAATTTCATCCTCACATCCAACCTCTGATATTTCACCTTCCTTTTCTCCTAATTTCCTTTATCTTCATAAATAAATTTCTAATTAAAACCTCTTTGTCTTTTCAAAGAGTTTTCCATGTCTTTGTCGCTTTCTGTAGCCATAATAAACCGAATTATCACCTACAATATGATGTTAGTCCTAACATTCAGCTTCGAATATGTGTCTAATGATCTTGGTTATTATTTTGACTTTATCAAGTTTATTACGTAAATTTTTAAAGTGGCGCTATTGCAATCACTGAATGAATTGTGTCTTAATATTTTATTTTCATGTTTAAACCATATTAAATAAAACACTACCGAGGAAGAAACTGGTTATTCTAGTCTTGATATATACATCTTGTGTTGTAGGGTCTGAAGCATTTTAATGAGATATTGCAAGAGGGAGTCACTATTTTTCCTTCACGGGGTGACTTAGGGATATGTCTTTGACCATAGAAGGTAACCTTTTTTAATTGCAATCAATTGTTTGCATATATACATTACCTGATGTTTTTCCCTTAGAAAAATAAATGTCGGTATCGTTGTAATTTAACTACGACTCTAGTTGTGTTCTTACATGGTGATGTTTTAGCGCTTTTACTAAATTAAAACCTAACGTTTTAGTGCTTTTAGTAAATATTATTTTATTATGGATTGCAATTTTCTTGTTAGAATTTAAATACCACATCTAATTTATTTTTAGCCCAACAATTCTTTATACCCAGAAAAATGTTTATGCTCTAATAATTCTAAAATTGTTGGAAATAAACACACCTGTAATTTTGACTTCAGAAAATAAAAATTATCTGGTGGAAATAAATAGGAAAATGAACACAAGATCATAAGAGTTCTTTTTCTCACAAATATCCCTTCATTTTTATTAATCTAGAGAATCTAGGGACTTTCCCCATAGAAAATGCACAACAATTCTTTGAACGTAGAAATGGCCCAATATTTTTTTGCTCTAGAGAAACATTTACTTCTGAAAATCAGCTTCATGAAGAAAAACTTATCCTTGGAAAATTGTTGTCTAGTACCTAGAAGTCTTAGCCTCCTTTTGGCTATATCGTTGCACCTTGGACTTCTCAGCTTTCTTGGTAAATTCAGCCTCCAAGTCTTGGCCTCTCACAATTAGGTGGAACATATCCTCCTGTCTCATAGTGTTAGCAACTAACATTTTTAGCCACTCCTTCTCCAAGTATCCACCTCATCTATTAGATTCTTGGCTCCATAATTTTTATCTCTGGAAAAACATGTTTTTTGCTCTTAGTTCAATCACTTCAGCTTTTCACTCCTTGAGAAAATCATTTCCTTAATCCCAATGTGTCTTCACTTCCCTAACTCTCAATCTCCAAAGTGGTAGATGGTTAAGATTAATTCCAAAACCTTTTATATTAATAATAGATATTAGATCTAAGTCACTTTAATAATTAAATTATTTAACCTTATAAATTTAGACCAATAGCCAACTTTAATAAATTAAATTAATTAATGTGCTTTTCCTATGTTAAACTTAGGAAAGAAATCATAATAACAATTACACCTCTCAAGAAAACACCTAAATAGGAAATCTAACATTTTTTGCATGTTAATGCACCAAGCCCTTGTAGGATAAACTGTATGAGATAACAACATCAACATTAATGCTATGAAAGGAGGCTCCAAATTTTGTACAACTTGAAAGAAAAATCAATATAGTAGTGTGAATAGTTATACAAAAATCATATTATTTCTAAAACAATCAGTAAGTCGTTGATGTCATGTTTTCACTATCAAACTTTTTCATATGTCAAATTAGCTACAAGGGAATATTTATAGTAGTGTGAATATTTATAGAAAATTTGTATTGTTTGTAAAACCATCAGTAATTCATTGATGCTATTTTTTCAATGCCAAACATTTTCATATGTCAGATTAGCTACAACAGAATCTTTGAGATGGAAGGTAGTAAACTCCTTGTAGTAGTATTGTTGGTTTATATATTATAAGTTCTTGCGGAGTATTATCATCTTTCCTATTAAAATTCTAATTCTTATGCTCTCCCTTGAATATGGATTCTGTTATTATATAGGCTCTTATTACGATTGACAGAGTGAGCAATGTTTTTTTAAACTAGGACTCTGTATTCATTTCAATTAGAAACAGAGTTGCATCCCTTAAATTCCAAGGCTATAGTACTACGAGGGATTTATGTTATGATTGAAATATGAGTTTAGTTTTTATAATTAAATCAAGCATTTGATTTATGTCAAAATTAGGGGCATTAGCCTTAGCACATGAAAATCCAATAAGGGCTTGAGTATTGTTTTTGTACTTAGCTGTTTCATTATGTTGTAGACGCTGCAATACCCTCCAAAATTTTGGATTACACTCAACTTCATATCATTCCTTGGTATTGTACATTGTTTTCACAAACATTAGATCTTATTTTAAATAAAGATTCCATACATGTGGAGGTAATTCTTTGAATAGTGTGGAATAACATGTTGAAGAGTTATATAACCCAACGTTTTAGACTACAAAAATGAGTCCTTCTTCACAGGAATGCAATCACTCTTCAGAATATTGATATGATATAAAGAGCTAAGATCACAGTATATAAATATGTGTCAGTAAAAAAAATGATGCTTAGTTGATGGATTGGCTAGAATGATAATCCAAAATTGGATATTTAAAATATAATTTTGTATTTATGCTATTGATATTTTATAATAAGTTATTTAATTAAATATTGAAGTAATTATAGTTTTATTTAATAGCTTAAATAATTGGTTAATGATATTATAAAATAATATTTCGCTTATGTTATTAAATTAAATTAAATTTCATTTTAATAAATAAAATAATTAATTTTTAAATTATTCTTAGATTTAAATTATAATTAGTTAATGATAATACTAGATTTAATTAATGGTTTCCAAGGGCTACTTAGTTTTAAACCATCGCCATGGTTCAGATTTTTATTCCTTTTTTCAATTTCAATTGCTTATTTAAATTTTCTTTCTAAATAGTGGTCTTCTCTTTTGACAATCTTACCTTCTTCCATGCAAATGTAATGTGGGGATGAGCATGAATGTTCAACTAAGCCAAATTTTATGGCTCTTTTTCTAGAAAGATAATCAACATGTTGTTTTAGCCTTATGTTGATGGGTATACCTATTTCTCCTATGGATTCTTTACAACATGAAAAGGGGATTGTGTACACTCCTTTTTGGTGATTAGGGTTTATTGGATATTTAATGGGATTAGCTATTTTTGAATGGTATTGGGTGGGCTGAAAGCCACATTGATAATGTAATTATTTGGAATTTTAGTTATCTTGTCTATGGTACCTTTTATGTAAGGAAGAGATATCTTTGGTTTGTTTATGAGCATTTTTATGAGTTTTCTATTTAAGGTTTGTTGTATAGTTATGTTAATGGTGCTCCTATGTATCCATTCTCTTCAAATACTTGGCGAATATTGTTCATCTCTTGGTTTAAGTGATCATGATATGATATTCTAATAGCCCTATTCATTAGGGTTTTAATGATACCAGATTTTTGTTTGGGATGATAATGAGAGTTGGCATGTAAAAATATTTCAGTGTGAGTCTTTTTTCTAATGACTTGAAAACTTAGGCCACCCTCTTTCTTGGTTAGAAGGATATCAAGGAAATGGATCTGATTGTATTTTTCAATTTCAATCGTAAATTTAATGTGATCAAACATGTTGTTGATGTGATGAAAGTGTCTATGCTAACGTCAACACTCTCGTCAACAATGCCATGAAGAACTCATAGGGCAATGCTAAATCATCATCTTACATGGTAACGATCTCCTCGTGCCAGATAACTGAACTCAACAATTTCCCTCTCACACTCACTCCTAACACACTAATGATCTCTTCGAACATTTAACCCTTCAACCCTAAGTTTATTAATCTAGTCAACATTGAATTGGACAATGCCACAAAATCACTATTTCATAAAGGTCTCAATTTCACCATAGCACCCAAGAAAATCCTGGTAGATGATGTCGTTTTCTATATTTAGGTTTCCATCAAAGAAGATGACTCTATTGAAGATGAAGAAATTCAAAAGGATGTAGCAAAATCTTCGATAAGTGTCAAACCTCCTCCCTGCAACATATCAAAAGACGAGAACAGGGCTTTAATCAAACTCAGAAAAAAATAAAGTTATTGTCATTTTAAAATATGTTAAGGGTAATGCTATTGTGATTATGAATACAACTGATTATAATAAAAAAATGGAAGAACACCTAAGCCAAAGTGGCTACCACACAATTATAAACAAGGACCATAGCAACAAAATCCTCAAATAAGTCACTAAGAGAATTAATGAATCATCTCTATATGATATTATTAAAAATAAAATCACTCCCAATAACTCAATTAATACAAGAATATATGGATCTCTTATATTTCATAAGTTTGGCATCCTTTTGACACCGATAGTAAACACCATAGGATCCCCTACTTATGCTCTTATGAAATACCTTAGAAAAATTTAGACGTTTATCTGGAAACACGTCTTCATACATAAAATATTCTATATCCTTCAAAAAATGGATATAAAACCTAAAAATGAATTAAGCAGATTTGTTGGTTAGTTTTGACATTGTATCTCTCTAGACTATGATACCTATTGATGAAGCTATAGACATCATGAGAATAATCACTGACGAGGAAACCACATACCTTATAAAAAATTGTTTAAAATTCTCACATTTTAGTTTGAATGGGAAAATTTATGAACAAACCCATAGAGTAGCTATGGGATCTCCTTTATCTCCCATAATATCCAACCTCTATATGGAACACTTAAAAAAAAAAAATCCCTAAACTCTTTCTTGTATAGTTCTGATGAATGGAAATGATTCATAGATGATGTTTTCGCAAAATGGAGACATGGGAAAGAAACATTAGAAGCATTCATTGCTCACGTCAACAACATATTTGATGACATTAAATTTAAAATTGAAATTGAAAAAGAGAATTAACTCCCTTTCCTTGATATACTTCTAACCAAGAAAGAGGGTGGCCTAAGTTTTCAAGTCCTCAAAAAAAAGGCCCACGTAGAAAGATGTTGGCATTATGTTACAAGTGTTTTCCTTGATAGAAGCTCACTCATAGGTCAATTATAATTCGATAAAAGACAATTCATTATGTAACAGATCAATTCAGAGTTAACAGGGCATTGGTACAAAAGAATAGCAAGTTGGAACAAAGGTCTACTGATCAAAATCAAGAAGTTGAAGGAAAATGACGTTTCAAATAGTTGAAGCTATATACAAAGGTTTAACTTAACAAAGAAGCATATACACTATGGTTCACAGAACAAAAAGAGCGTATACTTATGCACACACTTTCACAAGAGGACAAGTGTGTATGGGTTCTAAAATCAATAAAATTCAATAGTAAAGAATACTAAGGGTCAATACCATGGTATAAGCCCAAAATATTGAGTAGAGTAATGTTTATTTGATCCCATCCAAGAATACCATGGCTCTAAGTGTTTTTTTGGTTTGAGGTATTGAGGAAGGCCAAAACTATATAAGGAGGATAAGATCAAAGGGAAGGGTGTGCAAGTGAAAGGGTTTCTCAGGAATAGTTATATCTGAAGTATATTTGATGTTGCAGGAGCTATGGTTATGATATAATCTGAAATATTTTGTGCACCTTGAATTCAATGTTGCATTGGAGTCATGAGACCTGAAATGACTTATCATTGAATGATATGATATTGGTTGCGCTAGATCTGATTTCTTACACATGTTTTATTCTTTAAATGTCATAATCTGGGCATGTCTCAAGTCTGGAATACCAACGAAGTTGTAAGATAATATTTTCAAATATATACACTGATTCGCCTTCGTAAAGGCGTGTATACATGTAGGTTCGAATCTTATAAGTAACGTATGAAATAGAAAAGTCTATTGTTTAGAAATTATTGATCTATCTGATTAGTTCTACTATTCTACTCTTGTCAATCAATGAAGTCTTCTTAGATCCGAAAGAAAAACTAAATGAATAAGGAGTTTGTGTCTGATTGATTGATTGATTAAGTGAGAAGGGTTATATTTGCTGCTAACTATCTAGATCTCTGCAATTGACAGTAGATGTTTAGAATATTACTGGTTGTTACATATCTGATTTAGAAATTTTTATGATTCAGTAGTTTTGGGGGTATATGTAGGTTTTATTGTAGGAAGTAGTGTATACATGCAGGTTGGGATCATTAAAGTAGTGTATACATTCTGATGTATGATTCTTGAGGTTGCAGCTAGTTCTGAAAGATGATGCAAGATTCTAGGTTCAATATAGTCTTTTTGTGACAGTGATCTGAGTATTCAGATTAACTGATTGTTGGTTGACGTAGTTTGAGTTTCTAAGTTTTCGATGGGTCCAGTATGAAAATTTGATGAAACGAGGCCTTCATATTGTATTTTTGTGTACTAGAAACATCCAGTCTGAAATTTAATGAAACGTGGTCCCTGGAGGAAGAGATAAGGTCGTATCCTTCTGTAGGCTAGTGCCTACCTACTAGTAAATATGTTGGCTAGTACAAGAGGTTGGGGGTTGTAGCTTTCTTCCAGTAGGAGCTGGAAAATGAGATAAGGTTGTAGCCTTCTACAGGTGGGTGCCTGCGTACTGGTATGAGTCTGCACCAATAGGAGATTTTAAACAGATTTTCTTTATATTAAAAGAAGATAGAGATGACAATAGTAGGTGGTTTTTCACCTGCATTGGGTTTCCACCTTAAATCTTGGTGTTGATATGTATCGCTTATGTGTGATTGTTTATTATATTATTATTGTACATAGATACTATATATTAAGATACTGATGCATTTATTAAATATCAACACATGATAAATTGACTAAATCATAAGTTATCTAGGTATACACTGGTTTCTTTAATCAAAGTAGCGTACATATGCAACTTCAACTCACTCAAGTAGCATATATAAATCTTATTGGGAATTGAAAATTATTTAAGTGTAAATACTGATTCACTCTCCCCCTCTCCCTCTTAGTATTATTTCCAACAATTGGTATCATAGTAGGTCCTTCAGAAGAAGCTTGATCGCTTGAAGGGAGATATTTTAAGATGAATAATCACGCAAGCATGGGATCTATCAGACCACCAATCTTCAATGGGAACAACTTGGTTGGTTGGAAAATAAGAACCATATCCTACCTTCAATTGCTTGGAGCCGATGTTTAGGAAATTGTGGAAGGAGGATATCCATTTCCATTAGCAATACCTACAGATACAACATGTAAGAAGTCATATGAAACTAATGCCAAAGTAGTCAGTAATTTTTTGGGAAGTTTGTTAGAATTAGAATTCGTCAAAGTCATGCAGTTCAAGACAACCAAAGAAAAATGGGACAAAATCATTCAAAGCTACGAAGGGGACTTCCAGGTAAAACGTGCTAAGCTTCAAATTCTTAGAAATGAGTAGGAAACTATTAAGATGCATAGTGATGAAGGTATTGCTAGTTACTTTTTATGTGTAGATGAGATTGTTAATCGTATGAAGAATATGGGTGAAGAGATAAAGGAGGCTACTATAGTAGAGAAAATTTTGAGATCTTTGTCTTATAAATTTGAGTCAAAAGTATTTTCCATAGAGCAAAAGCAAGATATTCAATCTATTGCTATGGTTCAACTTCATGTAATTCTAACTTCCTTTGAAATGAGAAAAGGAGGTGCATCATATATGAGAGAAGCTGCTTTCAAAGCTTCAGTAAAGGGAAAACAAAAGGAAGACCACAATGAATCAGCATATGTTTCAAAATAAGAAGATGAGGTAAAATTTGTCAAGAAGATTTAACGGGTTCCGAAAGATTTAGAGGTATGTTATCATTCAAAAGCTTTTCTTGTGGTAGAGTCAGCCATTACACTACAAAATGTCCTGATAAAGATAAATATGAAAAAGGAAAAGAATATTCCAAAGGCAATAGTAAACATGTTTTCAATAGAAGAAGTTTCTATACCCATGAAGATAGTGATGGATTATCTAATAGTGATTAATATGAAACTAAAAAACGTTATAAACTACTCATGGCTTATGGAAATGATAATTTTTTGGATGCCTTAGAACAGGAAGACTTCTTGAAGAAATCACAAAACTCAATTTTTTTTTTGAAGAAAAGAATATGATCATAGACACTTTGACACAACAACTCACTGAAAGGGAAAATCACCATGAAAAACTAGAATGTGAATTTGTGGGTTTAAGAAAATAATTTGAGAAGACAAAATATCTTAATCTTAGATTTTCTAAAAGATCAAAAACTTTAAATCAAATCATCAAAGTTGAGTGTTCCCCTTTTGTAAATACAGGTCTTAAAAATACTAAAGAATTATCCCAATCACAAAATTCATCAACCTCTACTAGAAGCTATCTTGATGCAACAAAGACCATTGAACAATATGTCAATTTTTAGAAAAATCCGAAAAGTACTCATCAGGTAAATCATGCTCAATTTAATCCAAGTATGAACATCAATAGAAGCATCAACCAATAGGTAAAAATTCCAAAATATTCTATGATCACAGAAACTTCTTTAATGGACAATGTTTTTCATGCCATAACTTTGGGCATAAGGCTGCTCAATGTGTTTCTTACAAAGCTATCATGAGTAGAGAAACACGAAACCAAAGGAGCATAACAGGAATCAAGAAAAGTTCCTATAATAACTTTTCTCATCTCAAAGATGGAATTGAATATTCATTTTTTACTAACTTTGGTCATGAAGAATCTGAATGCATAAGAGAATTTAGGCCAACACTTCAAAAAGAGAAAACATCATCAACTTCCAAGGTATGGAGAAAGAAGGAATTTCAATCAAAAATATGTGGCATAACTCTATTTGCAGAAGGACAAGAGAATTAGTGCTACATTGACAATGGATGCTCCAAACACATGACATGTGATAAAGAGAAACTTCATTCATATAATAACTTAGAAAGGGAAAAGAATGTCTCCTTTGGAAATGGCACACCATCCATCATTAAAGGTAAAGGTTCTGTTTATTCAAATGAAAAGGTTAAATATATATGTCATGTATGTTGATGGTTTAAAACATAACTTGTTGAGTGTCAATCAAATGTGTGATCAATGAAATGAAGTTTTGTTTTGATCAAAGAGATTTGTGGTTCGTGAGCTTGATACAAGAAATAGCGTAATCAAAGGTACAAGTACTCCAAACAATTTATACATACTCAAAGGAGGACAAAATCAATGCTATCTAAGAAAAATGTATGAAAACTAGTTATGGCACAAAATATTGGGACATCTAAGATTTTCTCAAATAAGAAAAGCATGTAGGCTAAAGGCGGTCCATGATCTTCCAAATATCAGAATCCTAGAAAATACCATATGCAAACCATCTCAAGTCGGTAAGAAAACCAGATTTCATTTCAATGAAAAAGAAGGATCAACAAGTAAGCCTCTTGAACTCATCCATACTGATTCATATGAAACAACAAGGAAAAATTCACCTCGTTAAGAAGAATACTTTATTTTATTCATTGATGATTTTTCTAGAATGTGTTGGATAGGTCTACTAAATCATAAACATGAAGCATTTGAAAAGTTTAAAGACTTCAAAGATTTAGTTGAAAATGAATCGGATCGAAAACTCAAACGTCTTAGATCTGATCGAGGGGGACAATTCATATCAGATGAATTCTTTAATTTTTGTGAACAACATGGAATAAAAAGGTAGTTCTCTGTTGCCAGAACTCCTCAACAAAATGGTGTAGTAGAAAGAATGAACATAATAGTTCAACAAATGGCTCAAACTATGCCTGATGAATCTAGAACTCCTACCACCTTCTGGGGTGAAGTTGCATTTATTGTCATGACTATTCTCAATGAAGATAATTTTCGAGTAAAGAGTGATCAAACTCCATATGATCTTTCATATGGTAATCCTCCTATTGTAAAACGCTTTAGATTTTTTGGAAGAAAATGTTTCATTAAAAATAATGATGACAAACTTGGTAAGTTTGAACGTAGAGTAGAGGAAGGAATTCTTCTTGGTTATTCATCCAGAAGAAAAGGATAAAAATGTTATAACAAAAGACTTTGGAAAATTGTTGAATGCATTGATGTAGTAAATTTTGATGAAGGATGCAAAATTCTGGAACAAATAAAACCAACAAAGGAATATGACAATGAGGAAGACAGTGAACGCTTTCCCTTATGAAATCAAAATGATATAGAGGAAGAAACCAATGAAGCATCAAAAGAAGATACAACAAACATGGAAAAGACTCCATCCAGGTATGTTCAAAAGAATCACCTAGAATCTCATATTCTAGGAGAAAAAGGGTTTGTTTTACAGAAAAGAAGAACTCTTACAGGAACCTCAAGTTATCTAGCATTACTATCCTCCATAGAACCACAAGATGTAAATGAAGCTAGAAAAGATGAATGTTGGGTTAAGGCCATGGATGAAGAACTTGACCAAATTGAAAAGAATGACACTTGGGAATTAGTTCCTAGACCTCATGATAAAAATGTTACAGGAACAAAATGGATATTTAAGAATAAGTTGAATGAAAATGGAGAGGTTATTAGAAAAAGAGAAAGACTTGTTTGTAAAGGGTATGCTCAACAAGAAGGTATAGACTTTGAAGAAAATTTTGCACCTCTTGGTAGAATTCAATCCCTAAGAATGTTTCTTGCTATTTCAAGTTTTTGGAAATTCAAAGTATATCAAATGGGTGTAAAATAAACTTTTCTTAATGGGGATTTAGAAGAAGAAGTTTATATTGAGACACTAGAATGGTTCATTCTAGGAAATGATGAAAAGCTTGTATGCAACCTAAAAAAGGCTCTATATGGTTTGAAACAAGATATAAGGGCATTATATTATCGCCTTGACAAATATCTAAAACAACAAGGTGTTACACTAAAAAATGTCACCATGACTACTTACAGTTAGTATGGCTCAAATCAACAGTCATGCTACCCTCTTAGGCAAGTCTTATGCCTCTGCTATCCATCTCAAACTCAAAGAAGAGAGAAAGTCTTGTCAAAAATATGTTTATCTCTGGGGTCGCAGGTTCTCTCTAGCCTTACCTGCGGGGACGCTGACCATGTTCACAAAAGGTGCGTCCTTGGACGCTCTGTATGTTAAGGGACAGGTGCGTCCTTCTGTAAAAGGCAAAATGCGCAAGTTTCATCTTAAAAACGTTACTTGTGGTTACTTCTAGAACTTTCTAGAGGTCGGTTTGATGAAATGGATGCGCCTCCAGTTGGTTCATGTATCCCTATTAAGGAGGAACTTATCCCATCAATAAGGGAGCTATCCCACCCAAAGAGGGGGATTATCCCATTGATGGTGGACCTGAATAACCTCTTTACAACACTATAAATAAAGGCATTGAGCCAGAGGGAGGGGAGGTTGGAGCTATACATTTTCTTTGGGTAAATGCTGCAGGAATTAGGACTCCCATTTAGAACCTTGTGAGGAGAGATTGTCTTTGCTTGATTCTACTTGGAAGTGGGTGAGCTTTGTCAAAGTAGAGGAAAACCCTTGATGGACCCTGGGAGGAACTTGCACAACACCAAGGCCAGGTTGTAAGAGTTTCTTTGTTTCGTTATTAATACAAACTGGTTCATTTTTCTCAATAGCTTGTGTTAATGAGTTATTTCATGTGTTCCTTGGTCTGCATGTTGAATATATGTTTTATTATATGAGATGCAAGTGCTTGGTAATTGTTTGATTGTTTGTGGTTGCAGGAATTGATGTGAAGGAGGAGCTCATCCGGATCGGCAAGGACGGACTACAACAACAGCGTTTTGGAATAAGGTAAGCCTAAACACTTGTAGTTTTCATGTTTTAAAAGGTGTATTTAGAGAAAGATCGCTCCATTTTGTCTTGTTTGTCGCTAGAGAGTTTAGACTCCTAGGGAGGTCAGTTGTGTCCGCACAAACGACTTTTTCCGCCACGACACAAGGTTTCACAAATGGTTCTGCAGGTGACAACTTATACAAAAGGATTGAAAATGACAAACTACCAATTATTCTTGTTTATGTTGATGACATCATATTTGGTAGAAAGGAAGAATCCATGAGTCAGAACTTTGCTTCCATTATGCAGCAAGAATTTGAAATGTCCTTACATGGTGGACTTACTTATTTTCCTGGTCTACAAGTACAACAATCAAAAGATGGTATTTTTATTTCAGAAACTAAATATCTCAAGTAGATTTCAAAGAAGTACGGAATGGAATATTCTAAACCATTATGTACTCCAATGGTAACAGGATGCAGTCTCAGTTCTATTGATGAGTCTCCTACAATGAATCAAGAAGCATACAGATCTATGATTGGAAGTCTTCTCTCTAACCGGTATTAGACCTGATATCATGCATGTAGTAGGAATTGTTGGAAGGTTCCAAGAAAATCCAAAGAAATCACATCTTTAGGGAGTACAAAGAATATTGAAATATCTTTAAGGAACACAAGACTTTGGTCTATGGTATCGTAAAGATACAGATCTTACTCTTCATGAATATATAGATGCATATTGGGCAAGAAATGTTGATGATTGAAAAACCACTAATGGAGGTGCATTATACATGGGATCACAGTTAGTGTCTTGGTTAAACAAGAAACGAAGTTAAATTTCCTTATCTACAGCTGAAGCAGAATATGTGGTTATTGCATCTTGTTGCACACGACTACTTTGGCTAATACAAACATTGCAAGATATTCAAATCACATGCACTCCACCCATCTCTATTCTATGTGACAATACAAGTGCCATTAGCATTTCGAAAAATCTAGTCATGCACTCAAAGACCAAGAACATACCCATTAAGTACCATTTTTTATGAGAACAAGTTCTTGAACAAAAGGTTAAATTGGAGTATGTTCCCTCCAAGGAAAAGATTGTTGATATATTCACCAAGTTGTTTCCCAAGGAAACATTTGAATATCTCAAACAAAATATGGGAGTAGTTTCTGCATCATCTTGCTTTTAAATCTAGTTTTTCAGCAGAAGGTTTCTATACACAGGTTCCATGAAGGATATTCACGTATATACACGAGGTTTTGTGGCTACAGGAGTGTATATGTTTTTCTGATAGAAAACAAGTGCGTCTGATATGGGTGCTCAGTCTGATATTGATGATTACAGTATAATGACATGCTTTGTTCATTGATTTTTATCTGACTGATGAAGACGCCTTTGATGAATGATTTGTTTACAATGCCTAGATAACATAGGTTTAGGGGGAGGATTAACCTTATCAAATTTTTTCATTGTTGACATTATGGTTGCTGATTACAGCTATGGTTTTAGATATTGATATCAATTGTTGCATAGGTCATGTAGAGATCTAGGGTGTAATATGCCTCCTTCTATCATAGTTTATTTTTGAATGAGTCCTATTGGGCATATGATGTAAGTTGTATCCCCACTTTGCATGGGAAGGATGATGTAATAATTGCTATATTTCAGTCTTGTATAAATAATTGGTATATCCCCACTTCGTTTGGTGGATGAGTCAAATTTGGTGTATCCCCACTTGGTTGGGTGATTGATGTATGTATGATTCTTTAGTATTAGGGAGGTCATACTCTCTTAGTTGAGTTATAGAGTCTTGTTATTATTTTGAAACATATCTCTACAGATTCTGCATGTACTCAGCGGGGAGAATATTTTGGTTTGCCCTTTTCCCTTGATTTCAAACGAGGAGAGTATTTTTGTGTTTCTTGGTGTCTCTAAAAGTTTCTATAGCTTGCAGTAATCAACACTAATATGGTTACCATCAAGTCCAAAGTGGGATATTATTGGCATTATGATACAAGTGTTGTTTGTGATGGATACTTACTCACAAGTCAGTTCAAATTTGATAAAAGGAAACTCATAGTGTAACAGGTCACTTCAGAGGTAGCAGGGCATTAGTATAGAAGAACAAGAAGTTGTAACAAAGGTATACTTATTAGAATCAAGAAGTTGAAGTAAAAGGATGTTTTCAGATAGTTTAAGCTGCATACACATGTTTTGCTTGACTAAGAAACATATACACATTGGTTCATGGAACAAAAAGAGCATATATGTACGCACACACTTTCACAATAGAAAAAACGTGTATGGGTTGGAAAATCAAGAAAATTCAATCGTAAAATATACCAAGGATCAATACCATGGATTAGCCCAAAATATTGAGATGAGTAATGGTTATTTTATCTCATCCAAGAATACCACATGCTCCATGTATTGTTTTTGTTCTGAGGTATTGAGGAACGCCAAAATTATATAAGGAGAAGAAGGTCAAAGGGCCAGGTGTGCAAGTGAAAGGGTTTCTTAGGAATACTTCTATCAGAAGTATATTTTATGTTGCAATGGATATTATTATGATATAATCTGAAATATTTTTTGCACCTTTAATTCCATGTTGGATCAGGATCATGAGACCTGAAATGTCTTATCATTTAATGATCTGATATTGGTTTGGCTAGATCTTATTGCTTACACATGTTTTATTCTTTAAATGTCATGATCTGGGTATGTGTGAAGTCTAGAATAGCAACGAAGTTGTAAGATAATATTTGCAGAACTCTACGCCAGTTCGCCTTGGTAAAGAAGCGTAGACACATAGGTTTGATTCTTACAAGTAGTGTATGAAAAAGAAAAGCATGTTGTTCAAAAATGACTGATCTATCTGATCAGTGCTACTGTTCTACTATTTTTTTTCAATGAAGTATTCTTAGATATGAAATTAAAACTGAATGCATAAGGAGTTGTTTGTGTCTGCTTGATTAATTGATTAAGTGAGAAAGGGAATCTTTGTTGTTGATTGTCTAGATATCTATAATTGATAGTAGATGTTCAAAATACAACTTGTTGGTACAACTTTTATTAAAAAATATTTATGATTCAATAGTTTTGGAGGTCTACGCAGGTTTTGTTGCAAGAAGTAGCGTATACACACAGGTTGGGTTCATTAATGTAGCGTATACATTTTGATGTATGATTCTTGAGGTTGTAGATGGTTCTGAATCATGATGTAGGTTTTTGGGTTCAACAAAGTGTTTTGCTGACAGGGATCTGACTGTTCATATTAACTGATTATTGGTTGATACAGTTTGAGTTTCTAAGTTTATGATGGGTCCAGTGTGAGAATTTGATGAAATGAGGCCTTCATATTGTATTGTTGTGTACTAGGATCATCCTATCTAAAAATTAATGAAACATGGTCCCTCAAGGAAGAGAGAAGATCGTAGCCTTCTGTAGGTCGGTGCCTACGTACTAGTAAACATATCGACTAGTACAAGAGCTAGGAGGTTGTAGCTCCCTTCTAGTAGAAGCTCGAAAACGAGAGAAGGTTGTAGCCTTCTACAGGTGGGTGCCTGTGTACAGGTATGAGTCTGCACCAGTACAAGATTGTAAATAGATTTTATTTATATTAGAAGAAGACGGAGATGACATGAGCAGGTGCTTTTTCTCCTGCTTTGGGCTTCCACCTTAAATCTTGGTGTTCATGTGTTATTCTTATGTGTGATTCTTTATTGTATTATTACTACACATAGTTATTATGTATTAAGATACTGATACACTGATTAAAGATCAACACATGATAAATTGACTAAATCATAAGTCCTATGGTTAGACGCTGGTTTCTTTAATCATAGTAGCATACACACACAAGTTCACCTCACTCAAGTAGCGTATATATATCTTATTGGGAATTGAAAATTATTGAAGTGTAAATATTGATTCACCCCCACCCTACTACTATTATTTTGAACAAAATATATATGCATGTCAACACTCATTGCCATCCCAAACAAAAATTGGTATCATTAAAACCCTAACAACTACAGCTATTAGAATATCACATATTTCTCACTTAAACCAAGATTTGAACCATCTTCGCCAAGTATTTGAAGAGAATGGATACGATAGTGGCACCATTAATAAAACTATCCATCAAACCTTAAATAGAAAAATCATAAAAAGGCCCATAAACATGCCAAATATCTCTCTTCCTTACATAAAAGGTACCATATACAAGATAGCTAAAAATTGAAATAATCACAATATCAATATGTCTTTAACCGTGCCCAATGCCATTAAAAAAATAATTGATTTTGTTAATGATCTAATAAACCCTAATCAACAAAAATTAGTATACACAATCCTTGGTTCATGCGGTAAATAATACATAGGAGAAACAGTTAGAGTCATCAACATAAGGGTAAAAGAACACATTGTTGATATTTCAAGAAATAGAGCCACAAAATTTGGTTTAGCTGAACATGCCTGCTCATCCTCACACTACATTTGCATGGAAGAAGCTAAAATACTCATAAGAGAAGACCACAGTTTAAAAAGAAAAATTAGAGAAGCAATTGAAATTGAAAAAATGAATAACCTAAATCGTGACGATGTTTAAAACTAAGTAGCACTTGGAAACCATTAATTAAATATAGTGTTTTTTTTCCGAGGAAAAAAAACGAACCTTTTTATAAGAAATAAAAAAGTTACAAGCACATGAATTAACATTCCAGCTGGGTCTGTGATCTTTAGACCACCATCAGTCCTCAAAGCGAAAAACATGCTCCCCTTTGAGTCACCATCCAAGCAAAAACCAAAAAACACATAAGCATTTCTCCGCCTACTTCCAGCACTGTACCGTTGCCTACTATGGGCAACTCTGTCAAGTGATTTTTCCAAGACAAAAAATAACGTGGGCCTCCTATTACCGCAGGAAAACAACCCACGGAGCTGTTTTTCATAAAAGAGTTTTTAAAGCAAATCCGATGAAACAAAGATAATAAAAAACCAGCACAGATTTTTGATCTGAAGCAGAAAAGAAGTGCTGTAGAAAGACTGTCAATACATCCTGTAGCAGCAAAAATTAAGTGTAAGGAGGTAGATCTGACACACGGATCTGATCATTCATCTATTCAGCTATCCTCCACGAGTCCACAACGAGCTGCAAACCCTCTTTAGAAAGCCTATCTGCATCTTCGTTCCTGTCCTTGTAGATATGTTCAATGGAAAAAGTATTAAAATGAAGTTTTAAATTTTGAATCTCTTCCAGAAGTGGTCTCAACATATAATTTTGACACCTGTATTTTCCAATGACCCAGTTAATTACATTCAGGGAATCACCAAAGATCTGAATAGTGAAAATGTTTCTGTTTATGAGCCAACAGAGAAGGAGTTTTAGAGCCAGGAGTTCAGCAAAATTGTTGGTGCCTGGGCCCAACCCCACAGCAGCTTTGAGAGAGTGAGAGGGATTGATATGAATAACAATACTAGCACCCGCGGTAATGTTTTGAGCTGCCCCGTCAAAGTAGGCCCACAGAATACCTTCCTTGATCCGTTCTTCCTTTTTTTGGACTGAGATATTTGGATCCTCGGGCTCCGGGATGCTAGAAAGGATGGCTGAACTTTGAATTGCAATCACCTCCGCTAGAGTAAGCTGCTCTCTGAAAATGCATCTGTTTCTAGCAATCCAGATACCCCAACAGAGGATGGGGGGGAGATTCCTAAGGTTCCTTTCTGGGTAATGATTCCACCAATATTCCCAAGCAGAGAGAAAAGAATCCCCTTCCCAGCGAACATTTTTTCCCAAGAGCTTTTTCACTTCTTCCCAAACTTTCCTTGCAAACGGACAAGAGATGAACAAATGGCAGATGGATTCTGAATCTAAGAAACATAGGGGGCACCTACCTGGACCCTGTTTAAATCTGGATTGAAGAATGTCCCAGGTAGGGATTTTCTTTCTTAAGACACACCAGAAAAATAATCTCGCTTTCTTGGGACACTTCAATTTCAGGAGGGGCTTTGCCCACCATTCTGGGATTACCCACCCTTTCTTTTTCATCAAGAAAGCATACCCCGCCTTTGGGGAGTAGACTCCATTTTCTGCATGAGCCCACACCAATTGATCTGGCTTATCTTGAATTCTGACATTTGATCTCTTTAGCTCCTGAATGAAAACCCCCCACTCATTCCTCCACCTGGGATCAATTCCTAACTCATCTTCGGATTTCCATGCTTGACCCCAAATGGTTGACTGACCCATATTTGCAATCTGATTTAAACCAAAAATCCCCTTCGAATCCAGGTGACCAATCAGTTCAGGAGGAAGGGCGAAAGATTCATTGCATCCAACCCAAGGGTCTCTTCCAATTTTTACGTTTTCACCATTTCCTACCTGCCAAGCCAGACCCTGTTCAATTACTTTGAAAGCATCTACTGTGGCTTTCCATATCACAGAGAAGTTCCTTCCTTTCTTGTTTGTGCTCCTTATCCAATCTTCTAGGGGCATGGGATCTATATATTTCCTTTTTACTACTTTGGTCCAAAGATTCTCAGCAGAGATTAGACGCCATCCAGACTTTGCTGCTAAGGAGGAGCTGAAGTCAATGAGATTTTTAATGCCCCAACCACCCCAGTCTTTTGGCCTTGCAATTTTATCCCATGACACCCAAGGAAGCACTGAGTCCTCCTTTGTCCCTGACCAAAGAAATCTGCTGCAAAGTTGTTTGATCTTGTGAAGTATACCTTTTGGGATCCATGTTAGAGCTGCCCAGAACACAGGCATGGCCTGGAGGACAGAATTCACCAGAGTCAACCTGCCTGCTCGGGACAGCCACTTGAAACTCCAATGGGATATTCTTTGTTCAATCTTAGCCACCAGCCAGCTCCAGTCCTGCTTTCTGTACAAAAGAGGTTTTAACCAAAAACCAAGATATTTGAAAGGATTCTCCAGTTTACAGGCCTCAAATGGAAGGTAAGATAAAACCAGAAGTTCCTCCTGTCTATTGAAACCCTCCAGAATAAGCTGGGATTTTCTAGAGTTTATTTGAAGGCCTGTCGCTTTCAAGAACAAGTCAAGAATGCTTTTAAGCTCTTTAATTTCATTTAAGCTGCCATTTGTAAATAATAAAATATCATCTACAAATAGGAGGTGGCTAATAAACACATTTACAGCTACTTCCAAACCTTTTACCAAACCTGATCTTTTGGCAGATGATATCAATCTACTGAGGCCTTCAGCAGCAAGAAGAAAAAGCAGAGGAGAAAGGGGACACCCCTGCCTCAATCCCCTTTGACTTCTGAAAAACTGGGATGCTGCCCCGTTTATTAATACTGCAAAACTTGCATTTGATATACATCCCATGATCCAGCTTATGAAATCCACCTTGAATCCCAGGTGAGTTAGCAGCATCCTTAAATAATTCCAGCTGATTCTGTCATATGCTTTGGACAGGTCAATTTTTAGCACAGCCCCTTTTGCTTTTGAGACCCTGATGCTATGAATGGTCTCCTGAGCCACCCCTATAGCTTCATGTATTTGGCGACCGTCCAAGAAACCAAATTGTTCTGGAGAAATGCAGCTTGATAGGATCGGTTTCAGGCGAACTACAATGGTTTTTGCAATGATTTTGTAAATGCAGTTGCACAGAGAGATCGGGCTAAAATCCTCAAAAGATTCTGGATTCTCCTTTTTAGGAATAAGGGCAATGAAAGTAGCATTGAAAGGGGCATAAATCTAACCTTTTCTCCTTGATTCCTCCACCACCTCCGTTAGTTCTTCCCCAATCAGATCGAAGAAATGAGTGAAGAGTTCAACAATCCATCCATCCGGCCCCGGAATTTTGTCTTTTGCCATTTATTTTACAATACTTTCAACTTCCTCTTTTGTCACCTCTCTAAAAAGATCTTCTGCCTCTTCCCCCTCCACAAACCGAGGGAAAGCTTGAGCTGTTCTGATAATTTCGGCTAGAGAAACCCCTCCTGGATCCGAAAACAAGGATTTAAAGTGATTCTTCCCCAGGGTTGACAAGTCCTCAAAAGACGAGACCTCTCTGCCCTCATGGTCCTTTAGCTTCCAGATTGTATTTGCATTTCTCCGACCCTTTGCATAGTTGTGGAAAAATTTTGTATTCTCATCCCCTGCTTTTAACCAAATTGCCCTACTCTTTAGTCTCCATTCTTCCTCTTTGTCTAGTAAAATCTTAGCTCGCGCTTTCTCAAGAGCCACGATCCTATCCTTTGACTCCTGAGAAGCATAAGCGTCCGCCTCAGGATCTTCTAGAGTTCGGAGCTCTACATCAATTTTAGTCAAGGCCTCATTTTGAGATTTCCTTCTTTCAAAAGCCCACTGTACAGTTGCTTTCTTAAGTCTTTTAAGATTTTCCATAAAGAAAGCCCCTTTGGATCCAGAAGAGTCCCTACCCGTTTGTCTCCAAGTATTCCTGAACAGCATATTAAAAGACTCTTCTTGCAGCCATGAAGCATTGAATTTAAAAGGAGCTGCAGGCTTTGGGGTGGCTTGGAGAGTTCTAAGAGGATGGGGAAGTGATCAGAATTTCCCCCTTCACCCACCCATTGCCTGAACATCGGGACATTAGATGCCATCAAGTCATTTATAAGGAAACGATCAAGCCATTTTGCTATCCTCTCTTCCCCAGTTCTCCTGTTTCGCCAGGTGGGCTTTGCCTTAATAAAGTTTACATCTATCAGCTTGTGAGATAGGAGAAGTTGGGAAAAATAATCTGATAGAGGATCAGTTCTGGCCGAAGGTCCCCAAGCCTCCGCATTCCCCAAAGAGAAGTTTAAATCACCTCCAATTATCAGATTTTTTCCTTTTAGGAAATCTTTAGACATGAAAGCGTTCCAGAAAGCAACCCTTGCCTGGCAGGGCCCGTAGACATTTACTACCAGGAAAGAGAAATCGAAATCTGGGTAGATAACCTCCATACCCATCGCATTGTGCATACCCCAGAAGCTCAAAATTTTCAGTCTGCCGTCCCTGCATCCCATGGCGAGACCCCCCGAATGACCTACTGCATCTAGGGCTACAAAGGTCCATCCCGGGAGGAGAGAATTGAGGACAGGTTCAATATCTACACCCCTTCCCAAAGTTTGTTGCAGAAAAACCAAATCCGGGTTGTAGCGCGAGATTAAATCCTTCAAAGCCAGTTTTATGGGTTTACTGGTTAAACCCCTACAGTTCCATGATAAACAGATCATTTATAACTGCCTCAGGGGGTTTTGCTGCTCTAAGCGCCCCAGAAATCAATTTTTGTTTTCCGTCGGCCACATCCATTTTTGCTTTAACTTGGGCTTTGGACAGATCAGACTTTCTCCCTCTACCCTTTTTCTGAGAGGGTTTAGACGAAGAAGGACCTAATCCACCCACAGGATCCCCCAAATTAGGAAGAGGGTCAGACTTTTTGCTGAGAGATCTGAGATTATAAGTGCGGGCAGGTGTGGAAATGTCTGTGGCCGAAATATTTAGAGATAACACTTCACTTTTCAGATCAATGGAAGGAATGTCTACGGTTAATTGATCAATGTTTTTACAAATATCTTTGCAGTTTGAAATCAGAGGGGACTCCATAGAAGAGAGTACAGTATTTGACTCTGGAAAGCATACAGTGGATGGAGGGATTGATTGCTTACCGAGTAGATCATTTGCATCGGCCTCAGTTTCTCCGCCATGGGGCTCTTCGGCTCCGCTCAGAACCTCGGCCGCAAGAATCGGGGCTCCTTCTGTCTGAGCCTGAGTTTCATCCACCTGTAGATGCGCTCCTTCAGTGGGCTTGTCCTCTGAGTTAATCTTCCATGTCATATTTATATCGTCAACCTTGTTCCTCTCCCTCTGCTCGACGGGTTTTTGAACCCTCCTTCTGCGCCGCCCCATAGGACAATCCCTCGCCAGATGTCCGATCTCGTGACATCTGTGGCACCTGAACGGAAGTAATTCGTAGTCCAACATCTGTTCAAATACATACTCCCTGTATGCAAATTTATCGAGTCTACAAGCCGTTCACTTGGATTCAGACGCACCAGTATCCTTGCCACCGCCCTTTCATGAGTGTCTAGAAAAGACATATCAGCTTCCAGAAACGTACCCAACGAATTCCCAATAGACGTGAAGACAGACTCCACCCAGAGGAACGGTGGAAGTCCAGGTGCCCTTACCCAGACGGGAAATTCCTCCACCTTTTCCTTGGATGCGTCGAAGAGTGGAGACCATCTTTTGAAGAAAACTGGGCGCTTCCCAAAAGCCCAATTCCTTCCTTCAGCCCACTCCATGGCTTCTTTGCTATCGAACCTGATCATGAACCAACCGTTTACCAGAGTGGCCGTTTTGAAGGACTTTGCCGGGGTTTCCATCCATAGACGCTCCGCCCATTGTTGTAGAGACTTGCCCGAGATCGGACGCCCCCTTACACGGCCCACAAGCGTGCATTCTGCCACCTCCAATGCATCCTCTACTTGAACATCCATTCCAAGTAACAGGTTCCCGGCTAACCTTCTCGATTTTAGGGATTTAGCCTTCTTTCGCTTTTCCCCGACTCTGCCTCGTTCCAGATCCGCCTCACTGACAATGCCTGCAATGTCTGGTGCCCTTAGAACTCCATGCTCAATACCCGCGATAGGGTTTCCTTCCTGTCCTAGGGGCAAAAAGCTCAGACCTCCTGCAACGCTTCCTTCCTTGCCATAATCCTTTTCCCCCTTCTCTTCCGACCTTCCTGAGATGGTGATTTGGTCATTCTTCCCCGGAATAGAAAGTTCGGGAAAGATCCCCTTAGAAATCGGCCCGCCTGGAGCCCAACCTGCTGATGAAAGTGGTCGATTGACCGTCAAAGAGCCACATTTGTCCCGGCCTTCTCTGTCATATCCCTGAAAACCCCCTATAGTCCTCCATAACCCCTGTCTAGAATTAAAGTTTATAATATCTTCAAGACCTCCCGACGGACTGATAATCTTTGAGGGAGAGATAACCTTACCTTCAAGAAACCCTTTATCTTTCTGATTGCAGGCCTCCTGACGCGCACCAGAAACTTCTAAGCGATCACCAGTATTGCCAGGTTCCACGGCCGGTCCTAAATTCTCCTCCAAAGAAACCCTAGGCAGAGTGCTTCTCCACAGACCTCCTGCAGTAATTTTGTCAGGTGCGGTAAAACCCTCTTGTCCGAAAAACTTGTCCAGGTTTTGATCCGTGACCTCCTTACCCCAGACCGAGAGGATATCTTCAGGAGCAGGTTCCAAATCCACCGCCTCGCTGTGGAAAACCATGTTTACTAAACCGCGTAAATAAATGACACCTCACTGAAACCCGTTACCACAAAGCACGCTCCTTGAAACGCCAGGGGACAAAAGCACCAGAATGATTTAGGTAAAACTATTCAAACCCGTCACGGGCTAGGTTTAACAGAGGTAAAAACTCAGGGTACAGCGGTCAACACCTAAACCAGCAGCGCTAAACCTCCGAGGACCTAACCGTAGTCACCAAAAAGGGAAAACCGCCCATCTGTCAACCGCTAGTGTACCTCGAAACCGTGGATCCACGGAGGGTCTACCATCAGCCCTGCCCGCGCCTGCTTGATGAAGAGTAGCTTGTCAGTGTCGCCTAGGCCCTAGGCCTAGGGTTTCAGCGTCGAACCCTGTGCCTTCCTCCGCATATCTAATTAAATATAGTGTTATCATTAACTAATTATTGTTTAAATTTAATAATAAATTAAGAATTAATTATTTTATTTATTAAAATGAACTTTAATTTAATTTAAATAACATATGGGAAATATTATTTTCTAATATCATTAGCTAATTATTTAAGTTAATAAATAAAATTATAATATATTCAATACTTAATTAAATAATTTATTAAAATAGATGTTAATTTAATTCAAATAACATTAGGACTAAATTATAATATCATTACCTAATCATATAACTTATTAAAGTAAATTTAAGACAAATTTAATAATTAAATAAATAATTTATTATAAAATTTTAATAACATAAAGACAAAATTATATTTTAAATATCAAAATTTGGATTATCATTCTAGCCGACCAATGAATAAACATCCTTTTTTTTTACTCACACTTATTTATATGCTATGATCTTAGCTCTTTATATCACATCAATCTTCCCAAGAGTGATGGCGTTCCCCTAAATATTGACTTATTTCTATAGTTTGAAACATTGGGTTATATGATAGTGTTCAACAGGTACACACTATTCAAAAAATTAGAGCTTATCTCATGAGATTTCTTGTAGTGTTTTGTTCCCTTTTGCATGTTGGATTAAATGTCATCTTTCGACATGTTTGGATTTCGCGCAATTTTTATATGTCAATTTTGATGGTTTCAAATGTCTATCATTGTGCATGTGAGTTATTCTATGTAAAAATCTATCGCACTCATTCACAAAGTTCTGAGCATTGTCACACAAGTGTCGTTAGGGTCATCTCAAAGTCTATCTTAAGTGTGGCACTTGTCACATGTTATCATAAAGTAGTCACATAGAGGGAAATTATTTGTTCATTGTTTATATGATATATGTTGTCATATGAATCCCCTTCCTCTCTCCTCTTACAGCATTTACAAGGACGCTTCTATTGTGGCTACCTTTCGTTTAAGAGGTGGTTCCTTTAGGCAGACCTCCTCTGCCCCCTCTTTCTCTTATAAATATGTAGTCCGCAAAGACGCTGCCCAACCACAGCACTCTGGGAATGTAGCCCAACCTTCTGGGGCTAAAAAGCCATTTTTGGTTGAAAAATTAGAGGAAATTCCTTCCATCAATCTCTCTCATCGTGGGATTGACGATAACTATCAGCTTTTTGCAGAATCCACACTCATATGCAGATTTAATGGGCTCTGGCCTCGCACATCAGATCTATACCAATGGATCCATACCAACTGGACTAAAAAAGCGATATCTACTTATGTTAAAAAGGATTCTTCATTGTGGCTTTTGACTCAAATGAAGATTACCAGAAGGTTTTAACGAGATGCCCTTGGTTCTGGGGCTCGGCTGGGATTTTTCTCACCCCCTAGTTTCCAGACTTCGACCCTTCTATAGCTGTCATCACCAAGATTCCCATTTGGGTCTGGCTCTCGAATCTTCTGGTGCATCTATGGAATATCTCAGTCTTCTTAGCCATTGCAGACACTTTAGGATGCTACCTGTGTGTAGATTCTTCATGAAAGGAAAATGGACTCTACACCTACGACAAAATTTGTGTAGAAATAGATATTAGCAAAGGACTGTCGAATCAGATTAATATCAAGTATGGCGATTTCCACTGGACTCAAACCTTGGATTATGAGAATACAGCCTTCCGTTGCCACCATTGTCATCAAACAGGGCACCTCCAGAGTTCTTGTACCTAGTACCTCGACAAAAAGAAGAATTTGAATCGAAAACCCAAATCCAAAAGTTGAATCCATGTGTGCCTACCCCTCCTATGGACGATACAGATTCCTCTAGTTCGGATGAGGAAGAAATTGTAGCAGGTGGACAGAATGTGGAGATTCTACTGGATGCTCCCTCAGTCGGTCCGGCAAACCCCTCCGCCGCTAAGATCTCTCAAAAACGTTCTCATTTATCTTTGTCCTCAGGCTCTGATAAGGATATTCAGCCACCAGGGCAGAATAATCTCCAACTTGTTACGGCTCAGCCAAACTCGTCTGGATGGGTCGAAGTAAACAAGAAAAAAGGCAAAAAATGTCATGTGGCAGTAACTGCCCTCTCAGGGTAGATCTCTCTACATAGTACTAGCTTTTTGTTTGCCCATGTTCTCTATGGTCCTTTCCTTGTTTGTCTTTACGGAGCGAGGTGGATAGCCTTTCACCTTCGACTCCCTTGCTTTTCTGCTTCGCTTGTATGCAAGCTTGATTGTACTATACTTTTCTTATCTTAATAGAATTAGTATTTATTCAGAAAAAAAAAAAAAAAAACACTCAAGGTTCACAAAAATTCATCACCTATCTCACCAATCCCACACATAGCCATTTTTAGAAAAACATCTTGATAGAGAAGCCTACCTTCACTAGGACCCTTTTGAGATACACATTTCATAGTATCATCCCTCTAGCTGTGACCTTTCTACTTGGTATTGTGAATTGTAATGTTCTTATCTCCAAGGACTGCTGCACTAGACAATTTCTCCACCCAAGTCCTGGCCTTGACCTCCAGAATTGCACAGTCATGTCCTACAACCCAACTTAAAATAAACACTTCACATCCTCAATAGTGAAGCTCATCCCCCGAGTCCTTGAACTATGCAGCTGCATAGAAGCTCAACATCCCTTAACTCCGAAAACTACTCAGTTGTCTCTCGTAGTGTTTATTCTCTCAGCCTGTCACCACTGGCTCTGGTTACTGTGCAGTATTGTCCTATAGGCCTCCCTGAGATGGACACTCCATAATATCATATCTCAATATTTTCCCTTGGCTTCTAGAAATTTGCACTGCGTAGTCACTAACTCCCTCTTCCCATCCTATCATTTGTTCCTGGATCATTTGGTGGGATCAAGATGTATCATCTTAGACTAGGTGGTATTGGGATTGATGTCCTCTCATCATGAGTGAACTGCAGGAACAAGTACCCTATCATGTCGTGCAAAGATGATGAAGAATCAAAAGGAGGGAAGAATGCCTAAATATGCTCTTGTTGTTGAGCTAACAAGTTGAACAATCAAGAGAAAGCAAAGGGACACTAGTTTGCAACAACTATCCAAGATTGGATACCATTGGAGATTTCGAATCTCCAAGCCATGCGTAGGTGAAGAGAAATAATATACAAGAAAAATCTAGC
Organism: Pinus tabuliformis; assembly: GCA_031772625.1. Lineage (NCBI taxonomy): Eukaryota > Viridiplantae > Streptophyta > Pinopsida > Pinales > Pinaceae > Pinus > Pinus tabuliformis. Next base: position 653,298,600 of record CM062813.1, on the reverse strand, counting down.
ACTTAGCAAAAACAATGACTTGACATTTCCACATCATCAAGCAATCCACGTCAGCAGTGTCATGTCATGGCATGAGTGGTCATATGCCACATCACTATTGTGGATCATGTATATTGTATTGAAATTTATTGTAAACTAGAAGTCCGAAGGAGAGACATGGAATGTAAAGAGTCATGTAAGTTTAAAATTCATAGGAATTCAAACAATGATGAGGGTATTCAATGATTCACCCTTGGTTATACATACTCCCTCACTGTATGAGAAAAGAACTTTCCACCATGGCTCCTCCCATAAGTCATTAGAGGGATAAGCTAGTTCTTGAGGAGAAAGGAGTGCCTCTAATGCTCCACCACTGGAGTTATTGATTTATATTATAAACATATTTCTTGGAACTTTTACTCAATAATAGAATCCTTCAAGGCCAACACATTCTTTCTGCATGGACTATGAATGTTTGTAGGACTATCCAATGTATGTTTGTATTTCATGTTTTCTTTCACATTTGCTAAGATAATTGAACTATTTTGACTATTTTAGTACTTGTGTTATTGAGAATGTGTTTTAATGGTCGTTATTGTTGTCCCATCCTTGTAGAATATTTCACGAGATATTAGACAAACATTTCTTCATTTGTTGGTTGTAATGATTGTTGCATCCATTTTGGACTATTCTGGTGGATGTTCAATGGACCCTTGTGGTTCATGTGTGTCTCTTCTTGGGTGGTATTATTACCTCACACTTAGAAGCTTAATTTTTTCTACTATTTGTAGTAGAATAACCTTGACACAGTTTCAAATCAACACACATCAGGAACACATTATTTATTTACAAAGATACCATTGCATCCGTCTCTTTTCCTCATAGTTAGAGCCAAGGAAAATCTTTAAGAATTCAAAAAACAAGACTTTCTAATAGAGGGGGCTCCTACACCAAACAGTGTGAGCTCTAATTTGGACTTCACATCAAAGAGATCCCATAAATGTTAGCAGATCCAACATCATCAACATTTTTGGCACTAGAAGGAGGGAAACAAGTGTTTTATCGATGATAACCCCACTGATATGAACATCTCAATTTATGGTCGAGGAAACAACATTCATTGCACCTAGTACCATTCCATGACCTCCTTTTTCCTCTTGAAACACATCGTTTGCCTACATTTTTCCTTCATACATCTCTTAGACCCCTTGAAATTGATTAGTTAACTGTATTATAGTTGTTAGATGCATTAAAATTGATTTATGAGTTTTATGTTAAAGAATTAGGGAATTTTGATAAAAAGACTACAGGAAGTTACAACATCCTGTAATTGGTTTATTGTTTGACATATCGCATGACAGCTAAGCTAAAGCAAAGGGTAGGGATGAAAAATAGAATGTACAAGCATGGACGAACACCTATCCTACAGCAGAACCAACACTCCTGAATGCGCGGTCAATGATGGTCAAAGCACAACATATTGGCGACAAAAGCAGCAACATCATAGGGTTCTAAACCGATTTAGTTTTGTTCCTTTTTGAAATCGGTTCAGAATGGAAACAACTTAAAAACTATTCCATAACAAAAGCAACAACAGCCGCATAATGAATGTACATTCGTTCCAAAATGTAAACGGTGTTAGTTTTTTTAAAAGACATATGTAAACATAGTTATGTGTTGTTGGTTAGTTGTTATCTGTGTATCGTTTTGAAGAACAAAGATTTTGAACTTAATACTAGAACTCAGTTTCAGTCACGATTTTGTTATTGCGTTGATTCTATAGTTGCTTGAGCGCAGTCCAGTATACCTTTGAAATGCGGAGGGGCACTGCGTGGAATGGGTATACTGTCATTTTATTTTATTAGCAAATTTTGTATGCATAGTGATTAGAGTTTGGTTTATGCTTTCGTTGATTTAATTAGCAATTCGTATGAGTGAATTTTATGATGGTGGCTTGAAGGATTCATCGCTGAGATCGTTGAACTGTATCCTGTAAGGGATCTAATCTTTCGTTATTTTTAAAAGCATCTTCATGAACCCTGTTTCTCATGTATTTGAATTTTAAGTGTACTTATGATTTCAGTATGTTTCAATCTTTCATGAATGATAAACATTGAATGTTGAGTGTTCACTGAACAGGGGTTTTATGCACAACATCCTCGTAAGGGGATTGAAATCTTGGTTTAAGTAATGCACAGTTTTTTTAGAATAGGTAGATGAATTGAGTGACCTGAGTGTCCAAGTGATAGGGAGCATACCTCAACCTTCCGTAAAGAAGTTTTGTAACCTACCATCATGAACACTTAGTTAGGAATCCTTTATGTCTATAGATTGTAGACGCATGCCTCGAAGTTTACTTATCCTAGTCGATAATAAATATAGCCTAATCTAGCACCCTAGATAGTACACTACACCTACTCTTTTTCTGAAGTCGGTGACTCTTCCCATCCCAAGCCTGAATGAACTTATGAAATCCCATACATTGATATTTGTGCCATCCGTTCTATAACCCGTTAGTTTATAAAGGGTGCTGGATTGATTCCAAGAGTAATGAATCTCCTATGTTCTTCAGAGAAGAACAAGACCACCCCCAAAGGGATAGTGGTTTATACCTTTGAATATGTGGTTCTTGATAGTCTTGAAGAATTATTAGACTTTGTGGAAAGGAAAGAAGAGCCTCCACTCTCTAATTCTAGCGATAGAGATAACGTTGTAACCTCATACACAACCTTCTGTGGGTCAACGAAGAGGAGGAAGAGGAACCAATAGATTTTGAAAGAAAAAGAGGAGGAGAGTGAATTAGAATACATGGTGGATCAAGATTTGGAGTGGATCACTCAGGGCCCACTTTCACTTCTGCGTGTTCTACACAAGATGCCAAAGAACTTGGAGAAGCTCTTAATGAAGTACAACCCTGATAAATTAGCAAAGCTTGAAGACAACTTGGACAAATTTTACCTACATCTACAAACACATGAGGTATGCCATGATAATTGCTCATGTACCTTGAAAGGTATAGTAATTGTATGGTATCACATCCTTCCTTTGAACTCCATCTAGAATTGGAGGGGGTTTAAGAATATCTTCCTTGAAAATTTTGTTCATGATAATACCCCCAAGATGTTATTTAATGTGTTCAGTAATCTTAAGATGGAGAAAAAGGATAAAGTGAACAATTTAAATTATAGGTTCAACAACATCTTGAATAAATTTAGAGAAAACATGAAACCTCATGACTCCATCACAAGAGATTACTACATTTCTATCTTGTCAACTAGCATTGTGCAGTTTCTGAAGTGAACTGCGAAAAAGACACTAATGGAAAATTACGAAGAGGCCATTAATGTTGAGAACGGCCTACATGCAATCATAGTCATATCAGATGATGAACCAACAAAATACTCCATACACATGGGTAAAAGGTATCATGCCTCCATGAGGAAGGCAAAATAGAAAGAACAATATGATATTGAAAGCTTGACCCATCTTGTGAAGACTTTATCAAATCAGATGATAGAGCTCTAATAGAGGTCAAGTGAGACCACTGTGTGTAACGAGCCTCCCATAGTCAACCTATTTATAAGGAATGAAACTTCTAGTAGTACTAAAAACCAATTGGGAAATTCTTGCTCATAGCTCCAATGTTGTATTGAATATTGAAGACTTGTGAATAGATCAATACTATTCATATCATCAAAAATGTCATTCCGAGAAAATGTGCCCACAATAGAATCAAGCCATGATCATGCTTTCTATGGATATTTTTTATGTGATAATGGCTGAGGAGTGTACTAAACCTAGAGAAGAAGAGGAATAAGTTGTTGAAGGTGATGAAACTCCAAGTGTTGGGCATTTAGTAAACATGTTCAACTGTATACTCACAATAACGAAAGCCTCTAAATGGTGGTCCAACCCAAAAATAGACTAACTGGTACAACCTAAGAAGACAAGGGACAACCACTACAGTCGAGTTATTGGAGCATAAAATTAAAGAAAAACTACTGAGGAAAATTAGTCCACTTGTCAACTCAACGCATAACACTTGGAGGGATTTTGGGAAAGTAGTCTCAATGAAAAGTACTTCTTCAATAAGGACAAAACATTCACTCTGGAATTTAGAGTCCAAGTTACATCCTCAAATTCTTGATCCATTCTTCCAGTTGTGGACTACAACATAGTTGAGGACATGTAGAAGGTTCGTGCCCACATTTCTTATTAAATTTTGAAATATTTAATTTCAATGTACACAATCGTTTGGTCAATTATCATGCATCAGTGAGCATAATGCAATTATATGTTGCCAAGAAAATAAATGTAATATGGGACAAAAAAAATTCACATATTATTTATATGGATAGAATTCATGTCCATGCAATTGGTGAACTCAAATATGTGATCATCCCCTTATCATTAGATGGACAAGTCCACAAATGTATCAACATAGTGATTATGGACATTCTGGAAGCATCTAGAGTGTTGTTGAGCAAAGACTGGTCCAACAAGATAAAAGGGTACTTTTCTATAGACTTGTCACATTTATGGCTTTTGTATAAGGGAAAAAATAATTGGATCCAAACTGATTTAGAAAGATACATGAAGAACACTATCACTCCCTTGAACAGATAGAATGAACCGGTGGATTTTTTAGAACTAATTTTGGACAATTACTTCCTGGAAACCCAACTAACTTGTTATCTTCTGGAACCATCTCCTATCCTACCAGAGAGAGAGTTGGAGCTCCTTCCTAGTCCAACTAGTGAAAATGAACTTTATACAGTTAGTAGTAGTAGTAGTAGTGTGGTTCCTAGTCCCTTTACATATGTTATGTGGACTTTGGACTTCGATGGTTCTAAAATGCAACAAGGCTTTGGATCTGGTTGTGTTTTAATATACCCACAAGGGAGAAATAATTTTATCTCTAGCCACTTGGAATTTGAGTGCACGAAAAACACTATAGAGTATGAAGAAATAATCTTGGACTTGCAAAAGGGTTGTTGACCTCAATGTTTGCATCATGAAAGCAGAAGGTGACTCAAACATTATGGTGTGATATATATGCAATACCATGCATTGTATCTCACCTCATCTAGGAAGTTATCAACAAGAGTTATGGTGTTTGATTTTACATTTCCAATATTTCAATATTATTTGTGTTCCAAGAATGCATAATACTGCAAGAGAATTAGCAAATGTCGCTGCCAGGTTTTCACCATTGAGGGACAATTTTTTCTATCGAAATTCTTTATAAGCCTTCAACCCCTAATAATATTACTAATTTACATGTTTTCGTGATGACAAACAATTATTATGCTTCATGGATAATGTTGATGTGTTAAAAGACACCGCGATTAATGAGGATGAGCATGAAAAGGCATTACAGGATGCTACTAATGAAATTAAAGGAAATATTATCCCAAAGGGTATGGTATCATTGAAGAAGTTGTATGACCTATAGAATCACATTCGGCGACTTGCTAATGCTAATATCCACAGTTCCACATTGTCGCACAAGTAGATTAACTTAGGAATAGAAAACATTTGAGGTATGTTAATCTCGATACTTGTCGTACACCACACGAATGACAAGATGTGTTCAAATGGACGTATGGTGAGCATAAAATATATGACATGAGAATAATCCATCATGTCATACCAATAAAAGAAGGGACCAATCCATTGTAACAAAACTTGAGAAAATTGCATCCAACGTTTGAGCCTCTTATTCAAAAAGTGTTGATGAAATTGTTGGATGCCTAGACCATATAGAGAGTGCGGAAACCAACTTGAGAGTCAAATTTGGTCTCAATGAGAATTAAGTATGAGGAAATGAACTTGTGTCTAGATTTATGAAATGTCAATCATGCCTCCCACAAGGACAATTACCCTATGTCATCAATGGAACAAATATTTCAAACAATATCGAGGTCATAAATGTTTTATTTGTTAGACAGCTATTACGGATACAACGAGGTTCTGGTTGTAGATCTAGACAGACTTATGACTACTGTCCAAATGAAGTGGGGAATGTTCGAATTCAAAAAAATGACATTCAAGTTAATCAATGTTGGTGTAACATTTCAATGTCCTATGGACATCTCTTTTCTTGGACTAATTGGACAGAGCATAGAAACTAGCTCACGAAAAGGTAGAAAAGAAATATTAACGCCTTACAAATCAACCTCTTCGAGGGGGAAACCTCCTTTACATTACAAAAATGAACAATTATTAGATGATACAATTGACAAAACCTCCTTTCTATATATAGGAGTCTAAGGGGTCACAATATAATTAAAGCTGACATAACAATAATAATATAAGGGCAGAACAATAACTATAGTGGGCTTTTATGGAGCACAATAATAACAATATGGGGACAATAGGGGCACAACAATCATAATAATGGCTACAATGACAATAGTAATGGTGGAATCACTAGTATTATAGAGACCTAATATGCCCCTCTCCATCAAAAAAATGTTTTCCTCAATGGTTGAGTAGTTCTGTATGCTTCTGTATAAAATTATATCCTCCCATGTGGAATCTTCAGTAGGTAAGTTCTTAGACTTAACAAGATACTCTGAAATTCATCAATTTCATAGCTATTGAGTTCTTGTCTCTATGATTTTTTCAAGTTGAAATATGATTTTTCCTTCCTCGTCAAGTTTTAGAAATATTTTTTGAACTGGGAGATTGTCACCAATAACCTTAGTTAAGCATGAAACATGGAAAATTGGGTGCACTTGGGAAGTTGCAGGAAGCTCCAATTTGTATGCCATTGTACCAATATTTTAAAACACCTTGTATGGACCATAATACCTTGCTGACGATTTATTATCATTCTTAGATTTATTGAGGCACATTTATTTGTATGGTTGTAGCCCTAGAAATACCCAGTCACCTATATCAAAACTTCTTTCGCTGTGATGTTGTCTGCCTATCGTTTCATTCTATTCTGTGCCAAAGTTAGGTTATCCTTTAAGAGTTGGAAAACTTGTTGTAGATACTCGATGTGATCTTCGACTGCTTGAACCTTAGAATTTTCTCTTAAATATGATGTGATGGATGGTGGGTTATATCAATAAAGTTCCACAAATGGGGTTATTTTTGCTGCAGTATGGAAGGAAGTGTTATACCACCATTCATCCATAGGAAACAATTTGACCCATTGTCTCTATTTATCAGATACAAAGAAATGAAGATATACGTCGAAACATTTGTTTAGTATCTCAGTTTACCCATCAGATTGAGTACGATAAGATGAGTGATGAGATAACTGAGTATCAAGACATGAAAATAATTATGGACAAAAATTTTCAGTGAAAATGGGGTGTTTGTCACTTAAAATAATCTTTGGGTGTCCATGTCGATTTTGAATTGTCTCCATAAATGCAGTAGACACTGTATTAGATTTAAATAGATGAGATAATGCACACAAGTGTGCATACTTGGTATGTCTGTCAAGTACCACCATGATCATGACACTCTTTCCTTCGGACTTGGCTAAGCCTATGATAAAATCTATTGAAACCTCCTCCCAACATTTACTTCGAATGGATAAAAGTTGTAATAGACCCGGGGTATTAATTGTTTCAACTTTATTTTGTTGGAAAACCAAACATTCAGCCACAAAATTTTGAATATCAGATTTAAGGCCATCCCAAAAAAATTCCTCCTTAACCGAGTGGTAATTTTTTAAAAATCCTGAGTGCCCTCGTATGGGAGAGGTGTGCAATTCCATAAAAATCCTTTATTTGAGTTGGGAATTATGACATAGGTATAAATGATATTTGTAAAATAATGAATCATTTTTCCACATAAATGTATTAGATGTACTGCGATCTTGTTGTATCTTTTGAATGATTTCCAACACTTCTTCATGATTCTTCCATTCATCCCTTCCTTATTTTATCCAATCTGGTTGGATTATTCAAATGGCAGAAAGAAATGCTTCCACATCCTCATTCTTTCTTCAGAGTGCATCCACCACAACATTTTTCTTCCCTTTTTTGTATATCATTTCAAAGTCATAACCCAACATCTTTGTGACCCATTTTTGCTGCTCTTCTAAAGATAATCTTTGTTCCAAAAAGTAGCTAAGGCTATCATGATCCGTTTTTACCTTCAAGTGTCTTTCGATTAGGTAGTGTTGCCATTTCTTAAGTGCATGTAGTATTCCCAGCATTTCCTTCTCATAAATAACTTTGTGTAAAAACTTTTCTTTGATTGGATGACTTTAAATAGAAATGTGTCTTTCTTCTTGCATTAAAACAACACAAATTCCATTTCCTGAGGCACCACATTCCATAATAAAGGTTTTTGTAAAGTCAAACATAGCTAAGATTGGTGCTTGGCACATTGCATCTTTAGGATGTTCAAAGGCCTTCGTTGCTTCTGGAGTCCATAAAAATGCATCTTTCTTCAATTATGTTGTTAGAGGTGTTGCTATTTTGCCATAATTCTTAACAAAATTGCGATAATACCCTGTCAACCCGTGAAATCATCGTGTATGCTTTATGGATGTGGGGATTTTCCATTCCTTAATGCATTTAATTTTTATAGGCTCTACCTTAACACCTTCATGAGATACAATATGATCCAGATATTCCACCTCTTGTACTCCAAATAAACATTTGGAGCTTTTTACATATAATTGTTTCTCCTCCAATAGTTTGAGCACCTTGTCAAGACGTTGAACATTATCCTTCCAAGACTTGCTATAGGTTAGTATATCATCAAAAAATACTAACACAAATTTTCTAAGGAAGGGTTTGAAAATGGAATTCATCAAACCTTGAGATGTAGAAGGTGCATTGGTAAGGCCAAAAGGCATGACCAAAAATTCATAATGACCCTTGTGTGTTCTAAATGTTGCTTTTAGAATGTCTTCAGTCTTGATTTTTGTTTCATGATGTCATAAATGAAGATCCAACTTGGTGAATTAAATTTCTCCATGCAATTGATCCAATAGTTCATCAATGACAATAATGGAAATTATATCTTTAATAATGATCTTGTTGAACTCCCTATAATTTGGACACACGCTCCATGATCCATCCTTGTGCACCAATATTATTGGAGCAGGGAAATAACTTTGAATAGGTTGAATTATACAAACCTCTAGCATTTCTGTAACCACATCTTCAATTTCACTCGTTTGAGCATAAGGATATCTGTAAGACTTGATGTTTGCAGGAACACTTCTTGGAATCAAATGAATATCACGATCATGATCATAAATAGGTGGGACACCTTTGGGAGTCTCAAATACCTTGGAATTATTGTCCAATACTTTTTTGAGATTTGGAGAAATAGACGATTCTGATGTGGGAACCTCTAGCGAACATAATTGTGCAATTATGCCTCATTGTTCTTTCTTTAAAAGGTTTGTCATTCCATTAGAGCTGATTATCTTTCCTCGTTTCCCTATGATACCTCTTAATTTAGCTTCCTTTCCTTCAGAAGTGAATTTCATGAAAGGTTATTGCAAATTAAAATATGTTGTACCCAAGGATTGTAGCCATTGGACTCCTATTACAACATCAACACCACCCATCAGAATTGAAAGCATTGGGCTATTCAATACATATTCTCCCATGGATAGCTTGATATTATGGCACTTTCCCCAGCTATTTATGGTTCCTTGACTTGAAACCATCACTTGATAATCTGGTGTTGGATATAGAAAGAAATTCAATTCCTTGGATATCTTACAATGTATAAAATTATGGTTGCTTCTCGAATCAATCAACACTATTACCTTTTCCTTTTGGATATGTCCTTCTATCTTGATAGTTTGAGGAGTGGTAATTCCGACTAATGCATTACAAGATATGGCCGGATTAATTTATTCTTTCTCTAGGGTTTGTTCCTATAGTATATCCTCTTCTTTTAACATTTCTTGTTCCTTTTTTGCCTCCTCTTCACAATCTATGCAAAATAATTTCTTCTCAGCACACTTATGACCTTTAGTGTATTTTCTATGAAAATTGTAAAAAATCCCTTTTTCTCTTTTTTCTTCCAATTGTTGGTGTATCAACCTTGTAGGTTGTGGAAGATTAGGGGGAAAAATAGTTTCATCCTTATAATTGTGATTGGTAGGCTTCCTTGTTGTCATAATTTTCCTTTCCATTTTTCTTGCCAACCTAAATGCCTTCTCCAATGAGTCAGGTTCCCAAAGGTGAACTTCACGTTGGATGTTATCCTTTAAAGTCCCTATGAACACATCAATCATATGGTCCTCTGGAATAGATTTTTCCCTTATATTATATTTTTTGAAGACCTTAATCTGCTCCATCACTAAACCATTTTTGTTTGATGTTTATCAATCGGCTAAAAAAAGTGTTTCTTTTTGTATCATCATAATGTGCTATCATTTCTTCCATAAAAATTTCCCGAGTGACAATTTTTTATAAGAGAAAAGCCATCAATACCATACAAATTGATTTAGTTCCAAACATAAATTTGAAATGCGTAGCTTTTTTGTGTTTTGTACATTATGGAGATTGAAATATTTCTCCATCTCTAGTATCCAATTTGCCGGATCCTTGCCATCAAACTTCCTCATATTACCTTTTCTTAATTTTAGGAGCCCAATCTTGAAATGAATATAACTCTGCAATTTCAGATATCCAGGTTCTAAAATTGCATCCTGCGGTAGCCATCTAAGTCCTCTTTCTAACCATACCAGTCTGACTAATATTGGATTCTTCAAGGAACAATTATACCAAATCTGCTACAATGACTTGATTATAGACTAGTTCAGTAGAGAGAACTTGTATGAAGTGCCATGTGTTAGTGTTTTAAACTTAGGACTTCAAACCGATACACAGAAAACTACAAGCTGTCCTCTTTTTGTCACATTATATGATATTTCAATGTGATGCTAAAAGCAAAATTTATGGCTATTTTCCTGAAGTCACCTGTTTGGGATATAATTTGGGAGTCTATAGAAACTCTAAATGTTGTGGATTGTATCTCCTAAAATATAGTGGAAAAATATTTGAAATTCAGACCCAATGTTTCAAATGATTGCATCTCAAGTGGGTTTTTTTTTAGCTTATGAAACTTCGTAGTGAAAAAGTTATAACAAAAATTCCGCAATCATCTATTTCAAGTAGCGAAACCATAGAATACAAAGCTCTGATACCAAATGTTAAGAAGCGAACTCGTAAAATGGTATAAAATAAGTATCAATGCCTTAGAAATGATCCTCTTCAAGGGGGAAACTTGCTTTACATTACACAAATGAAGAATTCTTGGATGATAGAAATGACAAAACCTCCTTCCTCTTTGTAGGAGTCTAAGGGGTCACAATATAATCAAAGCCGACATAGCAATAATAACATAAGGGAACAACAATAAGAGTAGTGGGCTTCTATGGGGCACAATAATAACAATAGGGGGACAATAGGGGCACAAGAATAATAATAAGGGCTACAATGATAATAGTAATGGGGGAATCACTAGTATTGTAAGGACCTAACACTTTTGGATGCCTAGACGATATACGAAGTGCGATAATGAGCTTGAGTGTCAAATTTGGTCCCAGTGAGAATTAATTCTAAGAAAATGCACCTGTGTGTAGATTTCTTAAATCTCAATCATGCCTCCCACAAGGAAAAGTACCCTATGTCATCAGTGGAACAAACATTTCAAATAATATCGGGGTCAAAAATGTTTTATTTGTTATATGGTTATTACATATATAGACGAAGTGGGGCACATTGGCATTCACACAAATGTCATTCAAGTTAATAAATGTTGGTGTAACATTTCAATGTGCCATGGACATCTATTTTCTTGGACTCATTGGATGGAGCATAGTGTTCGATCATGACAATGTAATAATATTCTCCAAACAGAGGTAATACCACATATGCCACTTAAGGAATATTTTTTAGTGATGTCACAAGTATGAGATATCTTTAAATCCCAAGAAAAGTATCTTTACAATGTTTGAGGGTAATCTCATGGAAAATATCATTTCCAAAAGTGGGATTAAGGTAGACCTAGATAGGGTGAAGACAATTAGGCACTCTTCCTTCCAAGTGAATAAAAAGGCTACATAGTCCTTCTTGGTGAGAATCAACTTCCTCTACTAGTTAATCTATGAATACACCCATATTTTCAAGCCAATACAGGAGATGGTGAAGAAGGATGTAGTTTATAAATGGGATAAAAGGAAAAAGGATGCATTTTCCTGTATTAAACAAGGTATTGAAAAAGAAACCACATTCTATATCCCAAACTTCAATAAATATTTCTTGCTCTACGCTTTTGCTTCTGACAATTCTCTCGCTACTATACTCACTCAAAAATAAGAACTAAACAATGATTGACCTATCTCCTTCATGAGTGTGAGTCTACATGGGCTAGAGCTTAACTAGCCCATTGTGGAAAAAAAATCTTAGGTGGTATACAAGGTAGTAAAGAACTTTCGGCCCTATTTGTGGAAAACTAATTGTGTTATCTTTGTCCTAGACCCAACAGTTAGACCATTGCTTGCACAACAAGAGCTGGATGAAAGGAGAGTGGACTAGATGATTGGGTTACAACAATATGATCTATATATCAACCCAATTGACAGAATCAAGGGCCATGGTATTTTTTGACTAGTGGTAGAAGCAGTAAACAAAAAGAAAGAAGAAGAAGATATTTTAGGATGGGAGGAAGAAATTGATATTTATAACATTGAGTGAGCCTCCCCCACTATTAGAAAAAACTATTGGTATGCAGATGTGCACCAATACCTTGAGCATGACATAATTCCCTCTCATTTTTCTGCATGATATAACAATGCACTCTTACTTAAAGAATTATCCTATGTTGGTGCAAGGGATGTGGTTTAGAAAGCCCCAAAATAGTGTACTTCTAAGGTGTTTGGAAGTGCATGATTCAAAAAAGGTATAATGTGATCGCCACGATGGACCAGCCAAGGGATATTTTGTGGGAAACACAATGATGTACAAGGTCATACAAACCATCTTTTAATGGCCTACATTTTTCAGAGATGCATGTGATTACACCTGTAAGTGTCTGTTTGGTGAGAGGTGTGCCGGTAGAAATGAGACTTCAGTGGCCCCATTGGATCCCATTTCTGTGCAAAAATCTTTTCAAAATTGGGGCTTGGATATTATTCAGGAAATTTTCCCGTGTTCATGGAAATAGCACTGTCGCATTCTCACTCGCATAGATTACTTCACGCGGTGGATAGAGGTAGTGCCGCTCAAACAACTGAATGATTAGGTAGTCATTATATTTCTGCAATAGAACATCATTTCGAGGTTTGGCATTCCTACTTCATTTGTTTTCAATAATGCAACATACTTCTCATCACTAAGACTCTACAATTTTGTGTTTGAAAATTTTCTTATATTGAACCATTCAGCCAATTATTATCTGCAGGAGAATGGTCTTGCTAAATCCATGAATAATAATCTAATCCACATGGTCAAAAATACCATATTCTCTTAGTAGTGAAATTGGTAATCCTCTTCAGTAAATTCCTTAAGGGATGGCTGACTCATGCCAAAACCTTCCCTGAACAACTTCCCTTACTTCCTAGTTTATGGACAATAAGTCATCCTCCTCTTCTTTCCTAGTCTCCAACTCTCACAAGAATCCCAAGGAAGGCCATGTCTTTTAGTATAGCATAGGATGGATCCACCCTTCAGAAGCTACAAGAAGAAAGGTTGAAAGAAAAAGAAAAAAATTCACTTCCCTAGAATCATATCAATAGGTGGTTCAACAAGAACTCTCGAGGGAAAAAAAAATTAGTGTGAGTGACTTAGTGTTATAGACATATTTGGGCACTGCAACCCCAAACTCATATGTCCATAACCGAAGGGCTCTTTAGTCCCTAAAAGTGTTGTTTCATACCCTAAAGGATCATGGTCAACCGATTACATCATTTCCCAAAAGTTCCACCTGAGAAACTACTCAGAACTGACCAAAACTGGACCATACTGACTACTCCATGGTCAAGGTGCAATGCATATTGGTTGTGTTAGAAAATTATATATTATGGAGCAATGGAACACATAAAATATTGTAAAAATATAAACACAGAAAACACATAAAACAAGAGAGACACAGATATACGTGGTTCACCCAGTTTGGGCTACGTCCACGGAGAAACAACCAGTCCTTCCTTTTATATTATCTAGCAAACTGAAGAGATACAACCTACAACAGATCCACTGTAACACCATCTTCGCTCTCAATCTCCTCTCTCTTCCTCACTCAGAATACAAGTATATATAGATGCAATACAATTCCCTCATATATAGTGAGGGGTTTCCTTCTAGGGAAAAAAAATCGTAAATTAAACATAACTTCTACCATCAGATTGACTAATTAACAGCCTAGATGGACTAGAAATTACTAGACTTTTACAAGGAAATTTTACATCTATTTTTAGCTTCGGGGGTGCTACCCGCGAACCCCCACCGAGGGACCACTGGTCCCCAGACCCCCTAGATGGGGAGGATTAGCCCCCACACACCCCCCTGCGTGGAGGAGTGTACAGTGTTCTTGGGATATACATCCAGCTAAAACCTTTGAATACAGAAGATAATCAGGCTCCACACCCAACAGGTTGCCACACTAGCCAGGTGGGCTGCATACTGAAAGAGCCTTCTGTGCGGTGTGATGAGCGAGAATAGACAAATGGCAGAGACAATTTTTTAAGTGGACGATCATGGAATCTTCCAGAAACTTCTCATATGACACTTGCCTCTCTAAATTCACCCAGGGATGAGTAAGAGATTAGTGAAATATCCAAGTGGAACCAAGAACTATCATTCGAATGACACTAATCAAAACCCCAGAGCTGACTCACACCCTTGCAAAACATCTATAAATGGATCCCTTATCTAAGAGATCTAGAGGCTGGAATTTTGTAATTTGTAAGGAAGTGTTGTTTATTTATCTGTGAGAAGAGACATTGTATTGTTGGGTGATCTTGCTTTTCATGAGGTGAAGAGGGCTTCTATGCTGGGAGGATGATGTTGGATCAGACAACTGGGCTATAATCCTCTCTTCTACTATTAATAAAGTTATTTGAGTTTTCCTCCATATAATCATGTGTTTGTGAATCTTATTGTTTATGAATGCAATTATATGGTCAATGTGCTTCTAATTCTGCATTGTTTATGATGTTTTAGAAGAGATGCTTTGATGGTTTTCTGTTACTTTGAATCTACATGTACTCTTTAAAGCGAGACAAGTAGGAGAGGAGTGGCAAATTCTATCAAGGGAAAGAGAAATCAAGCAAGGATCAGAGTGGAAGATCCAGGTTGGTTATCTTTTCTTCCCTCTTATCTATTACACCTAAAGGAAATCTTGAATTGCTTTGATTGTTTGTTTCTAAGATAGCTACCCATCTAATTGGGACTAGTAGTTTGAATCAACACTAGTTTTGCCGAAAAAAATGGCGACTCCATTGGCAATCGAATAGTTTGTTTGTTTTTTATTGTTGTTTGCTTTATAAACTACAGACTGAGCCTGAAGTTAGCCAACTAGCCTTCGAACCACCTTTGCTATGCAATTGCGAAGTAGATGAATGCTGCTTTAGTCAACCTCTGGGTTGGTTTATGAACTAAACATCTGACTTTCAAGCATCCTAAGCAATCTTGTGGTAGATCAATAACCTCATAAGATCATACACCTATCATTTTTTTTTACTTTCGATCATAACTCAGCCTAAATAACTAAACTTAGCTGCAAATTTTGAGCAAAAAACAAACTTAGTTTCACTCCCTGGTCCATTTCACTATCTGTAACTGGGAGCCTATATGCATCGCACCTCCCATGTGTTTCAAGTGAGATGCATCCCTATTTCCATTAAGGACAGGTGCGATGATTGAGTGATACTGTTTCTCTCTTTGAAATTTGGTTTTTCCTCCTGATTTTCAGCTTTATTTAATAGTTTTGATGTTCATGATCAATATCTCATTGCTGAAGCCTCCTTCCTTTACATTATTGAGCCTCCATTGATTAGGATTTGTAAATTTTTTTATGTATTTATCCATCATTTACTGTCCTCCTTGTCGAAAGTAGCTTAATCGAACAATCTTCTTTTATGCAAAAAAGTGTCCTAACTATCATTTTGAGTCAAAAAGAAGAGTGTCGTAATGTATTCCTCCTCTAGATAGTCGATTGTGATTTTGTCATTGTATTTGATTTGAATTGTTAATATTTGAAGTGTCGAAAGTAGTTTTCCATTCAAAATCAAAAAGCGTCGTTTTAGTCTTCCTTTCGTTTTGAAAAGAAATTGTCGAAATGTCACTTTGAAGAAAATAGTTCAGATCTGTACTTAGTTTTCCTTTTGAGCATTCTCACATTAAGGAAACGAAAAAACAAATACATGCATTTTCATTTGCATTTAAACTGTGTGCGAAAGATGATTGAGGAAAAGTGAATTTAGTATGTGCTCTTTGCTCTATGTTGAAATAATTGTATTCTTCTTTCCTTAGTATCTACGATTTTCAATGCTAAAAGAAAAATAAATGATCGTTTATCATTTTAGATTGCATATTTAGGAATTTTACATCTACATCATGCGGTGAATCTTGAAAGACAAACTTCTAAACAAGATCAACTCTAAAATAAATCTCAATGAACCTAAAAATGCTTTGGAACCTAACGCAACACATCTAGAAGTCTAGGCTAGAGACGTGTTCCAGTGTCGTAAAACCTGGTAACTATCATTTTCATTGAAGGTTGGGTGATTCCTCCTCTTTGATACGACAAGTGCTAGTACGGACTTGTGTTCTCCGTACCGTCGAGTATATATTGAGAGACTACAATAGGCTGATATCCTTTATCCATAGGAAGCTGTGTCTATCGCCCTATTGATCGCAATGCACTGAACGCAACATTCAGGAAGATTGACTATCATACATAAGTCCTTGGTAATTTCTCTTTAATTTATCACCAAGGTGTATTTTGCAGTTTTGTGATTGGTTTGGTAATCCCTTTGTTTAGAGTTCCATAGTAGTCACTTTCATTCCTTCTTGACTCCTTAAAAGAAAAGTTCCATCTGAGCACTTGTCACTTCGAGCTCATTAAAAATCGAAGGTGACTAGAGTCATCTTTAGCTTTTTCTCGACTCTCAAAAATTGAAAAAGCAAAGTTGTGTCAAAGCGTCATTAAAATATATTTAATACGGAACATTTTTTTCCCTTAATTTTGAGTTGATCAAGCAATCCACAATCATGGAAAAAAGTCAATCAAAACCCCGTCGTCCGCGGAGACTAGCGATTCAACCATCTTTGACTCTAGAGACGAAACCATTCTGGGAAAAATGGTCTCGTTTAACTAAGTCCAATTCACCTGATTTATTTGAAACTTGTGTTTCAGCATCGTTAGAGACTACAGTTACTTCGATCATTCCTGATACATCTACCTTTAGAGAAGAAATTCAGAAGTTACAAGATGACATTAGAACTGATCCTAGTGTAACAGTAAACACTTATATAGCTGAAACAACTCCAGGTAGAGTTGAACCAGAGACTGAAGTTCACTTACCTAAACATATGGAAGTTGAGTTCCAGAATTCAGAATCTGTCACCCCTCCATTATCTGTTACTGCAGAAGCTATATCTTCTTTGGCTCCAGAAATGTTTTACAGACCTGATGGCCTACCTCTTCCACCTAGACTGATTGCCATAGAAGAGATAGTAGAGGATCTTCCATCCAGTACTCCATTGCATTTTGGAACTGGGATCCACTTATATCCTTCTATTCCTAAAGTTAGTTCTTTTAATCGTACTTCATCGCAAGTTCCTGTCGAATCATTAGGAAATCTTTTGGATAGAATAAATATGTCTGAACAACCATCAACATCTAGGACTGTGTCATCTGACACAACTACAGTAGAGCTTCCTGCTGCCATTCTTACAATGTTTACTGGTATACCATCTGTCCCAGCTAGTTATCTACCACTAGCTAGAGTCCACTCAGGGACTGTTTCAATGACATGGTCTGTTCCTATTTCTTCATCCGGAGCCTCATCTGGTATTTCTTATGTTGAAACTCATCAAATCGATCCTGTATGTGAGTATCAATTTGGGCAGTCTAGTCTTCAAAGACTGATCTATCCTTTAAGAATTGGATTGCCACCATATGGGGGGCAGTATGCTTTTTCATTGTTCCCTCTTGGAGCAACCATATGAGAGTATACAACAAAATTCAGGTCAAGCTGGAATTACATCCAACGGTTGGGTACCAATACTGCCTCAACAACCAAGGGATGTATATTCAATGCAACTAGTCCAACCTGTGTCAGATATTCCCACTACACCTGCTATTGTGACTGTATCGCAAGTACAAGAATTACCTATTGTGTGTCAACCTCATGTCTCTCAGGTTGCAATACAACAACCTCTTGTCTCTGCAGCTCAATCACAACCTCAGGTTAGTGCCTCCTTAGCTAGAATGACTTAGGCTCGAATAGGTACTATCACTCCACATCTTGGTCAATCATCCAGTATGGGAAACAACAAATGGTTCAACAACCATGGCTGGTACAATAGAAACAACTGCAATTCCAGCAAGTTTACCAAGGACCTGAGCAACAAGGCTTTGTAGGTAATGGGCAACCTCATTTTCAAAATGGTTATCAACAACCATACTATAACGGTTATGACCATCAACCTTATCAAAGTTATCAGCATCAGATACATTATGTTGCTATCCAAAGACCTACTGCTCAGGTGATCCCATCTTATCCTAGGTATGCTTCGACAAACTTGAATCAACAGTTTCCTTTTGTAGCAAGTCTAGAATTACCAGATCTAAACTGGCTAATGAATGATCCAATTGCTTACACCCCTTGGTGGCCAGTAATTGGTGGCCAGTAATTCCTCATAAACTTCCCTCTGATATTCCTAAATTCAATGGAAATCCAGGTCAAGATCCATCGAATCACATAATGACGTTTCATTTGTGGTGCTCATCTAACACCCTCAATGATGATTCGATTAGGCATCACGTTTTTGAACGAATGGTAACTAGTCTGACAACAAAATAGTATATTGAATTGCCTAGAGCCTTGTTTGATAACTTTCGCACCCTTGACACTACCTTTTTAACCCATTTTCAGTTACCCATAAGGTACGAAATATGGACAGAACTGCTTACCAATTTTAAATAGACAACAACCACTCACATATCCAATCATATTCATGAGTTGCGACATTGTTGTCGAATGGTAAAGATGTATGTTCCTGATCAGCTTTTAGCTGGATGTGTTATTATGTCATTATTGCCCTCTATTACAGAGGATGTGGCTAAGGGAGGAGTTATCACTGAAGAGAAAGTCATTACTCATGCACAATATTTAGACATGATTTATACTCAGTCTGGCATGCTCTACTACAAAATTCCTGATGCTCCTAGACTAGAATTTTTCGTTCCACCCCCTCCTAAATTGAACAGGGACTCTCATTCTGGTGATGGTGAGATTAGTACCACAAGCACGAAAACTGCAAAGGCTCCAGCTAAAAAATCCCTTGCAGTTTCTAGTCAAAAAGCAAATGTCGTGTCACCTAACAAGAGTAAAAATCCAAAGCAACCATGGGGCAAGAAGAAAGGGAAACATAATAAGAAGAAACAGGAAAAATCACCTCCTGAAAAATATTCTGAAAACCCTGCTAGGCAAAAGAAACCTCATTATCCATGTTACATATGCGACGACGAGCATTTCACGAAAGATTGTCCACATAAAGCTGAGGTTATGAAATTTTTAAAAATTCAAATACCCCAGCGGTGTTGACTAATCCATTTCCAAGCCCAGAAACAAACCTGGTTGTTATCGATCATGCTTCCCCATCCCAAGTGCTTATGCTATCAATCTCAAAACAGAAAAATGATGCTTTGATATTGAAAAGGAATAAAGATTATGGGAATACACAGTCGTTGAACAACAAGGCTACAGATCAACATAGTAGTTTGACAACAACTTCACCTAAAGTTGTTCCGCCCATCATTCCTGAACTGACTATAAAGCCGCCAAAGGGAGTAGTACATAAATCAGCATTTAATCCTTGTGCTCGAGCAGCACAGAATTATAATATAGTGGAGGATTTGGCTCAATCGCCATCCACTATGTTGACGCTTGAAGTACTGCAAAATTTCCCCTCCCAAAAGTAGGCTTTGTTATCAACAATAGGTGGGATTGACCCAACAGATTCGAATCTTGTGGCCTTCAACCATAAAGGATATGAACCTCAGTTACTGGACCAACTCGCTTTCCTCATACGGGTAAAAGCCCTCAATAAAAATGTTCATCAAACAATCATTAATGAGGGGGCATCTACCTATATTATGTCAATGAGTTGCTAGAAAAATTTCGGCTCAGCACCCTTGTCACGATCATCAACGACATTAAAAGCATTCGATGGAAGAACATACACGCCATATGGGATATTAAGTAACTTGCAAGTTGAACTGGAGGGCAAGAGAGTAGAAATTGAAGTCGAGGTCATTGATGGAAACCTTGACTACAATATCTTGCTAGGAAGGCCCTCGTTTATGTTATGGCCAACATTGTGTCAACATATTCTAGAAACATTGCATTTCCCTTCCAAGGTAAAATTACAACCATTAACCAACTAACCTTTTCCCCCAATAGCTCACAAGCTACTGGAAGCATTCCATTGATCCATGGAAGCTCTCAATCACTTCAAAATGTTAGAGTAGGTCTCCTAAAAGACCCTTCCTTAATGGGTACTTTTGCCCTCCCTCCCCCAAGTAATTTGGTGGAAATGGCCACAGTGGCAACCTGTCTCCCTCCCCTTTTTCCTCTTCGCTTGGTGTAGATAGCGATGCTAGTGACCAAGTGGCTGAGAAAGTGATAACGATACCATTCAAATTACTTTTGTTACTCCAGAATCCAATGAACTTGGGGGCAATCTGCCCATTCCTTTACAATAGGAGGAAAATTACCCAATTCAATGGGTTCATTCAATCGTTTATCCAGTACCCCCTCCAAGTAGTCCAGTTGTTTCCTTCGATTGCAGTCAACTAGCAAGACCCCGCCTTCCATCTAATGTACCCTTCTGGATCATAGTACAAGTTTACAAAATGATCGTGTCTGGCACTATCATAGATGAAGGGGCTTCAATGAGTATCCTTTCCTCAACTGCTTGGAAAGCGCTTGGTTCGCTATTGCTTACGCCTGGTATGCAAAATTTATCAGGTTTTAACAAAGGAACCAGTCAACCATTAGGGATCCTTCTAAACTTTCCGATAACTTTGGGAAGGAAAAACGCTCAATTGAATGTGATGGTGGTCCAAGGGGAATTAAATTATAATCTACTCCTTGGACGTGACTATGTTTATAGCATGGGAGATATTGTTTCCACACTCTTTCGAGTCACGTGTTTCCCGCATGAAGGCAAAGTTGTCCAACTTACTGACCAGCTTTCATTTCCCGATTCAAACACAACTCCAAGTCAAAAATCATCCCTAAATGGTCTCTTTGAGTCAAGTATAACTCTACAACCTTCATTCTATCCACTTAATTACCGCTAGTAGTCCGGTGAATGTAACGAAGCTTAGGGAGCATGCACCCTTGTCTATTTTGTTGACAAACCCAGCTATAGAGATAAGTTTCCCTATAAGTTATGTGATTGGTCTTGGTGACCTTTCACCTTTGTCTATTTGGCAGACAAAGTGCAGGAAGTGTTTATCTAAGTATTGACAGAAAATCATCCTGCTTAAGCACAGTAAGTTTCCATATGGTTACTGATGACTCTTTTATGTTGGGGGCATGCAAACCTTTTTATGCAAGCAAAAATGACCAGTTTCATTTTTTAGTTTTTAGCATTTTTAGTTTTTTAACTTTATAGTTTGGTCATTCCTATCTTACATAAAAAGGAAAATGAGCAATGTTTCTGCAAGGTTCAATCTCGTTTAAAAATAAACCCACTATGAGCAATGTTTACGCAAGGTTCAAGCTCGTTAAAAAATAAACCAGCCACTGAGCATAGTTTCTTCTGATTCAAGCTCATTAAAAAATGAGTCCAACCTTGGTAAATGACCTTTGCGATTGCCCTGCTATCAGCCTTTTGAGCCTTGGTTGTATTCTTACCATCACCTCTATTCTTTTGGCCAATCATACGCTTCCACTTGATTTTTTACCCTTTTTAGGAACAACTGCGATGAGTGATTCTGATTGCCTCCCTCTTCACACCGCCATGTTTTGAGAAGTTCCAAACTTACCTGGAACCAGTCGCTATCTGAAAATACCACTCGTTCCTCAAAAACGAGTCTCTTTTAAACTCTTTTTAGACTCATTAAATATAAAAATATTGTTGAGCTATTGGCTTTCCCAGCTCGTTAAAGTAAGGGGAAGCACCATCCCTCCTATAAATATTAATATTTTTGGACCTAAGGGATTATCAAACAAAAAAGATCGAGCACTTTTCTTTTTCGGCTCGCTAAAATGATCGAAAAGTCATCCCTTTCATATTATTTTATACTTTTTCAGACTTAAGGGATTATGCTACGAAAAAGGACTGTTGGAGTTTCCTTTTCATCCCTTTTCAAACTCTCTAAACATGAAAAAGACCGAGTTATATTTGTCGTTAAACTCATTAAAAGAATAGTGACAAACTTGTCCATCCAGACAAGAACGAGTTTCACTGTCGCTAGGCTCACTAAAAAATAGCGAAAGGTTTGCCTGAAGGGAAATTATAGACCAATCATATGTTATCCTCCTCAATATTGACAAAAATAAAGAGGTACTAGTTAGCAATGAATAGGGAAAAAGGGAAGAAAAATTGAAGAATTTTATTGGTAGCAGGTCGCTCTTGAAAGTGACACTTTCACTCTGTCACCATGATTGAGTTGGGTTGGGTTATTCCATTCATCATTCATATCACCATTGGTCCTATGTACCATCCATGGGGTTAATGATACCAATCCATATCAATGTCGTCGGCATGTTCAAGAGAAGTCATTCAGAGAATTTAGCATCCAACTAACACCTCATCCACTGCAATACTTTCACCCTTCATTTGTCATGACCGCCATTCCTGAACCTTGTATTGTCAAATCATTTTCATCTCTAGAAAAATCATTTTCTTCGTATCATGTCATAGATTTGGGATACATCAAGGCCCTCCTACGACAGGTCACTTCTTGTCGACATCAACTCATTATCCAAGAAGTTGACTTAGAAACAACCCTTTCAGTACTTTGAAGCTCACATGCCTTAATGGCAAGTTTCTCACTTCCAGCAACAGGTTACATCAATGACCTTTTACCAAAAGATTTTTCATGGTGTTTTTCATTGGCTCCTATATTCACACCACGTGAATTGTACTGTAGTACCTTGAGGTTCATTATCATTATCAGTGATTCCTATCATGGCTATTAACATCTTACATTATTGGCTAGTAATCAGGCGATGTCTTTCCATGTTCGACTTCAGAACATCTTTTCACATGGATTGATGTGTAAATCGGGTGAAGATTGAATGAGTTTGAAGACCTTGGATCTAGTTTCATCCATCTGATTCAGGAACATAAAGACATCAAATGTGCACGAAATCTACACAGATAGTCATCTAAGCAAAAGAAGATGACTCTTCATATGAAGAATCACTCTATCCTATGTACATGAAAATGAATTTATAAAGTTGAGCATGGGAATGCCCACCTCAGCCAGATCATGAAAATAATATGATGATGATGATGTATTGTATTTTGTCTTATATAGGTCACCTTCCAGTTCGAATACCTCGGATCCTCATGATAAAGCATTTCACCCGACATCAGAAGATTTACGACCTCATGCTTTAGGGGACAATTGTTATAGATATATTTGGACACTGCAACGCCAAACTCATATGTCCATAAACGAAAGGCTCTCTAGTCCCTAAAAGTGTTGTTTCATACCCTAAAGGATCATGGTCAACTGATTACATCATTTCCCAGAAGTTCCACCTGAAAAACCACTTAGAACTCGCCAAAACTGGACCATACTGACTGCTCCATGGTCAAGGTGAGATGCATACTGGCTACCACACTAGCCAAGTGCGATGCATACTAAAATATCCTTCTATGAGGTGTGATGAGCGAGAATAGACAAATGGTAGATACAATTTGCTAAGTGGATGATCATGGAATCTTCCAGAAACTTCTCATATGACACTTGCCTCTCCGAATTCACCCAGGGATGAGTAAGAGATCAATGAAATCTCCAAGTGGAACCAAGAAATATAAGTGGAATGACACTAATAAGAAACCCAGAGCTAACTCACACCCTTGCCAGACATCTATAAATGGATCCCTCATCTAAGAGATCTAGAGGCTGGAATTTTGTAATTTGTAAGTGTTGTTGGTTTATCTGTGAGAAGAGACATTGTATTGTTGGGTGATCTTGCTTTTCATGAGGTGAAGATGGCTTCTATGCTGGGAGGTGATGCTGGATCAGACAGCTAGGTTGTAATCCTCTCTTCTATTATTAATAAATTTCTTTGAGTTTTCCTTCATATAATCGTGTGTTTGTGAATATTATTGTTTATGAATGCAATTGTATGGTCAATGTGTTTCTGATTCTGCATTATTTATGATGTTTTAGATAGATAATCTTTGATGGTTTTTGTCACTTTGACTCTACAGGTACTCTTTAAAGTGGGACAAGTAGGAGAGGAGTGGCAAATTCTATCAAGGGAAAGAGAAGTCAAGCAAGGATCAAAGTAGAAGATCTAGGTTCGTCCTATTTTCTTCCCTCTTATCTATTACACCTAAAGGAAATCTCGAATTTCTTTGATTGTTTGTTTCTAAGATAGCTACCAATCTTAGTGGGACTGGCAGTTCGAATCGACACTAGTTTTCCCCGAAACACTTAGTATTAAAGTGGGATAAATACCATGGGGACAAAGGCAAGCACACTAAGTTTCAGTCCATGTGGATTAGGCCATTCACGGTGCATGGAAATCTTGTGGAACACAGTTATCATCTTCAATCACTTGACGAGAAGATTTACCCTCTCCTCATCAATGACCAAGACTGAAAACACTATTTTCAATGAAGATATGGGGTTGTGCCCTACATTGTCTACAAAGTCTTTTCTTTTTTTATTTATTTGTTTGCTTGAGTTTTTTTTTTCATCATGTCAATAACTGTTGTGGATGAACATGTTGTGCCTTCTAAGTATGTGTGTGGCAAAACTCTAAAGAGTCTTGTGATACTTCATCATTTGGACATCCTTCTATTAATCTTCCTTGTGTTGGCTATATATTTTGGTCGATGATGTCCTGATACAAAACACAATCTCCCCATAAGGATAATTTTTGTCCAACCATGAACCCATGTTTGTTTTGGAAACCTCATGCCTATACTTGGTCTTTATGTTTAGTGTCTTCAACCTTATCCAACTAGTAGAAGTGGAGAAGGGGAAAAATCTAAACGAGAAAACCTAAACCATTGGTCTCTATATGCTTATCTGAAGGAACAACTTAACCTGATCTCAATAAATCTAGATCCCTCTTCCACCCCAGAATAAATATGTGTTGATGTGCAATTCTATTTAAAATAAATAAATAAAGGTGAAAGAAGAGAAAGGATTCATGCGCAGATAGCTGAAGCAAGCAACTCTACGAAGGTATTGTCAAGGCTCACTGACAACAGATAAATGTTTTAGTTCCTGTGTGGCTCCACCAGGGTACTATCTAGGCCTGATGGCACCAGAGAAACATTAGAGATGAAATATGATACTCTGAAAATCTAAAACTCGTAAGCTATAATATCCTTCCAAACTCAAAACATTATGATATTGCTGAATCTTATGATGTGTTAAACGAAGAAGGTATAAAGGGGATCATTTCCATTCGTGGGGTAAGTGGGAATACTAAAGTAATATGCATGATGAATCAATACTCCCTAAAGAACCAAGGCCCTGCACAAAATATGTTAGCCAAGATAGAGAAGCTCGAGTTCAACTAGTGTGTTGCCTAGTTTGTTAGTCTCTGTCACACCCTCCAAAATTTTGGCTTACACTCAAATTCAGATCCTTCCTTGGTATTGTACATTATTCTACAAACATTAAAGCTTATCTCATGAGATTTCTTGTAGGTTTTTGTTCCATTCTGTATGTTGCGTTAACTGTCATTATTGCCATGTATGGTTGTCATGCAATGTTTAAAATCCTATTCTAGTGGTTTCAAAGGTCTATCATTGTGCATATGATTTTTTATAACTATGTAAATATCTATCATACTTATTCACAAAGTTCTAATCACTATCACACAAGTGTGGTCATTATCATCCCAAAGTCTATATTCTTAAGTGTTACAGTTGTCACATCTTATCGTGAAGCAGTGACATAGATGTAAATGATTTTTTCATGTGTTTGGATGACCTATTTTCTCATGTGATAAAAGTATTATAATCGTGTGATCAAAGTCAATGTTTATCACAGTTCATCACCTAGCTCACTGATCCCACACTTACAAATTTTCGGAAAAACTTCGTGAGAGAGCAACCTAATTTAGTGGGACCCTTCATGTCATGTCATGTCATGAGTGGTCATATGCCACATCACGATTGTGGATCATGTATATTGTATTCAAATGTATTGTAAAGTGGAAGTACAAGAGACAAACATGGAATGTAAAGAGTCATGTAAGTTGAAAAGTCATAGGAAGTCAAACAATCATGAGGAAAGTCAAATATTTACCCTTGGTTATATATATTCCCTCATTATATGAGCAAATGACTTTTCGCCTTGGCTCCTCCCACAAGGCATTAGAGAGACAATAGTTCTTTGAGGACCAAGGAGTGGCTCCAATGCTCCACTACTTGAGCTAGTGATTTACATGATTGTAAACATGTGTCTTGGATATTTTACTTAATAACATATGCATTCAAGGAAAACAAGTTATTCATGCATGGACTATGAATATTTGTAAGACTATTATGTGGATGCTTTTATTTCATATTTGCTTCCACATGTTCTAAGATATTTGAACTATTTCAATTACTTTAGTACTTATGTTATTGAGAATGTGCTCCAATGGTTGTTATTACTGCCCCATCCTTGTGGACTATTCCTCAGGATGTTAGACCTATATTTATTCATTTCTTGGTTGTAACAACCATCACATATGTTGTGGACTATTCTGCTTGATGTTAGACGTACCCCTCTAATTCATGTATGTCTCTTCTTGGTTGGTACTATTACCTCTCAATTAGAAGCTCACTTTTCTCTCGTCATTGCAAAATAAGAACCTTGACACAATTGCAAATGCATACTCACAAGACACTCATTCTTTATTTTCAAAGATACCATTTCATCCCTCTCTCTTGTTGATAGTTAGATCCAAGGAAAAACTTTAAGAATTTGATAATTAAGGCTTTATACCAACTGGGAATCCTACACCAAATGGTGTGAGGTCTAATTGGAACTTCACATCAGGGATATCCGTTGAATTTTGGTGGGTCCACCACGGTCAACCTATTCCTATGTGGGAGTTGAATTTTCGTGCAATTACATTTCCACAGAAATTTCTAAAATATATGCTTGATAACACTGACGAAATTTCACCTCATTTACTTGAGGTTCCCTCAATATAATCTGTAGAAATTTCAACATTATATCTAAATTTCAAATATAAATTGTAATAGAAATATACTTCTTCTATCAAATAAAACGACTTGGAAAGCTCAAGAAATAACCACCAAAAATACTTAGCTAAAGGAGAGAATATTCACAACAGTTAGGTGTGTTAGCCTCCTATTGCAATAGGTTTCATATTTCATGATTGACTATTTACATGCCAAATATGTCATCTTTTCATGCTGCAAGGTTGCATATTTCCAAGAAGTTCCATTTTGAAGATTCATACAATTTTTGAAGAGTTTTACAGTTAAGGGAAATCCAAACAGCTTAATCTTGGCTTCCCTAGGTTTAAATTGCTTGTTTTAGAAGATAGAGAATGAATATCTGTCCAAATAGCTTAAGCTTGGCAGATGAGTAGCTAGGTAGAGAAATGAAGGAGCCCAACCACTTAATCTAGGACCTTGGAAGAGATAAGGGTACATTTAGATAGGAGGGCAGTCAAAAGAAAATAAGATAATCAGGGTCTGCAAGTCTAAGTGCACCCATTCAAAAGGAAGAAAAAATGTTAGTTGTATTAGGCTGGGCAGGTAGTTTGAGGGTGCAGAAAGCAAGGTTTTGATCACCTGATGTATTGTCAATTACAGCTTGTCTCATCAATGAAAGAAATGCCAAAGTAGTTGTTTGATGGCAGAACTTTGGAAGAATGTCTAATTCCCCTTCTATTCCCCCATAAATCACTCACTAACATCCCCTTGAGGACCTTGGGATCTGCCCAACCAGTCCTGTTATCACTTCATTTTTGTAAAATACTAAGTCAAGCTGTGACTCTCTTCAATGTAAAGAAGCCACATTTCTTGTGTAAAAATCCTTTCTCCACATTCCATTCACTTCTTATGTCTAAGTTTCAGTCCATAAACTTAGCTTCATGCCCCTACACTTTCACTTCACAAGGTCATATTAACTCCTAACTCTATTATCTAGCTCCCTATATCATTTCCTTATCCCCTATTATACAAAAAATTATATAACTTTCCAAAAATAATACATATTCCCATCCCCTAGCACTATAGCCCTATAACATCAGTTTGGGGAAATGCTAAGTTCATTTGGGGCTTGGCATTAGCCTTTCGTGTATTAACCTGGAGTTAGTTTAACCTCTAGTTGAATTAACAACCATTGCCCACCTCTCCGCTCATTAAAATGTGTTACTACACCCTTCACGTTCATATTTTAAAGTTTGGTGTTTAAATTTTTATTAAATATTAAACTCCTCCCTAGCGCATAAAACCCATATAACCCACAAACCCAAAGTCTTTAAACCGCCACAACATTGTGTAAATATTCAAATATTCGGGCGGGTTCCATATGTTAAACAGCCCACCAGCACACAGTTTCATCCACTGTCGGATCGGGCGCTCCCCATGCGATGGCTCTCACCTATTTCGGAGCTGCCCCAACATCCGACGGTTAGCTTTCGATGGCCTAGCGGTTTCTTCGCCATTCGAAAGACGTGTGTCTCCACGTGATTGCATCGGAGCCCCTCTGACACTTATCGCCCTCGTACAGAAGGTGGTCCGATAAAACCACAAATCACCTTCTGTCTCTCCGCCCCTGACGTCAGCTCCACGTCACCGCTCACGTCACCTCCGGGTCAACCCGCCACTACTACGTGTCGCTGCCACTGCATCTGCCTCCATCCCTACACCGCCTTCTGTCCTGTGCCACGTCGTCTCACTAACATCTCTCCCACATCACCCTGTCGTACTACCATGTCATCCGCCACATGTCCTTCGTTGACGTCACCACCACGTCACCCTGCCGTACCTGGGACCCGCCGATAAAGTCATGCTGACGTCATCATATAAAAGGCGCAAAGGGCAAGAATCGTGTCAAAGAATGCCTGAAACGAGAAACAGAGGCAGTTTTCGATGCGCGAATAGCGCTTAAGCACTAATCGCGCATCGCTAAGAAAAATTACTCAAAATGAAGAGCTTCCTATTGCTCATCTACCTGCAAAACCCAAAAATTTGCAAGAGGCGACACTGGAAACAGACAACTAAAGGAAAGACAGTAGGAAGAGGGAGTCAAGATATGACTACGACAATTTTATAAAAAGGCCAAGTATGCATACCGAAAGCAGGATAGCAAAGCCGTGACTCAGCAAACCACCAGGGCAGTAGGCCCAAAAAACGCAATTAAAAGCACATCCTCAACCGACTCAGTTGATCCCAAAAGTCTAAATTCTCTGACTGAATGCATAGCTATTACCCTAAATATCTACTGCATCATTTACTCTTTCATCTTCTATTCCTCAAGAGTTGGTAAAGAAGTTATGAGTTATTAACTCATCAACTAGATATTTTGTAACTCAGTTTTTGTGTATATACTTGTTATAGACATTTTTGTTCCTTACAACTATAAGCATGAAATGTCCATAATTCAAGGGATCCAAAGTCCCTAAAGATGTTTTTACAGCTCCTAAAGGAACAAGGTCAACCAATGACAGCTTCTCCCAGAAGTTCTCCACCAAAAAACCACTCAGAAATAGTCAATTTAGGATCAATTCAGAGGCTCCACTAGCTGCCTGCGTTGAAATGCAAAGTCTACACTGGCTAGGTGCACTGCAACGCAGGTGGAAGCACTACCGGGGTGCGCTGAGCGGGAAATGACAAATGGAAAGCTCATTCAACAAGGTGGAAAGACCCTGGAAGCTTCCAGAATCTTCTCCAATGACACTTGCCTCAATGAATTCGACTAGTGATGAGTAAGAGGTTCTCAACCTCCAAGTGGAAGCAAGAACCGACAGAGAGAAGCCACAAGTCAAAACATAAGCTGAATCATCCTCTCTGCTTAGATCTATATATGGATCTCTCACCCAGAGGTTCAGGAGGCTGGAATTTTGTACTTTGCAGCGAATTGCTGTTGGTTTGAGATTGAGATTAGTACATTGGGTGATTTATGCTTTGTTGGAGGAGAGGAAGGGATTCCTTTGCTGGGAGGTAGATGCTAGATCGGAACTCACTTGGTTGTATCTCCTCTTGGACTTTCTTACTTTATCAACAAACTGCTTGGGTTTCTCCTACATGCTGTATACCAATGATGTTTTGTTATGCTTACATGTTTAGCTTAATCTGATCTTGAGATTTTTATGAATGTATATCTGTATCTTTGTGTAGTTTCTCTCTCTTGTGATCTTGCAGGAATTCGGTGAAGCTGGGCCAGTGAAGGAACAAGGAGCTGGGAGCTACTGAAGAGAGGAGTGGATCGACAAACTAGCGAAAGACATAGGTTAGTTAGATCCTTCTTCCTCATTTACATTTCATAAATAAGAATACTAAATTAGTTTACTTCATTTGTTGCTAAGGCACTATCACACCTTAGAGTGGGATAGGGGCATTCCAAATTGGATACTTTTCCCAACAACAAATTGGCGACTCCGCTGGGGAGAGTATCTTGTTAGTTTATTTGTGTTTCTATTGTTGTTCTTCTCATAAACTCAGGAGTGCCGAATCGAAATGCATTTGCCATTTTCAAATGCAAAGTAGAGATCTGCCACTCTGGTCCACTCACTGGGCCTGTTTTTATGATCTGAACAAACTGATCCACAAGTGCTCTAACAACCCTTTGTGATAGATCTTAGTCCTCCTTTAAATCATCCTCCTAATTGTACCTAATTAATAGCTTTGATCCGACCAAAAAATGTAGATTTAACTGCAAACCGTGACCCAGAACCCAGAAACAACTCTCATTTCTGCTTCAGCGCAGTCTCTGTGAAGAGGTT
This sequence comes from Pinus tabuliformis, assembly GCA_031772625.1. Classification (NCBI taxonomy): domain Eukaryota; kingdom Viridiplantae; phylum Streptophyta; class Pinopsida; order Pinales; family Pinaceae; genus Pinus; species Pinus tabuliformis. The sequence continues at coordinate 653,267,267 of CM062813.1, read as the reverse complement.
CTGCATTTCAACGCAGGTCCCGTGAAGGATACCTGCACTGAAGTTCAGTTTCTCTGTGCTGAGGGTTCGCTGATCAGCCTTTGCTTGTGCAGCTGTGGTTCCCTGCTTCCTTTTGCTCAGTTTTATCTCTGTCTTTTGCAGCCTGTTATCAGTCAGTGTACCTATCTGAAACCCCTTTTCTTTGCCTCAATTCTGCCTCAGTTGTATAAAGAAACTGTATTTGTTCTTTGTGTATTTGTTACATCATTTGCAGTTTCCCATTACAAAAGTAAATTAGTCATACTGTCGCCCTTAGATCTAGACCTGTCGTAAGTGTCGTTTTGATCTTAGGAGTGAGTTTGTTTGCTGTTCACAGTTGATTGAGATTTTACTTTTGTCATTTGGTTTGAATTTATGAATTCCTAGTGTCGAAACAAGTAAATCATAAAGTGTCGTAATCATCCTTTTGATTTCGAAAAATGAACTTGTTTATGTTTTCACTTGAAATCGAATTCAAATTTGTACAACAGCTTTCTTTTAAGGCATCACTATTAAGAAAGCGAAAACAAATACATGCATTTGTGCATTTGCATTTTGATAGTTTGCATGCTTTGATTTAGGAAAAGTGCATTACAGTGTGCTCTATGCTCTTTGAGAAAAGTTTGTGTCTTCCTTTTCCCCTTGTAGCTAGGATTTTCATTGTTGAAAAGATATAAAAGCTTGCTTATCATCTTTAGACTGCATTTAGGAATTGTATCATACATCTCGTGGTGATCCAAAAAGGAAAACTTCTAAGAAAGATCAACCTAAAATAAATTGAATGAACTTAACAACGCTTTGTAACTTAACACGCAACATAGAGGTCTAGGCTAGAGACGTGTTCCGGCGTCGTAAAACCTGGTGACTGTCGATCTCGCTGATGGTTGGGTGATTCCTCCTGAGAGACGATAGCGCCAATACGGATTGTGCTCCCACGTACCGTCGAGTATATATTGGGAGACCCCTATAGGCATAAAACCTTTATCCTTAGGAAGCCGTGTCGACCGCCCTACTGATCGCAATGCACTAAACACAGTATTCGGGAAGATTGACCGCCCGTACCTTAAAAAGTATTCTGTGGTCTTGCGAAAAGTTTGGCACACCCTCTACCTAGAACTCCAGCTCAGTTCCTTTTGGCCTTTTTAAGACTCTATAACGGAAAAAGTCCATCCGAGCATTTGTCACTTCGGGCTCGTTAAAACATCGAAGGAGACTAGAGTCATCTTTAGCTTTTTCTCAACTCTTTAAAATTGAAAAAGCAAGTTGTGTCTAAGCGTCGTTAAAATTTATTTTAAACGGAACAATCACCCCTTTTTCCTGCGTTGATCTTTAGGTTGAGAAAATGGAGCCCACCAACCAAGGAATTCCCCTTGGTGGAAATCCTAGTCCCTTCTCCTCTTGGGGAGATGTTGGTGCGCCCCATATGGCCACATCGTCACTTCCAGGACTGACAATTAGTTTGCCGGTCTGGCTCTTCTCAACCAATGTCGTTCAGAACACCACTATTCTTGAACAGTCGAATCAACAGTTAGACCAGTTCAGAGTTGCCCACCAGCCTTCTACTTCCTCTAATTCTTCCTCTCCTCCTTCCTCTTCGCTTGATGGAACTGGTAAAACAAAAAACCAAGTTCCTAAGGAGAAGAAGGAAAAGAAGAAGAAAGAGAAGAAGAAGAAGGAGCCAAAAGCGACTGGGGGCAAACAAGTGTCGTCTAACAAAAATCCACACACAGCATTGACTAGGCCTAAATCGCCATGCGTCATATGCAAGGGAGACCACTTCCACAGAGATTGTCCCTGCATCCCTCGGATACTAAGGGACTGGTCTCCCCGTTTGCACAATCCGGTGGCATCAACCTTTGATAGCCATGTTGAATGCACACCGTCAACTAGCGAAAGTGAAGTCCTTGGAAAAAAAGGGAGAGCTAGATCTCCCTGTAGACTGTGCGAAGGCGATCACGCCATCCACTGTTGTCCCTTCTTAGACGAAGCGTAAAGAGTTTTGGATGATCGTCCGGTTTCACTGTTACGACTTCCTCCTGGATATAAAACACTCTTGCCGAGTCCTTTGTTAGTTGAAAATCCAGCTGGCCCACTCAAGTGGTCAGCTGAAGTGCCGGTCATTGAAGATGAACCAGCTGAATCCATACCCGATGAAAGTGAAAAGGTCGAGGCGGCAGTTGAACCGGTCTTGCCTTCAGAGGATTTATCTTCGAATGATACAGTCACTGAAGAGGATAAAGATGACACCATCCAAATTCTCTTCATCAACACAGACTCCGATGAGCACGGGGGCACTCCCCCCATTCCTTTATCGCAAGAAGGAAGTTTGTCAGAGCGATACCCGGCCGTTTACTCGGTCCCACCACCAAGCAACCTAGTTGTCTCCTTCGACTGGAACCAACTAGGTAGACCCCGTTTGCCAGCAAGCATACCATTCATAATTATCGTCCAAATATACAGAATGGTCATGGCTGGCACCATCATTGATGAAGGGGCATCTGTGAGTATCCTTTCCTCCACTGCTTGGAAAGCGCTTGGTTCGCCAGCGCTTTTGCCTGAAATGAGAAATCTGACAGGCTTCGATAAAGGAACCAGTCGACCTTTAGGGATCCTCCCCAATGTGCCTATCACATTGAAAGGGAAGACCGTTCAAATGAACGTGATGGTCATTCAAGGACCCTTGGATTATAACCTACTCCTTGGACGAGACTATATATATTGCATGGGAGCCATCGTCTCCTCACTCTTTAGGGTAATGTGTTTTCCGCACGAAGGAAGAGTGGTCAAGCTCGTGGACCAGCTTTCATTTCCCGGATCACTCATCGCAAATAGTCATATACCTTCCCTAAATGGTCTCTTCACGCAAGAAATGTCTCAACCCACGGTCCATCCTCCCGATGAGTGCGAGTAATTCGGAAGGATATGATTGGAACCCAGGGGGCATGCGTCCTGGTCTGCTTCGGCAGGAAAACTTTGGGTATAGGGTAGGTTTCCGTGGGAGAATATGACTAGTCTGTACCCCGTCCGTCTTGGAAGAGGGGTTATTCTAGAATAAGATTCTCTTGTCAAAGTTATGTGTTTGGCGCTCGTTGTCACTCACCTTTGTCTATCTCGGTAGACATCGCCGAAGAAGTGTTTTGTTCACTGCATTGATGAAACGATATTTGGGTAACCTGAAAGAGGTAGGCCTTTCCTGGTAAAACAAATGTTTTATCTGCAAATTGAGGGGTAACCTTGAAATCGTACTTTATACCTGGGGGCATGCAAACCTTTTGGAGTGCAAGCAAGGGGCAGCTATTTATTTTTTAAATTTTTAGATCCCCCCTTTAAACCTGTATGTCTAACCCTTTAAACTCGTAGGATTAGTCGTTTCCGAACTTGCATAACGAAAGGATGCGGGGCATAGCTTTGGTAAGGTGCAAGCTCCATAAAAAATGGCATCTTACATGAGACATTCTTATCATATGACTGGATAATCAAGCAGTTTTAGCACATAGTTCATGCTCGTTAAAAAATAAACATAAGATCGAGCAGTTTTAGCACATAGTTCATGCTCGTTAAAAAATAAACATAAGACCGAGCAGTGTTTTTCCGCATTTAAACTCATTAAAAAATGAACTACCCTCCGGTAAATAACCACCGTGAACGTAACATTATCAGCCATTAAAGCCTTGGTCGTGTTTGCACCGTCACCTCCACTTTTTCATTTGGCTGATCGTTCACCTCCATATGATTGTTTACCCATTTTGAGGAACAGCTGCGAAGAGTGATTTCACTAGCCATCCTTGTGACACTGCCGTGATTGGAAAATTCCAACCCTTACCTGGAATCAACTGCTAACCCGTTTTATCACTCGTTCCTCAAAAGACGAGTCTTCTTTAAGCTCTTTTCATCTGACTCGTAAAATATGAAAAGATTGCCGAGTTTTGGCCTTCCAGCTTGTTAAAGCGACCGGAAGTGCTATCCCTCCTCTAGATTTTAATCTTTTTGGACCTGAGGGATTATTTCACAAAAATATCGAGTGCTTGTTTTGTTCGGCTTGTAAAAACTATCGAAAATTCATCCCTTCTGTATTGTTTTATACTTTTTCGGACTTAACGGATTAGATGACGAAAAAGGACTTTCGGAGTTGACTTTACGTACCTTTTCAGACTCTCTAAAAATGAAAAGGACCGAGTTATCTTTGTCGTTAGACTCGTTAAAAACATTAAATAGCGACAAACTTGTCTTTAGACGAGAATGAGTTTCACTATCGCTAGGCTCGTTAAAACATAGCGATGGGTTTGCCCGAAGGGAAAATTATAGAACAAGCATATGTTATCCTCCTCAAGCTTGACAAAAATAAAGAGGTACTGGTCAGCAATGGCTGGGGAAAAATTGGGAAGAAACTCAAAGAACTTTATTGGTAGCAAGTCACTCTTGAACATGACACTTCCACTCCGTGCAAGAGTCGGGTTGGGTTGTTTCATTCACCGGTCACATCGCCATGGTCTCGCCATACCATCCATCTTTGGGGTAAATGCCACCAATCCATCACACAAGTGTCGCCGATATGTTCAAGAGAAGTCATCCAGAGAAGTCAACCGTGTCCCATCCACTACCATACATTATCCTTCATTCTTTCATGACCGCCACCCTGAACCATATATCATCAGATCGTTTTCACCTCCATCAAAATCATTTGCTCCGTTCTGTGTCACTGATGTGGAATACATTAAGGCCCTCCTTTAATAGATCGCTTCTTGTCGACATCAGCTCATTATCCAAGAAGTTGATCTAGGAACAACCCCTTCAGTACTTTGAAGCTTGCATGCCTCAATGGCAAGTTTCTCACTTCCGGCGACAGGTATACGTCAATGACCTTTGACCGAAAGATTTTGCGTGGTGTTCGACGCCAAGTCCTTTATTCACACCACGTGAATTGTACTGCAGTACCTTGAGGGTCATTATCATTATCGGTGATTCCTCTCGCGCTTGTTAACGGTTTACCTCATTGACTGGTAATCAAGCGATGTCTTTCCATGTTCGACTTCAGAACATTTCTCACATGGATCGACTTGTACTTAGAGTGAAGATCGAACGAGTTTGAAGACCCCGGATCTAGTTTCATCCATCCGGGCTGCGATATATATTCAGGAAAAAATGAAGACATTGACATGTAGAACATTGCAGCACAGACAATCATCCTACCAAAGGATGATGATTTCGGCAGGATCATCAGTCTATCATCAGACAATTGTTTGTCCTATGTACATAAAAATGAATTTATAAAGCTGAGCATGGGAATGCCCGCCTCAGCTAGATCATGAAAACAGTATGAAAAATAATGTATTGTATTGTATCTTATTACAGGTCTCCTCCCAGCATTGAATGAACTTCGGATCCTCCTAATAAAGCATTTCACCCGATAAACGGCCTCATACTTTAGGGGGCAACTGTTATAGACATTTTTGTGCCTTACAGCTATAAGCATGAAATGTCCATAATTCAAGGGATCCAAAGTCCCTAAAGATGTTGTTACAGCTCCTAAAGGAACAAGGTCAACCAATGACAGCTTCTCCCAGAAGTTCTCCACCAAAAAACCACTCAGAAATAGTCAATTCAGGATCAATTCAGAGGCTCCACTAGCTGCCTGTGTTGAAATGAAAAGTCTACACTGGCTAAGTGCACTGCAACGCAGGAGGAAGCATTACCAGGGTGCGCTGAGCGGGAAATGACAAATGGCAAGCTCATTCAACGAGGTGGAAATACCCCGGAAGCTTCCAGAATCTTCTCCAATGACACTTACCTCAATGAATTCGACTAGTGATGAGTAAGAGGTTCTCAACCTCCAAGTGGAAGCAAGAACTGACAGAGAGAAGCCACAAGTCAAAACATAAGCTGACTCATCCTCTCTGCTTACATCTATATATCGATCTCTCACCCAGAGGTTCAGGAGGCTGGAATTTGGTATTTTGCAGAGAATTGTTGTTGGTTTGAGATTGAGATTAGTACATTGGGTGATTTATGCTTTGTTGGAGGAGAGGAAGGGATTCCTTTGCTGGGAGGTAGATGCTGGATCGGGACTCACTTGGTTGTATCTCCTCTTGAACCTTGTTATCATATCAATAAAGCTACTTGAGTTTCTCCTATATGCTTGTATTTCAATGATGTTTTGTTATATTTGCATATTTAGTTTATATTTGATCCTAAACTAGTTATGAATGTGAATCTATATCTTTTGTGTAGTTTTCCTCTCTTGTGATCTTGCAGGAACTGGGTGAAGCTAGACCAGTGAAAGAGCAGGCAGCGGGAAGCGAACAAAAGAGAGAGTGATTGGATCGACAAACTAGCGGAAGACACCGGTTAGTTACATCGTTCTTTCTCTATTTACATCTCATAAAGAAGAATACTCAGATAGTTTTCCTTGTTTGTTGCTAAGGCACTATCACCTCTTAGAGTGGGATAGGGGCATTCCGAATTGGATACTTTTCCCAACAACAATACTTCCCCACATAACATATTTGGGGTCAGTCTTTGGTTGATAATCCTCATTCTAGACTTGCACTATATACTTTGAGAGCTCTATAATCAAAGACTGCTGGAATGCTTTGGATGAAGAACTGTCTGTTGTGTTATTTAATGGCCAAAGAGTGACTGTGGAATTCCTGTGTTACTACATGGCTCAATAAGTGTTTTCTTACCTCTGTTTATAGTTTATATATGTTTACGCCACCATTGTGTTACCACCTAAATAGCAAGAATGTAGAATAGCTTAGGCTTTGCTTGACTGCACTCTATGCTCAGTTCTTCTTATTTCTATATGTTTTCTTCAGAAATGGTTATGAATATGCATACTTAAATGATCATGTTACCCTGTTTCTTTCACATATGACTCTTATTTAGGAATTCTTGACTGCTCCTAGACAAACTTTCATTCACCTTCCCTCTCTGTTAGCTAATGAAAGATTCTTAGTTTCCTTTCATCTCTGACCTTCATTCCATCTTTATTCCAACTTGATATTGTTCTATGTGTAACTATCCTGCTCTGTATTCCTCTTGTGACCAAGAAAACGCGATAGCAAGCCCTAATCCATGACTCCATGCCCAATGGTTTGAACGTCTCCCTCTATGCATCCCAACTCTGCTTGAGAACATCATCCTGCCCACCAAAATCAAAACAAAACCCATGTACACCATAACTAGTCTAAAATCAACCCAAAACAAAGCTAAATTTTAAAGAGAGAGCCCTCTCTGACTGCAGGTAGGCTAGGACCTGTAGCCCAAAGATTGGTTTGTGGTTACCTCGATCATATCCCTTAAGGAGCCAAGGGACAACCTAAGTGTAACATCATTGGGGACCATACTGGGGACCTTATTCAGAAAATTCCAAAAAACAAGTTAGAAGTTGGCTCCCAAGAAGAAAACATGTAATACTAGGTCAAATCCAGACCCAAATCCACCAGCTGTTTTTGAAAATCCTAATTTAATCTCTAGAAACCTTAGCAAACAAAAACAAGAAGAGTTTGTTGATTCTAGTCATGAAACAGTTAAGCCAAGCTGTTTTCCAACCCCTGTTAAAGTTTTGTTTCGTTCAACCCCTACTTCCCCTTATTCGTCATCCACCTCTCTAAGCACCTTTTCCACACCTCCATTCACTGTGCATACTACCACTACCACCACTGTTATTACAGTTGTTCCAACTGTTCCAGTCGTTCCACTTATTCCTATAAATATGTCTAACAAATATGAACCTTTACAGTTACCTGCAAATCCAGGGGCTATGCCTCAGGATTATCAAACCAAAATCACATATTTTGATGGTACTGGTTCTGGCACAGCCCTGCAACACACCAAGAAAATGTAGGACTATTTTGAGAATTATGAAATAGATTATGATAGTGGAAGAATGAAGATTTTTGTCCAAAGTTTAATAGGAGATGTAAGGCACTGGTTTAGAGCTCTTCCTACAAATTCCATAGCTGACCCAGAGGCCCTTTACCAAACATTTCTTAACAGATGGGAGAAGAATAAGGACCCTCTGCACATATTATCCGAGTATGACACTATCAAAAGAGGCCCTCAAGAAGTTGTCTTGGGCTATTGTGCCAGGTTTAACAATGTTTACAATGCTATTCCACAAAACCTTAGACCTCCACCTGATCTTGCTTTATACAAATTCCCTGATGGATTTGGTTCAGACATGGCTTATCAGTTAAGGGAAAGAGCCCCTCAAACCTTAGCAGACATGTAGAATGTAGCTGTTAGTGTGGAGGCCAATCCGATTGCCAAGCGAAATAGAGCAAGAGCTGAGAGAAGAACCACTTTTAAAGATGAACCTTCAGCCTTTGAGCAAAAATTGGACACAATTATCAATGGTATGGACAACTTTGAAAATAGAATGGGAACTATTGAAAGAAAAACCTCATGGGAAGGACAACAAAACAATCCTATCAGAAATCCAAACTTTAGAAAAGATCAGAACCCAAACGTTGGAAGGGCAAGTCCTGACCATGATATAGACCTCCTTTTCATGAAAACTATGCTGAAGCATCCACATCTAGTGAGCAGATAGAGGACACTCACATAAACTTGATGGGTTTGAAGAGTGAACAACAAGTATTTCTAACCCAAGAAGACCAAGATGACCATGATATAAATCAATTTCAGACCAAGTCTGGAGAGTCATTTGACTTCAAACAAGGCTATGATTCAATTGTCTACGAAGTCCATAAGCAATACAAATTGAGAACAATAACCATTGATGTGTCTAATCCCATCAAGCCAAAGATGCCAAGGAGCCTATGAAAGTAAAAGACAAGGCCACTATCACAGAACCTACTGATAAAACAGAACCAAAATTAAAAGAAGTGACCATAGAGGATGTATCTGACATGCAGCCCTCTAGTAACCAGCCTTTTGTATCCCTTCCCTCAAAAGACAATGTAAATAGCACTCCTCAAAGCCTTCCCAAAATAGAACAATCTCAAGAAATCACTGATAACCAAGAGAAGATCACTGAAGATACAATTGAAAAGGGAAAATCTGCCAGTCACAATACTAAAACACAGTCAGAAAAACCTTTTGATTTAGAAGTAGAAATTGGTAAATTAAAGATATCTATTCCTCTCTCTGAGCTTGCCAAACATGACATGTACAAACAACAAATCAAAAGATCACTGCAAATGCCAGAGAACAAGGATGATGTTAATGTCTTAGATGATCAACCTGAATTACTTTTTGGTCCTGAAGTCAATGGTAAATCAGGACATGGAGCTGTTCTACCCTTTTATGTCAGTTTGCACATTCATGATAAAGTGTTGCACAATGCTATGTTTGATTCAGGTGCTTCACACAATCTAATGCCCAAAGCTATAATGGAGAAGCTAAACCTTGATGTCACTAGACCCTACAAAGACTCATTCTCATTTGATTCTAGTCAGGTCAAGCGTTTAGGCTTAATCAAAGACCTTTGTGTGTCTTTAGTCCAATTTCCCAATAAAACAATCCTAATGGATGTGGTGGTTGCTGACATTCCACCAAAGTATGGCATGCTCTTATCAAGATCTTGGGGAGAAAAACTCCAAGGATCTCTCCAACTAGACCTCTCCTATGCCACTATTTCAATCTTTGGGCAACCAAAGAGACTGTATAGAGAAACACTGATGAAGTATGTGGTAATTAGTGAGGAAAAACCCCAAAACTTTCCCATTTACTCAATCCATTCTGATATGGATTCCTTTATATTGTTCAATGATGATAGCTGCCCTCCAACTGATGAGAAGCCTTTGCCTTTAGAACAAGAAACATGCATCAATCAAGAGTCGGTTGCCCATACCCGTGAAACTGTTAAAACAATTAGTGCAACCAGCATACAAGAAGAACCACATGAAGCACAAAACCTAGGTCCGCCCAATCCTAAAATGAATGAAACTCTTAATACTAGCCACAAGCAAGAAATCACATGGTATTTAGAGTTTGATGGTTCTGTTAATAAGCTAGGAGCAGGGGCAGGAATATGGATTCACAATACACATAACAACCATGCAGAGGGTCATGCTTACAGACTAAACTTCAAATGCACGAACAACATGGTAGAGTATGAGGCTCTCCTTTTAGGCCTTAAAATGCTCAAAGCTTTAGGAGCTGCAAAAGTGTCCATTCTAGATGACTCTAATTTGATCATTCAACAGATGAAAGGTAACTTTGTTACTAATGATAATAGGTTAAGAGCTTATAGGTCTGCTGCCACAGAAATACTTAATTCCTTCACCGAATGCAAGCTTGCTAAGATTTCTAGAAGCCATAACATGCATGCTCATAGTCTAGCTACTTTTGCTAGCACTTGCAAGCTGCCCTTTGAGCCCAATCACCACTTTATTGCTGAGAAAAAGCACAGGCCTGCTGTCCCTAACAATATCAAAGATTGGCAAGTGTTTGAGGATGATGCTCAAATCAACAATTTTCTTACCTTACAGCAAGAATTCTCAAGCTTAAACATTGACGAAGATGTCATGGATGACCCACAACAGCAAATGAGCCAAAATGAGCAAACTATAACAGCTGAAGCAGCAAATTAAATGCTGCACCCAACCATTTTTGATGAGAAAAACATGCAAGAGATGAAGCAAATGCATTTAGATGAAATAGCTGAAGTAGAGGCCAATGTGATTGATTTAAAAGACAATTTTCTACCTGCTGGCCTCACTCCATTAGAAGACATATTTAATTCAAACGATGTCCCCAAAAAGCCAAAGATGTAGCCCTTAAACGCTGTTGTGGAAGACTGTAATATTGGGACAGAATAGAAGCCCAAAATGATTAAACTGTCCAAGTCTTTGCCTCCCGATCAAAAACCAAAATATGTTGATTTATTTAAAGAGTTTCAAGATGTATTTACCCGGAGTTATGAGGACCTTAAGTCCTATGACACCTCTGTTATTCAACATACCATTCCCTTAAAGCCAAACCAAAAGCCCTTCAAATAGAAACTACGGAGAATCAATCCTGTGCTTCTCCCTTTGATTGAGAAAGAAGTGAAAAGAATGTTTGATGCTGGTATCATAGTACCCATTAGATTTTCAGAATGGGTATCCAATCTTGTTCCCATAAGGAAGAAAACAGGGGAGATTAGACTATGTGTGGACTTAAGAAATCTGAACCAAGTCTCCCTTAAAGATCACTACCCACTGCCAAAAATGGACCACATTCTACAAAGAGTAGTGGCGTCTTCAAGAATTTCTTTGCTAGATGGCTTTTCAGGTTTTAATCAAATACTTGTTCACCCGGATGACCAAGACAAGACAGCCTTTACAACACCGTGGGGAACCTTTAAATATGTGAAAATGCCTTTTGGACTAAAGAATGCAGGTGCTACCTTTCAAAGGGCCATGGACATTGCATTTTCCAAGGAAATCCATGATTTCCTAGTGGTTTACCTTGATGATGTTACTCCTTTCTCAAAATCTGATCAAGAGCACCTTAAACACCTAAGGCAACTGTTCCTAACCTGTAGGAAATATGGAATTTCCTTAAATCCTAAGAAATCTCTCTTCGGCCTAGAAGAAGGAAAATTGCTAGGCCATATCATTTCAAAAGATGGAATTAGAATAGATCCGGAAAGAATCCAAGCCATTTTGCAAATCCCTTATCCGAGAAACATCAAATAATTGCAAGCATTCCTAGGAAAGATCAATTTCCTAAGGAGATATCCCAAAATTGGCTGAGCTGATAAGAATGCTAAATAACATGTTAAAAAAGGATTCCAAGGTAAAATGGACTTTAGAGGCCAAGCAATCCCTTGAGGGCATAAAATATGCCTTAACCCAAGCACCAATCCTCACAAGTCCTTAATTTGACAAGGATTTCATCATTTTCTCATTTGCATCTGAACACACCATTGTTGTTGTCCTTTTGCAGAAAGATGATCAGGAAATGAAAATCCAATTGCATTTTTCAGCCGAGCCCTTATAAATGCACCCTTGAAGTACCAAATCATAGAGAAGCAAGCATATGCCCTTGTTAAAGCAATCAAAGATTTCAGAATTTACATTTTATATTCACATGTGATTGCTTATGTGCCAAATGCTGTTGTAAAAGACATATTAACTCAAGAGGGCATAGAAGGCAAAAGAGGCAAATGGATTGCCAATATCCTTGAGTATGACATTGAGATAAAACCCACCAAGCTGATAAAGGGACAAGGTTTAGCCAAACTGATGTCCGAAACCAATTTTCAAGCCTTAGACATTAATCAACTGGACAATGAACAGGAGCTGGCGACTCCATAGATCAGTGAAGCTTTTTTGCAATCCCCATGGTATGTTGATATATGTTTTATATTGTTAAACCTATGTGCTCCTCCAGGGTTGCCCAGAACCAAAAAGAGATTTTTAAAGATGAAAGCATCAAAGTTTTGTGTCCTAGATAGTGCCCTGTTTTCGAAAAATCATGAAGGAATATTGTTGAATTGTCTAACTATGAATGAAACTAACAATGTCATGAAAGAATTTCATGCAGGGGACTGTGGAGGGAACTTTATTGGAAGTCCATTACTGATAAGATACTAAGCGCTAGTTTCTATTGGCCCTCTTTGTTTTCTGATGTGAGAAATTTTGTTGTTTCATGCCACAAATGCCAAATCTTTGAATGCAAAAAAAGCTTCTGCCCTTTCCCCTTAAGCCCATTTCAACCGAGAAGCCTTTCCAACAATGGGGTCTTGACTTCAATGGAGAAATCCATCCATCCTCTTCTGGCTAGCATAAGTGGATTCTAACAGCCATATATTACTTTACCAAGTGGATTGAAGCCATCCCATGTAGGCGAGCCAATGACTCCACCATCATCCAATTCCTTGAAACCAACATTTTGTCTAGATTTGGCTGTCCTGAGAAGATCATTACAGATAACGCTGCTGCCTTCAAATCCAATAAAATGATCAGTTTTTGCCACAAATTCCACGTTACCTTAGGTCACTCCGTAGCCTATTACCCTCAAGGGAATGGCTTGGCTGAATCATCCAACAAGAGTCTGATTAACATCATTAAGAAAGTCTTGGAGGAGAACAGGAAGAACTCGCACAAAAAGCTTGTAAATTCCCTATGGGCAGACATATTTTTAACCAAGAGATCCATTGGGATGAGCCCATATGAGTTAGTCTATGGCATGGAGGCCAAGTTCCCCTCTTCTTTGGGAATCCCTGTTATCAAATTGCTGCAAGAGATTCAGGCAGATCCAAATGATACCAAAGAAGAATAAACCAAACCATCCATTTGCAGTAAACAAGAGAGCAAGTGTACGACAAAGCTGAAATTTTACAAGAGAAGCTCAAGAAAATGTATGACAAAAGAACCAAGGCTGAAGATTTCTACATAGGCAACAAAGTCTTAAGATGGGATTCAAGAAGAGAGGACAAAGGAAAACATGGCAAGTTTGATTTCCTGTGGAAAGGCCTCTTTATTATTTTTGTTGTTCAAGGCAACAACACATATTTTCTGAAGAGTTTGGATGGCAACACAACTGAAGAAGGCCCTGTCAATGGTCGAATGCTAAAACACTATCATGATCCCTTTTGTTGAATGCAACATAGCTTTGTATACTATCTGTACATTAATATTTGTATTTTCAGCACTTTTTCTTATAGCAGGCCAATAAGAGGGAACAACGCAACAAATTTTGAAGGAAAGATCAAAGAAAGCCCTATTTCAGATCTTCGTTTTTAAAAATAATTCCAAAGAAGTGCTCAAGCAGATTTCAATATGTTTACAAGCACCCAAAAGGCAAGAAGCAGAGCTGTAATTTTTCTGCAATTCAGCTCAAAAGGATACTGCATATCAGCTTATAAGAATTCAGTCAAAGGCACTGAGAAGAAGGAGAATTTTAGTTTATAGCAACAATTGAAGATCAAGGCATTCTGACCTGCTATTCTTGGCTTTTCATCTTGAAAAACCATCCCCAAGTGGAGCCACTGTTAGCCTCTTATTGCAATAGGTTTCATATTTCATGATTGATTGTTTTACATGTCAAATATGTCATCTTTTCATGCTGCAAGGTTCCATATTTCCAAGAAGTTCTATTTTGAAGAATCATACCATTTTTGAAGAGTTTTACAGTTAAGGGAAAGCCAAAAAGCTTAATCTTGGCTTCCCTAGGTTTAAATTGCTTGTTTTAGAAGATAGAGAATGAATATCTATCCAAACAGCTTAACCTTGGCAGATGAGTAGCTAGGTAGAGAAATGAAGGAGCCCAACCGCTTAATCTGGGCCCTTGGAAGAGATAAGGGTTCATTTAGATAGGAGGGCAGTCAAAAGAAAAGAAGATAATAAGGGTCTGCAAGTCTAAGTGCACCCATCCAAAAGGAAGAAAATATTTTAGGTGTATTAGGCTGGGTAGGTAGTTTGAGGTTGCAGAAAGCAAGGTTTTGATCACCTGATGTATTGTCAATTACAGCTTGTCTCATCAATGAAAGAAATGCTAAAGCAGTTGCTTGATGGTAGAACTTTGGAATAATGTCTAATTCCCCTTTTGTTCCCCCATAAATCACTCACTAACATCCCCTTGAGGACCTTGGGATCTGCCCAACCAGTCCTGTTATCACTTCATTTTTGTAAAATAATACGTCAAGCTGTGACTCTCTTCAATGTAAAGAAGCCACATCTCTTGTGTCAAAATCCTTTCTCCACATTCCATTCACTTCTTATGTTTAAGTTTCAGTCCATAAAGTTAGCTTCATGGCCCTACACTTTCACTTCACAAGGTCATATTAACTCCTAACTCTATTATCTAGCTCCCTATATCAATTCCTTATCCCCTATTATACAAAAAATTATATAAAATTCCAAAAATAATACATATTCCCATCCCCTGGCACTATAGCCCTATAACATCAGTTTGGGGAAATGCTAAGTTCATTTGGGGCTTGGCATTAGCCTTCCGTGTCTTAACCTAGAGTTAGTTTAACCTCTGGTTGAATTAACAACCGTTGCCCACCTCTCCACTTATTAAAATGTTTTACTACACCCTTCACGTTCATAATTTAAAGTTTGGTGTTTAAATGTTTATTAAACATTAAACTCCTCCCCAGTGCATAAAACCCATATAACCCACAAACCCAAAGTCTTTAAACCCCGTAGCATTGTGTAAATATTCAAATATTCGGGCGGGTTCCATATGTTAAACAGCCCACCAGCATGCAGTTTTGTCCACCGTCGGGTTGGGCCCTCCCCATTCGACGGCTCTAACCGATTTCCGAGCCGCCCCGACGTCCAATGGTTAGCTTCTGATGGCCTAGCGGTTTCTTTGCCGTACAAAAGATGCGTGTCTCCACGTGATTGCATCGGAGCCCCTCTGACACTTACCGCCCTCATACAGAAGGCAGTCCGATAAAACCACAAACCACCTTCTGTCTCTCCGCCCCTGACGTTAGTGCCACGTCGTCGCTCACGTAACCCACCACTGCTACGTCTTGTTGCCACTACATCTGCCTCCGTCCCTACACCGCCTTCTGTCCTGTGCCACATCGTCTCACTGACGTCTCTGTCACGTCACCCTGCTGTACTTCCATGTCATCTGCCACCTGTCCTCCGCTGATGTCACTGCCATGTCACCCTACCGTACCCGGGACCCGTTGATGACGTCATGCTGATGTCATCACAAAAAAGGCGCAAAGGGCGAGAATTGCGTCAAAGAATGCCTGAAACGAGAAACAGAGGCAGTTTTTGATGCAGGATTAGCACTTACGCGCTAATCGTTCATCTCTAAGAAAAATTACTCAAAATGCAGAGCTTCCTATTGCTCGGCTACCTGCAAAACCCAAAAATTTGCAAGAGGCAACGCTGGAAACAGAGAACTAAAGAAAAGACAGCAGGCAGAGGGAGTCAAGATATGATTACGAAAATTTTATAAAAAGGCCAAGTATGCATACCGAAAGCAAGATAACAAAGCCGTGACTCAGCAAACCACCAGGGCAGCAGGCCCAAAAAACGCAATTAAAAGCACAGTCTCAGCTGACTCAGTTGATCCCAAAAGTCTAAATTCTCTGACTGAACGGATAACTATTACCCTAAATATCTACTGCATCATTTACTCTTTCATCTTCTATTCCTCAAGAGTTGGTAAAGAAGTTATGAGTTATTAACTCATCAACTAGATATTTTGTAACTCAATTTTTGTATATATACTTCCCCACAAAACATATTTGGGGTTAGTCGTTGGTTAATAATCCTCATTCTAGACTTGTGCTGCATACTTTGAGAGCTCTATAATCAAAGACTGTCAGAATGATTTGGATGAAGAACTATTTGTTGTGTTATTTAATGGCCAAAGAGTGACTGTGGAATTCTTGTGTTACTACATGGCTCAATAATTGTTTTCTTACCTCTGTTTATAGTTTATATATGTTTATGCCACCATTGTGTTACCACCTAAATAGCAAGAAACAAGAATAGCTTAGGCTTTGGTTGACTGCACTCTATGCTCAGTTCTTGTTATTTCTATATGTTTTCTTCAGAAATGGTTATGAATATGCATACTTAAATGATCATGTTTACCCTATTTCTTTCACATATGACTCTTATTTAGGAATTCTTGACTGCTCCTAGACAAACTTTCATTCACCTTCCCTCTCTGTTAGCTAATGAAAGATTCTTAGTTGCCTTTCATCTCTGACCTTCATTCCATCTTTATTCCAGCTTGATATTGTTCTATGTGTAGCTATCCTGCTCTGTATTCCTCTTGTGACCAAGAAAATGCGACAACAAGCCCTAATCCATGACTCCATGCCCAATGGTTTGAACGTCTCACTCTATGGATCCCAACTCTGCTTGAGAACATCATCCTTCACACTAAAATCAAAACAAAACCCATGTACACCATAACTAGCCTAAAATAAACCCAAAACAAATCTAAATTTTAAAGAGAGAGCCCTCTCTAACTGCACGTAGGCTAGGACCTGCAGCCCAAAGATTGGTTTGTGGTTACCTCGGCCGTATCCCTTAAGGAGCCAGGGGACAACCTAAGTGTTAGCATGGTGTAGTCTCCTCGATCAACTAGTTGTAAGGATTACTTTAGTTAATGTATATTTATTTCAATAATAAATTTGGTTTGTAGTTTCTTCATGTTAAATCACATAACATATTAGTCAAGTTTTCATGATAAATAAACATATAAAAGCAACCGAGAAACTACTCACAAACATTTAAAACAAAAGTGTATTTTTCATATCTATAAGGGAGAACTTTCAACAAAAATGAAATAGTGCATATTGTAGCATATCCAAAGAAAATATAATAACTCAGCTCATTCCAAGATGGCACATTTCCTTTCAAATCATGTAATAGAGGAGATTCCAATTTTTACCAAACCCTAGATAAGGCATCCACTATCAACAACAAACCTTAACCAACAATACCATAGCCTAGAAATTTTCTTACCAAGCTCCATATCTTCCCTATGTTTTCAAGGTGGAAACTCAAGGTCTTATTCACACAAATACTAAACCCTTTCACTCCAATTCTTTACGTAATCCTTTCAATTATTGCATCACATAACTATATATACTACAAGACACATACAAGAAGATGTGATTGATAAAGAGACTAAATTTCTAATACAAGGATACCCACCTCACTTTTTACAAGATATGTAATAGAGACGAATAATAGAAAATGGACTATGTCCATGAGTAAGCTCATCTAAGCCATTAGAGTAGATCCACGTGAGGGGTACTCCTCTCCAAGTTTTCCACATGTATGGTGTTCCAAGGTGGTTTTCCTCCAACACCCAAGTGGTATACTATATAAGCTAAGGCTCCACATATCAAGCTATCCTCATCACAAGTATGCCACTCCACATGAGAAGCTCCTAGGCTCCATTTATTCTCCACATATGTGCATTGGGTTCACAATAACCTCCAAGTGGTGCAACCTTGAACCAAGGCAACCTCAAGCCAAGTGCTCATCCTCCTAAATTGTGCCATGTGGTCTTGATTCTCCTAGGGCTAAGAGCCCTTCCTCTTAGTGTCCAAAACTCCTCAATATATCTCCACATCATATGTAAGGTACATCCACATCATATTCCAAAGCACCATCCTTCTCAACACATGTTCCGTGTAGAAGATGTTAATGCCACATAAAATAACTTCTCCATAAGAAGTGCACTACTAATGCAACTATACTCAATTCTCATCACAACCATTTAAATTTTGATCAATATCCACACCCCTTCACTAGAAATTAATGCAATTTGCATAATCTCCTTCTAATGACTGACCAATTTCACACGAATCATATGATCCCTCACCAACATTCCCGGAGTAATTGATTATGATTCTAAAAAAGAATTCAAACATTTCTACAGGAAATTCTTGTAGCTAGTGTCCACCAAAATCATAGTTGTAGAACCAACTAGCAGATATGGACACATACGAACTTTCGTGTATGTATTCAAACTCAAATGTCATTCATCACACATAAAATGATCTAGTATGTAAATTTTTAGCATCCATATTGTTAGTGTCGGTATCTTCATCTCTCCATCAATGATCAAAGTTTCTCTTTTTGCATGCATAATAGGTGTCCCATCTGATCAGATGCATTCCATTAGGATCATGGATCATTTGATGCTAGTGGTTCATTATCAAAATTTCCCTCATGGTCTTTACCTGCTGGCTTATTTTAACAAGTTTAGATCATTTACAATCATTTTTTGTCATTACACTTGCAATAATAATTTTTAGGGTTTTAGGTCTGATTAGGTCTAGGGTTTGTCACCATGCTCAGCAAAATGTGCAATAAACGGTTAGCAGGCACATGAGGAGGTCCAATAAGTTCACAAAATTCAAAATTTTCAATGATGTTATGATCAATAAGTGGTTTTTACCTCAAAACTCTGTTTTGAGGAGAAAAAAAGTTTTTATTTCTATGTACAAAAATTTTATGTAATTTCAATTTTCTCTATATGTAATAAGTTCAAAATTGCTTCCCTAGTTTACCTTGCCAACTCCAGCCACTGTAGACAAAAACACAATCATCTAATGCATCAGTTATCAAATGATTAAGAAAATTCAATTTCAATGGAAAAATAGAGTTCAAAACCAAAAGTGACTTTGACATTCGAAAAGTGGGTTTGAGATGAATAAAAATTTAAGTCATTCATATTTAAAGTGAAGGAGGTCCTCTTTATCATTTCATTGTGCAAAAATACTCTTAGAAAGCAAAAATCGTGATTATGAGAGCCAAGGAGACAAAACCCTATTTTTCAAGGAAACTTGGCTTGGTATTGGACATCAGAGGCAGTGCATTGCACATCATGCAGGCGCTGTGCATCAGAGGCAAACCTGCAGTGTTATTCTGAACTGGCATTGCACATCAGGAGGGCGTTACGCATTGGCCCCAGCACGCTGTGCATCAGTCCAAATTTGTCTAAATCATTCCAAATCTTGCCATAATGCTCAAATTTTCTATATTTGCATTCTACAAGTAAGTAAACAACATCCTACAGCTAAATTTGAGTTCACTCTTGTGTTCTTCATGAATTTTACAAGTCTAAAATGAAACCCTAGTTTCTCTTCACTATATTCCATTTCATTGTGCAAATTTCATTCCATCATCACAAAAACATCGTTGAAGCCATTTTGACTCTTTTATTACCCTAAAAAACTCCATTTATCCCATTTTCCGATATCTCACTCCCCTAAAGAAACTAATTCCCTCATAAAACCCTAAATCCCTCACTAAACCCTAATTTCCCAAAACTATTCCCTTCATTCTGTAAATTCACTTCCGAAGAGTAAAATCTCTTCATACTCATCACCATTGTCCTCTTTCATCCCTATTTCTTGATCGTTTCTCCACCATACCTTCATCTCATCATTTTCCTAAGTCAAGCACTATGGCAAGAAATAGTGACTCAAGCTATGAAGAAGAAACACAAAGTGACAATTTAATAGACAGGAATGTACAACCTAGGAGACCTCACAAGGGTGGGAAAATAATCAGAGGGGAGCCTATTAGTAGTACATGAGTAGACTTGGGATATGCATACTGAAGAGAGGAAGGATGTGCATTGACCCAAGATTCATAAAAAAAGGTCACTTACATCGAGCAAGTAAAATAATGAAAGGAAAAGGGCATGAATGCATAAATACACCTAGTAGCAATAATCAATAATGGGCGAAAAGACAAAATGTGATGCAATGCTTGAAAATAAGTTAAAATGTCTAAAATGGCACTTGTATAAGCTAATAATAGTAGAAACAACACTTATTATAAGAAAATAAAGGGAAAATGACACTTGTGAAAGCAAAAACAACATAAGAAAAAGCGGCAAAAAGTGACAGTTGAGAAACTTGCTTGGAAAAATAGTGCAAATGGAACCTAAAGCACCTTTTTCTTGTGAAAATGAGTAGAGATCCAAATGAAGTGTTAGAATGAGATTTAGGAAATATTTCTTATATAGATGAGAACCCACAACATTAGGGTTAGGGTTTTGAGTGTGCATGCGTAAAATCAAGGAGACACTCCTAGTTAACTAGAAAATGTCAGAAGATCAAATTAGAAATGAGTGCCACACTCCTGCATGGAAGAGAACACTCCCTATTTTAAAGGAATGTATACTTGTTTAACTCTAGGAATTGTGCAATTCACTGGCTGAATGGGATGCACAGTTCACTAAGAGAAGGAGTTGCACAATTTTATTTCTTAGTGGATGGCATACTTTACTGCCACATAGGGTTGCACAATTTTCTCTCACAATTGATTGTGTAGTTTCTTGGTGCAAGGGATTATGCAATTCAATCCAATAAGGAGTTTCACATTTCACTGTGACAGTGGATTGCACAATTCCTCAAGGAAAAGCATGCAGTCAATGTAGTTAAGGTTATACCTAGTTTTTTCACAAAAGGTGCTTTGTCTATCTTTAGAAGCTAAGTAGCTACTGTTGACAAGGACTGACTATCATCAAGGAGTGCCCAGATGTTAAAAGGAAATAACAATTAAGATAACGAAATATTAACATGAGAAACTGCGTCATTATAACAGTTAGTAAAACAATAAGAAAGGTTTAGTCAAGCTGAAATGATAGTTGCTATGGTTGAAGGGAGGCTCGGATATCAATGCATGGGTAAAAAAATTTAGTGGTGTTGCAGTAGCTACAATAGACTTTTAGAGTAAGAAAGGTATGCACATGGCATACAAAGTGTCACATATTATATATATTCTCTCTAGGTCTATGCAAATTTCAACAAGAATCTTGGCATGCTACGTCATGGAGAAGTAGAAGGAGGATGAATGCAACCTTGACATTCAATCAACTACAGAAAGCTATGCAGATTGGGGGTTTCCATTTTCTTGGTAGAAATTCTCCTCACATATTGTTGTACATTGCACCTTTACACTATTCAAGAATTTCACAAGAATCCTTTACAATCCTCCTCTATGTGCATGCTCTTTTCGATCACTTTTTTTTTTGTGTTCTTCCATGAATTCATTCTCTAATCCAAGAAAATTCTCTCTACTCATTTTTGTGCATATTTATTCTTTTCCACCCTCTCCATGTCCCCCTTCTCTAACCATGCATTTTTCCATGAAGTCTCTCCGCATTGCATATGAAGTAGTTGTGCATTTAATTTTGTCCTTTTCCTATCCTATGCAGCTCCCAAGAAAGTATGGGTTATGTACCTTTCTTATGCAACCCATAATTCACATCATTAGCCCCATTTAAAACACCACACTGGTTCATTTAAAACTCAACAACCAACCTTCAATTGTTGTCCTAAAAACAATCCAGTCTTCTTACAACAATTAAGTTGAACTTCCCAAGAAATTGACCTCCCTTAGTTCCTTAGTATCCATGTCTCGTACTCAACCCATTTTAAAATTTTAAAATTAAAATTAAAAACCAAAAATCATCACATGGCATTCATAAGCCAGATACACCTGGGCTTCCACATTCCCCTCCCCATGCATACCCGACTCCATCTTTTATTCAATAAGGTTGTGCATGTGACAATCGTCCAACTTTGATGATGCCATGATATTTAAACTATAGCTCTTGTACCAGTGGCACTAATGTTTGAAATTGGAGACATCTATCACTAGAGTATGTAATTTGTTTTACGTACCTACTATTCTCTATGGAATATGGATTTCACTATTAGATCCATGCCCACTCTTCCACCTTACCTTCTCCTCTTCTTAATGGTCCATATTTTCCTTTGTCACCTCCACGTCTTCCATTTTTTGTTTTACTACACCCTGATGGCCCGACACCTAGGTTCTAGAGGCTACCCACCAATGTGTCCCCCCCATTTAGAAAAAAACCATGGAAGCCTCTAGATCCTTCCATAGGGAGGTCATCCAACATGACAAAAGAAACTCAAGGTGTTAGAGGTAGAGGTCAATGTTGAGAGAGCTTCACTAAATGAAGAGGAAATTAGATTTTAGATAGAAGAATCCTCCTGATGTGAGATTTGTCATGCTTGAGACACAAATTGTTTCCACACTTTATAATTATACTAGCATACCAAGTCATTCATAGCTCATGCACTCTCTAGATAGGAGGCTAAGCATATGGACCTCTAGGTTTATTGAATATGATGGAAAGAGACGGTAGGATTCTTGTCATCCTCTATTCATAACTATCAAAGAAATAGGGAGACATTTTAGTGACAAGAGTAATGATGGGAATATAGTCACATCCCATTGATATCCAAATGAATTCCTCAACCAAACTGGCTTCTCTAATTTCTTAGTTTTAATGTTTTATTTCTTGGCCTTTTAGGAATTATCTATTTCATTTTTTTTACATGCCTAAGTCCTCTAGTAAATAAGTTCTAAGAGTTCATGGTGGGTTTTGTTTCCATTTTGACAATTTTACCCTTCATATACTTTGTATGTATCAATCCCTAACAGTGGTAAATTATATTCAATGTAGTTTCCCTCAGGGTAGCCTTATAGTAGTTACTTAAGTTTTTTATCAATGCTTTCCTTAGACTTGACTGTATACTTTCAAGTTTGTAGGGAGACAAAGTAATTTAAACAACCTCTATGTCATACATACATGCCTAAATATCTATTGATAGAATTGACATCTTACCAACGTTAAAATAAATTATTTTAAGAAAATAATAAATGCATTATATAGTTTTTATTGTTGTTGTTGGTGCTATAATAATAATAATATAGATGTTAAGTGAGTGTCGCTAGAGTGGTTTGGAGGAAGAGTGTTACATTCTGCTACACAAATTCAAAGCCTCTTTTCTAACAGGATTCCTCTCTTAATGAGATAATTATTGATTCTTGATATGACATTTAGCCTTATACCTAGTGGATTTCCTTGGCAAGCACGTTAAGATAAAAAGAATTGTTTTCCTTCAATAGTGTATAAATACCTAGTTGGTTTCTTAAAAAAAGATAGAATGTAAACATAACAATAAAAATCTAGTTTACCTTGAGAAATACATCATGCAAAAAAACAGGTTCAAGTTGGTCTAACTTGGGTGGTTGCAGGAAAATTATTAACCTCCACCCATAAATTCAAATCTAACTTATGACATAAATCTATTTTTCATGTCCTAGAATCCTTATATTAATACATATTTTTTCCCCCATGATACATTATTTTACCCCCTGTTTTCACCAACTTTAACTCTTCTACCATGCACTTCCTTATAATTTTGACATAAAAATGAAGGATTGGGTTTAATGTGTATTTTTATATGAATGAGAAGTCCCAACATTTATTTGGGGATCAATATATTGGCACACTTTCGGGGGAAAACCAAACATGGTTTTTATCTGTAGTGATGTTTTTATGCTCCCATGTGAGTCAAAGGGCTCCCAGGTTGGATGTGTGGATTTATGAAAAATAATTAATGATTCAACCCAAATTCAGAGCAGTTTTCAAACAACCAACTTTGTCTTAAATTTTCGTGCGTATGAGAGTGAATATAAAAATTATGGGACATGGTTTTTCTCCCAGTATAGAAATTTGAGTAAGGCATGGGAATTTTTCCAAAATTCGTCATGATCTCAAAGATGCAATAGGATTGCTAAGGCAGATTTGTTAAAAATGCACAAATTTCCATTTTCTTTAATCATGCACATATTTGATGAAAATAGGCAGTTACAACCTAAATTTGTAATGTAATATGTATGAAAATCCCAATTCTAGAAGAGAGGATGTTATTCTAATTTAATATTGCTGGTTTGGACCTTGAGCATATGGATGTTGATGTAAAAGAAAGATTGATTTTTAATACAATAATTCTAATTTCAAGTTCTTCTTCTCATTTTTGGTGTATTTTATGATAGTTTCTTCTTTGGGAATTAATATTTTAAAAGATGGTGCGAGCTAGACTCATCTAAGAATTCTAATGTCAATTTCTTCTCATTTTCGCTGTATTTTATGATAGTTTCTTCTCTCTGATCTAATATTTTAAAAGAGGGTGCGAGCTAGACTGGTAAGATACACCAGACCAACTTGACACCTCCATAGTTGTATATTTTTAATGTGGTTTGTAGATCTGGTGAATAGTTTGTGTTCATTTACAAGTTTTGGTGTATTGACCATGATGATTTATTTACATATTTACTAGATATATTTATGCTACTTATTACACTTTGTTTCCTTCATATTTATACAACACTTTTACTTGTGCTTGTTTAGTACTTATTTCTCGAATGGTGCAACTATAAGTGTGACATATCTCATTAAAATTATTTCATTACTCAATTGCGTGGATAAAAACCATAAACTAAAAAAATAACTCTATTATATGCTTGTAGCTGATTTGTTAGGAAACAATTTGATGCATGTTGTTTAAAGGTTTTAGTCTTCTTGCGGATCCGAGATATTTTAACAAATTGCATAGTGGAGCAAAATTATGCTTAATTGATGCCCCAAAGAAAAAAATGGAAACACCTACTAAGCAACCTAAAATCTCTACTATGATACATGTGGAAGATGATCAAATGCAACATGATATATCATTAAATTACGAGGCCAAGTGCAATAAATTTTTCTCTCACAAAAAGTAAAAGAAGCTAAGATGGAAGCTAAGATCAATGGTATAAAAGCAAAACTTAAAAACAACATGGATGATTTGAAGAAGTACATGGAAGGTTTGAAGGAAGATTTCACAAAGTTGCTACAAGAAATGCTTCCTAATGGAAAAAAGGTAGTAGAGGAAACTCATGATGAGAAGAAAAGAAATTTTAATCATGATTTCATACTCTAACGTTGTATTGAAGATCCACCATATTCCAAAAATTGATATGAGGAAGTTTGATGTCAAGGATCTCGTAACATGGATACTATAGTTGGAGCAATATTTTGATCTCCATAATGTGCAAAAAACACAAAAGGTACACGTTGCAACTTTATTAGGATACAAAGAAAAACACCTTATTTAGCCAATTGATAAATCTCCAATAAAAGGGGCCAATGGTGAAGCACACTGAGGACTTGCAAAAGTTGAATATAAGGGCAAATGATGCCATCAACAAGTCCAATATCTACAATGTAAAGTCAATGTAACCATGGATCACATTGTATGAAAAGAAAAAAAAAAATAGGATGGTGACAAGAAATAATTTATAAGATTTCATGGTAGAACATGATTTATCTTGATCATTAAAACAAAATATGTCAAATATTTGTCTCTATAGTTGAGTGGCGAACTAGATCACAGAGAAATACGACATATCTAGTTGTTTCTCACATGGATAAGTTGATGTACTACACATAAGCGTATGGTGCAACATCTCTGTAATATGTGAAATTATTCTAAATCCATCACGTAAATAGTTTTAGTATCGATGTTTCAAACTATCAAGTGTGGTTCATCTTTGGAAAAAAAGAACACAAAAATATGATCAAGCCAAAGGAATGAATAAAAAAGTAACAATAAATCTAAATGATTGAGAAAATAAATCAAATTATTTTTATTTATTTAAGCACTTTCATTTTTGAGATAAAAATCAATCACTTGATCACACCTCCCCACTAGGCACTTTTGGACTCCAAAAGTTTACTTCCCTAGTTAATATAAAGAGATTGGAACTCAAAGACACCAAAATACTCAATCTAAAATGAAAAATTTTCAATTGGTGCCCTTCAAGCCCCAATCAAGGCACTTCACCTGTCTTCTTCATGAAGACCTGTTGTCTTGGAAATAATTGAGACAACATCCTTATTCTTGTTGCAGGAACAAAATATTGATGAGCTGAATATGAACATTCTCTTTACTCTCATCTTTACACAGCTCAAAAACACTTCATCTTGAAGTTAAATTGTTGAAGACAAACTTAACTTCATCTTGGAATTCAAAAGAAAAATAAAATTTCTTTAATGTCTTCAAGGTGAGCATGTACATAAAAAGTACAACTCTGCAAAATTTTCCATGATATGATTGACCTTGCCTACAAAACATAGTCATCTTATACAATATTTAAAATAAATATTCTATTCTCACAAGTTTTAAATAGAATACTTGTATAAGTGAAAATATGACAAACTTGTAGGCATATTTTAATGACAATATTGTACATTCAAAAAATTCCTTAAACATGTGGACTATAATGAGAAAATACATACATCAATGAAAAACATCTACCTGTTGAACATAGTGACAATGATTTTTTCACTTTAAAAAACTACCTAAATAGGTAATGACAACAAGTAATTACAAAATTTACAAAACAACTTTACAATAAGTCTACCCAAACTTTGCCTCTCTTAGGCTTATGGGTTATATTATTGCATCATCTTTGTTTTGAAGGTCGCTTAGGAGTTTTGTGAGTCTTCTTTACCACCAATTGTTTCCCTTGCATTATGTAGCAAAATCTCTTTACCTTTCTTTGAATTAAGCTCTGGATGTAGCTTCCAACATCGTTCAGTGTCATGTTCATGCATCTTGCAATAAGTAGAGAAGAAATTCCTATTGTTTTCTCACATAGAATTTCTCTCATGCAAAGGAGAGTCATTAACCGTTATCATACATTTCTCACACATAACCATGCAATGGTCAAATGCATCACAAAATGTACAAGGGTACTTATTCCACATGTATTCAAAATTTCCATGCATTGGAAATTACCCTTGAGAGTTATACCTATCTCTACGGTTGCAACTTTGACAAAGTGGAGTGGACAATGCCATGCAAGCTCCATTAAAGAATTCATCCCACCTGGGAGATGAATTAACATTGTCATAAGGTGGTGACATCACATCCTCAGATCCACTAGCCTATGGTGTGCTTCTTGAAAATGTTTGAAAAACGCACATGCATAGTATTCCACATATGCTCCAAAACCTCTATTTGAACCATAATGAGATACACATTTCATTCTTGAGGATTCTCTTCGTAGTATAGGAGTAGAACATTCTACAACTTGTTCATCAAGAACTTGGTGCCATGCAAAGCATATGTGCCCCTTCTCCTCTTCTGATATCTCTAACGTCCTTATCAACTCTACATTCTCCATACGAAGAGCCAAATTTTCTCCTCTAGCTCTTGGAGACTCTTTTGGCTTCCCATTCTTGCAACTTGGTCAACTGGTGCTCTGATACCAAACTGATTTGAAATTAGAGTAGTTAATTTTTTCCCTTTTTTCCAAAATCAAATAAAAACAAAAATTAGGACCATGTCGATGCTTTGCAAGCTAAAAATGGGTCTTGAAACAACAAGTTTTCCCAATGTTTCTTCAATTCAAGAATTAATATTCATATAACATAATGAACATAAACAACACATAATCCATGCAGGCATAATAAAGAGTATAACAAAGGGTTTGTTGATGGAGTTCAACCCTCCTAGTCTACATCCCTGGGCCTGTCAACATGACTAGACCACTCATATATTTAGTATCAAATGAAGTACATAAACGTTTGTTGCAGGAAAACATGTGGCTATTACCCCTACAAGGTAATGTTCTCCTATAAATAACTCTTACAAACAACAACAACACAACACATCTCCTACAAATATGACATACTCCAACTAAAATGAGCTAAAAAGAGAATTTGAACACTTCAATTCCACATTGAAGCACATAAATAAAGCTTGATGTTGATGGAAGTTAAATCTGAGCTGAACCTTGTAACTTATAGCTACTGTAGTAGACTTCTAAAGGTGAGAATATACCTACAAGGTCTTCTCCATGCCTAATCACCTTCCAGAAACCCTTCCAAACCCTAACTGATCCATACACCTTTAGTCTCAAACATGCACAAAGGCTACTTAGATGTGCTTGAATGAGACATTAGAGGTTTCCAATGGATTTAGAACATCCAAAAAACCCTAAGTGGACTCTTTCTAAGCTCAATTTGGCCAAAAACGGCTAAATTTATGAGATCTTAAGCTCTCTCATTAACTTGACTGTTAATCATCCTACAAATCATACCTTATGTGTAACTATTCTACAATTTCACCTCAAAATTTGCTAAATGAGTGCCAATTTAGCTTTCCACTAGTGCATTCTCTTGGAAGATTAAATTTTTCAATGACCCCATAAGTCTAAAAATTGTGGTCATATTGGCACATGGGGCTGAGAGGGTTGGGCCTTAACGCTCGCCCCCACTGGTTAAATCCCTGAATGTTGGACACATGGTCATATTAGCGCCATGAGACTAGGGTCCAACTAACAGACTGCTCTTCTCGTTGGGCCCTGTATCTCCTGGTGCATGGTGATGTAATTGTCCATAGGACTTGGGGCTAGCCCCCTTCCTCAATCTCCTGTCGTTGGCACATAGTTTTGGAACCGGTGGTGCTATGGGTGTGGATGGGAGCAAGGCTTAGAGCCTTTCCCTAGCCCAACCTTTGAAAGGTCCTTTTGCTGAGTGTCGTGGTTTCATCTGGTGGACACGACCGGGGTCTAAGGGCCATTCCCAAAACCCTCTTTGGCGAGCTCCTTCCAAAAATCAACTGAGGGCATGTGGAAACAACATGACCGGGGGTTGGGGCTAGCAGTCTGACCCCTCTTGCCAAATCACGCGAACATAAATTTTTAAGTATTGGTTCTACCCATAGTATAACAAGCACCACCGTTAGCAGAGTTGGTAGAGCGCTGGAATGATAACTTGGAGGTGAGGGATCCAAATTTGGTTGGGCCTCTAACCGACCCATTCCAAATTTTTAATTGACCTTGGGGTGCCACATGGAAACCCATGACTAGGCCACATGGCACCCATCCATTGATCGACTTCAATCAAGCACGAACCAATCAAATATGCCCAAAATCAAATTAAACAGAACTTGTCAAGTGTCAACTTGTGATTTGGTCGTACCCTACACAATCACCCTACTGACTCAACAATATAGAATCCAAGTTAACTACCCTGTTCAAATTTTTGTTGTTTTTTGAACGATCAGCACGCGATAAATTGATAATACACTATCGAATTTAGGTGAAACGAATGTTGTTGGATTCATAATGACAAGAACTTCAATTTGGCCTTAGTTTCAAGAATTTCTAGGAACTTTCATTTTTGAGTAAAAAATTGATCACCTGATCATATATTTGTTACAAAGTTACATGTAGGTTATTACAAGAGTTGGTCTTGTTACAAATGCCATCATAGGTTCTACTTCAATTACTGCAATACTTATATGGCAGTTGCGGCAACATCTACTAGTGAGTTTCTACAACACTTATCAATGAATTGGTATAATATCTATTAGTTACATGTATGTATGTTTCTCTTTCTTTTATTTAAACTAAGTTTATTAGACGCTATGGATTTTTACTTAGTGTTATAAACATTTTGGGAACTACAACCCCAAGCATGAAATTTCCATAAACCAAGGGCTCCTAAGTACCTAAAAGTGTTGTTCTAACCCCTAAAGGAACAAGGTCAACTGATTACAGCTTCTCCCAAAAGTTCTCCATGAAAAACTGCTCTGAACTGGTCAAAACAGGATCATTTCAGCTGCTCCATAGGCAAAGTGCATTGCGTCTCACCTAAATACACTGTGTGGGTGCGTTGCATTTCAAAAATCCCTTCTATGGGGTGCGATGGGCGAGAAGTGACAAATGACAGTGTCATTCCGTAAGGTGGAGAGGCATGGAAACTTCCAGTAACTTCTCCTGTGACACTTGCCTCTCTGAATTCGACCAAGGATGAGTAAGAGATCATCAATCTCCAAGTGGAAGCAAGAACTATCAGAGGGAAGACACTAATCAAATCACAAGCTGACTCATCTCCCTTACACATATCTATATATGGATCCTTCATCCCAGAGATCTAGAGGCTGGAATTTTGCATATTGTAAGGAATTGTTGTTCGTTTCTTGAGACAACATCAGAGTGTTGGGGGATATAAGCTTTGTATGAGGTGAAGAGGGGCTTCCTTGCTGAGAGGATGATGCTGGGTCAGAACAACTGGTTGTAACTCCCTTGGCTCTTTCTTGTTTATCAATAAGAGTTATTCAAGTTTTCTCCATATTCTTGTGTCATTTATGTTTTATGCATTTGTATGGTTAATTTACATCTGATCTGTTAGGTCCCTATAATACTAGTGATTACCCCATTACTATTGTAGTTATACCCCTTATTTATATTTTTGTGCCCCTATTACCCCCATATTGTTATTTCTGTGCCCCATAGAATCCCTCTATTGTTATTTTTGTGGCTTTATATTATTATTGTTAGGTCGGTTGGATTATATTGTGACTCCTTAGACTCCTATATATAGAAAGGAGGTTTTTTCATTTGTATCATCCAAGAATTGTTCATTTATGTAATGTAAAGGAGGTTTCCCCCTCGAAGAGGCTGAATTCTAAGGCGTTGATCTATCTTTTCTATCTTTTCTTGAGCTGGTTTCATAAAATTTGGTATCAGAGCTTTGGATTCTAGGGTTTCGCTGCTCCAAACAGGTCATCGTGGCATTTTCGCTATAAATTTTTTTCTGTGACGTTTCCAAAGTCGCAAAAAAAACCCATTTGAGAAGAAATCGCACTGAACCTTCGGTCCGAATTTCAGAGCTTTTAATGCGACATTTGCGTAGATATGATCTGCGGAAGTTGGTCTTTTGGCAGACTCCTGAATTACATTCAAAACAGGTGACCTGGGGAAAATCATCATAACTTTCTCTCTAGGGATCGGATTGAAATTTAGTAAGAAGGTATAAAAAGAGGACGGACTGCAGTTTCTTGTGTGTGTGTTTCAGATTCAAAGGTTGAAACAGTGACTCGTGGCACGTCGTATAAGTTCGCTCTATTGAACTAGTCTAAACGCAAGTCACTATGGGAGATTTCACATAACGCTTCCTTGGAGAATCCAATTTGGCTCAGACTTGTGGCATTGAAAAGAGGACGCAGAAGGCTACTATAGGTAGAAATTTTAGAACTGGATGATCCGAAATTACAGAGATACATCAAATTCAATATCAGGCTAAAAAAGGTGTGTAGTTTCTTTTTAATTTTTGTGTAAGCTTGGTTTAACAGAATTCAAAGGGCATAGTAAAGAATTATTATCGGTAACTGATGCCCCGAGGAAAGAAAATGAAAACACCTAGTAAGGAACCTGAAAGCTCTAGCATGACTCATGAAGAAGAGGAAGAAATGCTACATGATATATCAAAATTACAAGAACAAGTGCAACAAATGTCACGCTCACAAAAGCTAACAGAAGCTAAGATAAGTGGCGTGGAATCTAAGATAAATGGTGTGGAATCTAAGATAAAGGGCATGGAAGCTAAGATGGAGGATTCGATGGTAGATTTGAAGATAGATTTGAAGACAGACATGGAAGAATTGAAGACGTTTCTACAAGAAAGGGTCACTAATGGTGAAAAGGTATTAAAGGAAACTCATGATGAGAACAAAAGAAATGTTAATCATGATTCCATAGACGCTAATGTTGGATCGAAGAATCACCATATTCAAAAAATCGATATGAGGAAGTTTGATGGCAAGGATCCCGCCACATGGATATTACAGATGGAGCAATTCTTCGATCTCAATAATGTGCAAAACGCACAAAAGGTACATATGACAACTGTATATTTGGAACCAAATCAGTTTGTATGGTATCAATGGCTTTGCTCTCGTAAACAATTTATCACTTGGGCAATTTTTACGGAAGAATTGATAGCACATTATGAAGATACAAAAAGCAACACTTTTTTTAGCCAATTGATAAGTCTCAAACAAAAGGGTTCAGTAATGGAGCACATTGAGGAGTTCCAAAAATTGAACATAAGGGTAAAAGATATTCCAGAGGAGCATAGGATTGATGTGTTCATAGGGTCTTTAAAGGATAATATCCAACATGATGTTCGCCTTTGGGAACCTGATTCATTAGAGAAGGCATTCAGGTTAGCAAGAAAAATGGAAAGAAAAATTATGGCAACCAGGAAGCATACCACTCACAACTATAAAGACGGAAGTGTTGTTGCCCCTAGTCTTCCACAACCTATAAGGTTGACACCACAACAATTGGAAGAAAAAAGAGCAAAAGGGCTTTGTTACAGTTGTGATAGCAAATACACTAAAGGTCATAAGTGTGCTGAGAAGAAATTATTCTACATAGATTGTGAAGAGGAAGAAGAAAAGGAGCAAGAAAGGTCAAAAGAAGAAGATATACTCCAGGAACAAAGCCTAGATGAAGAACAAATAAATCCGACCATATCTTGTAATGCATTGGCGGGAATTACCACTCCTCAAACCATCAAGATAGAAGGACAAATCAAGAAGAAAAAGGTAATAGTGTTGATTGATTCAGGAAGCACCCACAATTTTATTCATTGTAGGGTAGCAAAAGAATTGAATTGCTTCCTATATCCAGCACCAGAGTGTCAAGTGATGATTGCAAATGGAGGAACAATAAATTGCTCTGGAAAGTGCCATAATATCAAGCTATCCATGGGAGAATATGTATTGACTAGCCCAATGCTTTCCATTCCAATGGGAGGTGCTGATGTTGTACTAGGAGTCCAATGGCTACAATCCTTGGGTACAATAGCTTTTAATTTTCAAGAACTTTTCATCAAATTTTCTACAGAAGGAAAGGAAGTTGAATTAAGGGGTATTGCAGGAAACCAGGAAAGATAATCAGCTCTAATGGCATGACAAAGCTTCTAAAAAAGGAGCAAAGAGGTGTAATTGCACAATTATGTTCGCTAGATGTTTCCACATTGGAATCATCTATTTCTCCAGATCTCCAAAAAGTCCTGGACAATCATTCCAAGGTATTTGAGACTCCCAAAGGTCTCCCACCTATGCGTGATCATGATCATGCTATTCATCTGATTCCAGGAAGTGTTCCTCCAAACATCAGGCCGTACAGATATCCCTATGCCCAAAAAAGTGAAATTGAACGTATGGTTGCAGAAATGCTAGAGGCTGGTATAATTCAACCAAGTCAAAGTTCTTTCTCAGCTCCAGTAGTATTGGTGCACAAGAAGGATGGATCATGGCGCATGTGTCCGGATTATAGGGAGCTCAACAAGCTCACTATTAAAGATAAGTTCCCCATTCCTGTTATTGATGAATTACTGGATGAATTGCATGGATCAATTTACTTCACCAAGTTGGATCTTCGTTCGGGATATCATCAAATCAGAATGAAGATTGAAGACATTCCGAAAACGGCATTTAGAACTCATGAGGGTCATTATGAATTTTTGGTCATGCCTTTTGGCCTTACCAATGCACCTTCAACATTTCAAGGTTTGATGAATTCAATTTTCAAACCATTCCTTAGAAAATTTGTGTTAGTATTTTTTGATGATATACTAATCTACAGCAAGTCTTGGAAGGATCATGTTGAACATGTTGACAGGGTGCTACAACTATTGGAGGAGAAACAATTATATGCAAAAAGATCCAAATGTTTCTTTGGAGTCCAGGAGGTGGAATATTTGGGTCATATTGTATCTCATGAAGGAGTTAAGGTAGACCCTAGCAAAATTAAAGCCATTAAGGAATGGAAAATCCCCACATCCATAAAGCATCTGCGAGGATTTCTTGGGTTGACAGGGTATTATCGCAAGTTTGTTAAGAATTATGGGAGAATAGCAGCACCTCTAACAACATTATTGAAGAAAGATTCATTTTCATGGACTCCGGAAGCAACAAAGGCCTTTGAACATCTTAAAGAGGCAATGTGCCAAGCACCGGTCTTAGCTACACCGGACTTCACAAAAACCTTTATTGTGGAATGTGATGCTTCAGGAAATGGAATTGGTGTTGTTCTAATGCAAGATGAAAGACCCATTGCTTTTGAAAGTCGTCCAATCAAGGGAAAGTTTTTAAGCAAAGCTATTTATGAGAAGGAAATGTTGGCAATACTCCATGCACTTAAGAAATGGCGACCCTACCTAATGGGAAGACACTTCAAGGTAAAAACGGATCATGATAGCCTTAAATACTTTTTAGAACAAAGATTATCCTCTGAAGAGCAACAAAAGTGGGTCACAAAGATGTTGGGTTATGACTTTGAAATCATCTACAAAAAAGGGAAGCAAAATGTGGTGGCAGATGCACTCTCAAGAAAGGATGAGGATGTGGAAGCATTGTTGTGTGCCATTTCTATTATCCAACCAGATTGGATAAACGAAGCAAGGGAGGAATGGAAGAATGACGAAGAAGTGTGGGCACTTATTCGAAAGCTACAACAAGATTCCAGTACTTCTGATACATTTAGCTGGCAAAATGATTCGTTATGGTACAAAGATCGCTTATACCTCTGTAAGAATTCCCAGCTAAAACAAAAGATTCTTATGGAATTGCACACTTCTCCCTTAGGAGGGCACTCAGGATTTTTAAAAACTTACCACAGGGTTAAGAAGGAATTTTTTTGGGATGGCCTTAAATCAGATATTCAAAAGTTTGTGGCGGAATGTTTGGTTTGCCAGCAAAATAAAGTTGAAACAATTAAGACACCGGGTCTATTACAACCTTTATCCATTCCAAGCCAACGTTGGGAGGAGGTTTCAATGGATTTTATCACAGGTTTACCCAAGTCTGAGGGAAAGAGTGTCATCATGGTGGTAGTTGACAGACTTACCAAGTATGCACACTTTTGTGCATTATCACATCCATTTAAAGCCAGTACAGTTTCTACTGCATTTATGGAAACAGTTCAAAAGCTACATGGAAACCCAAAGATTATTGTAAGTGACAGAGATCCCATTTTCACTGGAAATTTTTGGACAAAATTATTTTCTTGTCTTGGTACTCAGTTAGCTCATAGCTCATCTTATCATCCTCAATCTGATGGGCAAACTGAGATAGTAAACAAATGTTTGGAAGGATATCTTCGTTGCTTTGTATCTGATAAACAGACACAATGGGTCAAATGGTTGCCTCTGGCTGAATGGTGGTATAACACTTCCTTCCATACAACAACAAAAATGACCCCATTTATGGCACTTTATGGGTATCAACCACCATCCATCACATCATATTTAAGAGAAAATTCTAAGGTTCAGGCAGTGGAACATCACATCGAACATCAACAACAAGTCCTCCAACTCTTAAAGGATAACCTCGTGTTGGCACAAAATAGAATGAAACAACAAGCAGATCAACATCGAAGTGAAAGAAGTTTTGATGTAGGTGATTGGGTATTCCTACGGCTACAACCATATAAGAAAATGTCCCTAAAGCAAGCTAAGAAGGATAATAAATTATCACCAAAGTATTATGGTCCGTACAAGGTGTTGCAAAAGATTGGTACTATGGCATACAAATTGGAGCTTCCTGCAGCTTCTCGATTGCACCCAGTTTTCCATGTTTCATGTTTAAAGAAGGTTATAGGTGACAAGCTCCCAATTCAAACAATATTGCCAGAACTTGACGAGGAAGGAAAAATTATATTGGAACCGGAAGCAGTCACAGAAACAAGAACTCGACAGCTACGAAATCGATCAATTTCAGAGTATCTTATCAAGTGGAAGAACTTATCCACTGAAGATTCCACATGGGAGGATGAGAATTTTATGTAGAAGTATCCAGAACTACTCAAGCGTTGAGGACAACACTTTTTTGAAGGAGAGGGGCATGTTGGGTCCCTATAATACTAGTGATTACCCCATTACTATTGTAGTTATACCCCTTATTTATATTGTTGTGCCCCTATTACCCCCATATTGTTATTTCTGTGCCCCATAGAATCCCTCTATTGTTATTTTTGTGGCTTTATATTATTATTGTTAGGTCGGCTGGATTATATTGTGACTCCTTAGACTCCTATATATAGAAAGGAGGTTTTGTCATTTGTATCATCCAAGAATTGTTCATTTATGTAATGTAAAGGAGGTTTCCCCCTCGAAGAGGCTGAATTCTAAGGCGTTGATCTATCTTTTCTATCTTTTCTTGAGCTGGTTTCATAACATGATCCTAGATTATTGATGATTATAGATCCATGTTCTTGTATAGTGCTATGCTACTATGATCTTGCAAGTACTCTGTGAAGCTGAGCTTGCAAGGGAACAAGTAGCAAAAGAATATCAAGAGAGAGAGGAATCGAACTAGGAGATTAGTGCAAGACAGAGGTTGGTCTTCTTTGTTCTTCTCTCATCTACATTTCATAAAGGAAAAATGAAAGTAGCTTTACTTTGTTTGTTTCTAAGGTAGCTATCACACCTTAGTGGGATAAGTAGTTCTATGTAGACACTTTTCCTTGTAACAAAATGGCAACTCCGCTGGGGACAAATTAGTTTGTTTGTCTATCTTCTTTGTTGTCTATTTTATAAACTTACATACCGAGCCTGAAGTTCAGCCAGGTAGCTTTTGAACTGCATTTTCTATGCAAATGCAAAGTAGATAAATGTCGCTTCAATCAATCTTCGGGACTCGTTTATAAATTAAACAACTGATTTACAAACTCTCTGATTGCCCCTTGTGGTAGCTCTTAGATCCTTCTTAGATCTACCCCTGATTGTTGCATTACTGATTACCATTTGCTCGGCCAAAACCCATGAACTCAACTGCAAACTGTGACCCAGAACCCAAGCAAAGTCTCGTCTCTGGCCCAGCATAGGTACTGTTCTGTGAATCTGAAATTCAATGCACTTCTCGAGTGTAGTAGGTTCACTGCATTTCAAATTCCCTGTGTTACTGGTGCGTTGATCAGACTAGGCATTGTTCAGTTTTGGTTTCTGTGATTCATTCTTTCCAGTTCTATTCATGAATTTTGTTGTCTGGGATCAGTATATCTCTGTTTGAAACCCCTTTTCCTTGCTGTTATTCCACCTCCTTTGTACAAAAGAACTGTAAATGTTTTTGTGTATTTGTTGAGTCATTTTCAGTTCTCCTTTGCAAAAAGTAACGTAATCGTATTGTCGTCCTTTGATTTGAAAGTGTCGTAAGTGCCGTTTTCAGTCATAGGAAAGAGTTTGGTTGTTGTAGATAGTATATTATCCTGTTACTATTGTATTTGGTCTAAATTTG
The DNA here is from genome assembly GCA_031772625.1 of Pinus tabuliformis. Taxonomy (NCBI): domain Eukaryota; kingdom Viridiplantae; phylum Streptophyta; class Pinopsida; order Pinales; family Pinaceae; genus Pinus; species Pinus tabuliformis. The sequence goes on along the minus strand of CM062813.1, from coordinate 653,229,877 downwards.
TAATTTTTCTAGTGTCGAAAGCAAGTATTCATTTCCAAATCATAAAGTGTTGTGATTGTCTCCATTTTTTATTTTGAAAAGAAACTTGTTGGTAATTGTCACTTGAAAAGTAATTCAGATTTGTGCATTAGCTTTCTTTTTACCATTCACATACTAAGAAAGCCAAAAACAAATACATGCATGTGCATTTGCATTTAGACTGTTTGATTGGTTTGATTTAGGACAGTGCATTTAGAGTGTGCTCTTTGCTCTTTGTGAAAGAATACTGTCTCTCTTTCCTTAGTAGCTAGGATTTTCATTGCACAAAGAAGATAAAAGACTATTTATCATCTTAGATTGCATTTTAGGAATTATACATCTACATCTCGTGGTGAACCTGAAAGGAAAATTTCATAAACAAGATCAACTATAAAATAAATTCAATGAATCTAACAACGCTTTGGAACCTAATCCACAACATTTAGAAGTTTAGGCTAGAGACGTATACCGGCATCGTAAAGCCTGGTAACTGTTGTTCTCACTGATGTTTGGGTGATTCCTCCACTTTGAGACGATAAGTGCCAGTACGGACTTGTGCTCCCACATACCATCGAGTATATTTTGGGAGACCCTAATAGGCTTAATCCTTTATCCATAGGAAGCCATGTCTGTCGCCCTATCGATCGCAATGCACTGAACACAACATTTGGGAAGATTGACTGCCGTACCGTAAAAAGTATTCTGCAGTTTTGCGATTGGTTTGGTAATCCCTCTACCTAGATTTCCAGAGCAGTCCCTTTCGTTCCTTTTTAGACTCCTTAAAAGAAAAGGTCCATCTGAGCACTTGTCACTTCAGGCTCATTAAAAATTGAAGGCGACTAGAGTCATCTTTTGTTTTTTCTCAACTCTTAAAAATTGAAAAAGCAAGTTGTGTCAAAGTGTCTAAAATTCATCTAATTCGGAAACATACTTCCCCTTTATTTTTAGTTCATCGAGTAATCCGTAATCATGGAAGAAACTCAATTGAAACCCCGTCGTTCGCGGAGGCTTACAAGTCAACCGTCTTTGTCTCCGGAATCAAAGCTAGTACGGAGAAAGTGAACTCGTTTAATTGGTTCCAAATCTCCTGTTAAAGTTAGAACAAGTGTTCCAACAACATCAGAGATTCCGTTTACTCCAAACATTTTTGGTATCCCTGCCTTTAATGAAGAAGTTCAGCAGCCACAGAAGGACAGTGGTACTGATCCTAGTCTGAGGGTAAACACTTGTATCACTAAACTAGTTCCATCTACAACCGGTTCGGAGAGTGCTGCTCCCCAAACATCTGTCGCTACAGATTCCATACCTTCTTCGGCACCAGAAATATTCTACGGACCTGATGGTCTACCCCTTCCACCTAGTTTGATTGCTATAGAAGAGATTGTGGGAGATCCTCCATCTGGTACTCCATCGAAATTTGGAGTCGAGATCACTCTGTATCCTTCTTCATCAGAAGTTAGTCTACCGCAAGAGGAAGCTCCTGTAGAATCGCTAGGTAACCTTTTGGATAGACTATAAATGTCTGAACAACCGTCAACATCTAGGACTGTGTCGTCTGACACAACGACGACAAAACTCCCTGCTATCACTCCAACAATGTTCGCCGGTATACCATCTATCCCAACTAGCTCTCAATCACTAGAAGGAGCCCACTCAGGGGCCATTTCGACAGTATGGTCTGTTCCTGTTTGTTCATCCGGAATAATATCCAGAAACTCTTATCTTGAGTCTCAACAAATTGATCCATTTGGAGGTCAATTTGGGTAGTCCGACCCTCAAGGGAAAACCATCCCTTAAGTACTGGATTACCACCGTATGGGGGGCAGTATGCCCTTTCATTATCCCCTCCAGGAGGACAGCCATATGGGAGTTCACAACAAAATTCGGGTTATGCTGGAATTATGTCAAGCGGTTGGGTACTGATACTACCTCAACAACCAAGAGTTGTATATTCGATGCAACAATGCTTACCTATGTCAAGCATACCAACTACACCAGCTATTGTGATGGTGTAGCAAGTTCAAGCGCTGCCTATTGTATGCCAACCTCAGGTTTCTCAGGTTGTAATGCAACAACCCCTTGACCCTGCAACTCAACCACAATCACCGACTGGTCAAATGAAACAGGTTCAAACGGGTACAATTACCCCTCATATTGGTCAAACAGTTAGTATCGGGCAACAGCACATGGCTTCACAACCATGGCTAGTGCAATACCAACAACCGCAGTTCCAACAAGTATACCAAGGTTCTGAGCAACAAATCTTTGCAAATAGTGGGTAGCGGTATATTCAAAACGGTCAAAATCAACCATTTTACAATGTTCATGCCCACAAACCTTACCAGAGTTACCAACATCAAATGCATTATGCTGGTATGTAAAGACCAACTACTCAGGTAATCCCATCTTATCCTGGGTATGCTTCACCTAACTTGAATCAACAGTTACCCTTCGTGGCGACTTCAGAGTTACCTGATTTAAATCGGTTAACAAACGATCCAATCGCTTACGCCCCTTGGTGGCCAGCGATTCCACATAAACTTCCATCAGATATTCCTAAATTTAATGGAAGTCTGGGTCAAGATCTGTCGAATCATGTGATGACCTTTCATCTGTGGTGTTGGTCAAACACCCTAAACGATGATTCGATGAGGCTTTGCCTTTTTCAGAGGACGTTAATAGGTCCAACAGAAAAATGGTATATTGAATTGCCTAGAGCTTCATTTGACAACTTTAGTACCCCAGCCACAACCTTTTTAACCCATTTTTAGTTACCAATGAGGTACGAAACGGGAACAAAACTTCTTACCAACTTCAAACAAAAAATGACCACTCACATATGTGATCATATACATGAGTGGCAACGTCGTCGTAGAATGGTGAGAACGTATGTTCCCGATCAGCTTTTAGCTGAATGGTTTATTAAGTCATTATTGCCTTCCATCATGGAAGATGTGGCAAAAGGGGGAGTCATCACCGAGGAGCAGGTTATCGTTCGTGCCCAATATTTGGACTTGATTTACACTCAGTCTGGCACGCTCTACGATAAAATACCTGACGCTCCTAGACCAGAATTCTCAGTTCCTCGTCCTCCTCAATCAAACAATGACTCTCATGCCGACGATGGCGTGATTGGCGCAATAAACATGAAATCGACAAAGGCTACATCTAAAAAGGCTCGTAAGATTTCCGGTCAAAATTCAAAAGAGGAACTTCTGGCCTTAGAAGTAAATGCCATGTCGACCGACAAGGGCAAACAACTAAAGCAACCAGGGGGCAAGAAGAAAAAGAAAGGGAGTAAAAAGAAGAAGGATGAGTCATCTCCTGAAAAACCTTCTCCAAACCCTTCTGGGCAAAGGAAACCCTCTGTGGGGTGTCATATATGCGATGAGGATCATCGAACGAGAGATTTTCCACATAAAGTTGACGTTAAGGAACTCTTTAAGAGTTCAAAAACCTCAACAGTATTGACTGATCTGTTTCCAAACCCGGGAACCAAACTGGTTGCTAATAAAAATGCTTCCCGATCCAAAGTGCTTATGTTGTCTATCTCAAAGCAGCAAAATGATGCTTTGACAAGGAGTTAAGATTACGGGAATCCACAGTTGTCGAATAACAAGGCTAATGAAACAACCTAGTAGTTCGACAACAACTTTGACCGAAGTTGTGCCGCCCATCATTCCTGAACCAATGATAAAGCCGCCAGAGGGAGTAGTACAGAAATCGACATTTAATCCTCGTGCAAAAGTAGCACAGGATTATAATATAATAGAGGACCTGGCCCAATCGCCATCCACTATGTCGATACTTGAGGTACCGCAAAATTGCCTCTCCCAAAAGTAGGATCTTTTATCAGTAATAGGTGGGATTGACCCAACGGATTCCAATCTTGTATCCTTTAATCACAAAGGATATGACCCTCAGTTACGAGCTCAACTAGCTTTCTTGATTCAAGTGAAAGCCCTCAACAAAACTGTTCATCGAACAATTATTGATGAGGGGGCATCTACATGTATTATGTCAATGAGTTGATGGAAAAATTTAGGCTCACCACCCTTGTCATGATCGTCAACAATGTTAAAGGCATTTGATGGACGATCATACACTCCATACAGGATTTTAAGTAACTTGCAAGTTGAACTAGGGGGCAAAATAGTAGAAATTGATGTTGAAGTAATTGACATAAACCTTGATTACAACATCCTACTAGGAAGGCCCTAGATATATGCCATGGCCCCAGTTGTGTCGACCTACTTCAGGAAGATTTCATTTCCCTTTCAAGGAGAAATTACAATCATCAACCAACAAACATTTCTCCCCAACAGTTCACAAGTTACGGGAAGCATTCCAATGATTCATGGAAGCAATCATTCGCTTCAAAATATCGGAGTAGGTCTCCTAAAAGACCCTGCCTTGATGGGTACCTTTGCCCTACTGCCTTCGAGGAATCTGGCGGAAGTGGCCACAGTGGAAACCCGCAATATGAAATCTTCTATATCTAATGGATTCAGAAGATTCCTAAACATTTTGTCAGCATGGATCATCGCCATTTTAGAAATATTGTAGCAATCAATTTTCTTGGCTTGGGGGGCAAACCCAAATCAACGCTCATCGAGTGTTTGGATAGATAGGTCTAAGGAGTATGGCACCTCTTCAGATCCTTGGTCGCATGTACATTCTACAGACGAAGGAATCATTCAATCAATGATGATAGGAGAGGCACCATGGGAAGATTACCACCATCACTCCCATCTTCCGAACTGTAAGGAAGAAAGTTCCAGTGACCTTAATTATCCTTCAGTTTTTTATTTTCTATCAAATACTGTAAATACAGTGGATTCCAAGGACGGTTCTTATCTCGTGTTGACCTCGTTCAAAAATGAAACAAGGAGTCAAGAGGATAGTTCTTTTACTATGTCAACCTCATTAAAAAATGAAACAAGTCCCCTTTCCAAATCTCAAAGGTAAAACCTTCATTCCAACCACCGAGTTGAATGCAATGAAGCTTGGGGGGCATGCACCTCGATTTGCGTTATTATGCTGGGGGCATGCAAACTTATCACGAGCAGTGTTACTACAGGGTTCAAGCTCGTTAAAAAATAAACCCGCATCGAGCAGTTTTAGCACATAGTTCAAGCTCACTAAAAAATAAACATAAGCCATGAGCAAATGTTTCCCCCCGCGTTTAAGCTCATTAAAAAATGAACTATTGTCCAGTAAATAACCATCGTGCATGTAGTACTTTAGCCTTTGAAGCCTTGGTCGTGTTCTCATCATCACCTCCACTTGATTGTTTACCCCTTTTGAGGAACAGCTTTGAAGAGTGATCCTATTAGCCATCCTTGTAACACTGCCGTGATTGGGAAATTCCAAACCTTACCTGGAATCAGCTGCTACCCAATTTTATCACTCGTTCCTCAAAGACGAGTCTCCTTTAAGCTCTTTCCAACTGACTCATAAAATATGAAAAGATTTCCTAGCCATTGGCCTCTCCAGCTCGTTAAAGGGACCAGAAGTGCTATCCCTCCTTTAGATTTTAATCTTTTTGGACCTGAGGGATTATTACACAAAAAGATCGAGCGCTTGTTTTGTTCGGCTCGCTAAAAGTATCGAAAATTCATCCCTTCTATATTATTTTATACCTTTTCGAACTTAAGGGATTAGATGACGAAAAAGAAATTTTGGAGTTTCCTTTACATCCCTTTTCAGACTCTCTAAAATTGAAAAGGATCGAGTTATCTTTGTCGTTAAACTTGTTAAAACCTAATAGCGACAAACTTGTCCATAGCAGACAAGAACGAGTTTCACTATCGCTAGGCTCATTAAAACATAGCGATGGGTTTGCCTGAAGGGCAAATTATAGAACAAGCATATGTTATCCTCCTCAAGCTTGACAAAAATAAAGAGGTACTGGTCAGCAATGACAGGGGAAAAATTGGGAAGAAAACTTGAAGAAACTTTATTGGTAGCAAGTCGCTCTTGAACATGGCACTTTCACTCCATATCCAAGTTGGGTTGGGTTGCTTCATTCACCGGTCACATCACCATGGTCCCATCACACCATCCACATTTGGGGTAATGCTACCAATCCATCATGTCAGTGTCGCCGATATGTTCAAGAGAAGTCATTCAGAGAATTCACCTGTGCCTCACCCGCTACAATACATTTACACTCCATTCTTTCATGACCGCCACCCCGAACCATATGTCATCATATCGTTTTCACCTCCATTAAAATCATTTGCTCCATTTCGTGTCATTGATGTGGGATTCATTAAGGCCCTCCTGTGACAGATCGCTTCTTGTCGACATCAGCTCATTATCCAAGAAGTCGATCTAGGAACACCCCATTCAGTACTTTGAAGCTTGCATGCCTCAATGGCAAGTTTCTCACTTCCGGCGATAGGTTTACATCAATGGCCTTCGACCGAAAGATTTTGCGTGGTGTTCAATGCCAAGTCCTTTATTCACACCACGTGAATTGTACTGCAGTACCTTGAGGGTCATTATCATTATTGGTGATTCCTCTCACGCCTGTTAACAGCTTACATCATTGGCTGGTAATCAGGCGATGTCCTTCCATGTTCAACTCCAGAACATCTCTCACATGGATAGACTTGTACTTCGAGTGAAGATTGAATGAGATTTAAGACCCTGGATCTAGTTTCATCCATCCGGGCTGCGATATATATTCAGGGAAATAAAGACATCAAATGTACATCATTGCTACACAGATAATCATCTAATCAAAGGGATGATGGCTCTACCAGAATCATCAGTCTACACTCAGATGATTGTCTGTCCTATGTACATGAAAATGAATTTATAAAGCTGAGCATGGGAATGCCCGCCTCAGCTAGATCATGAAAATATTATGAAGATAATGTATTGTATTGTATCTTATTACATGTCTCCTCCCAGCTTGAAAGAACTTCGGATCCTCATAATAAAGCATTTCACCTGACATCAAAAGATTAACGACCTCATGCTTTAGGGGGCAACTGTTATAGACATTTTTGGGCACTACAACCCCAAGCATGAAATGCCCATATACCAAGGGCTCCTAAGTCCCTAAAAGTGTTGTTCTAACCCCTAAAGGAACAAGGTCAACTGATTACAGCTTCTCCCAGAAGTTCTCCATGAAAAACTACTCAGAACTGGTCAAAACAGGATCATTTCAGCTGCTCCATAGGCAAAGTGCATTGCATCTCACCTAAATACACTGTGTGGGTGCGTTGCATTTTAAAAATCCCTTATATGGGGTGCGATGGGTGAGAAGTGACAAATGGCAGTGTCATTCCGTGAGGTGGAGAGGCATGGAAACTTCCAGAAACTTCTCCTGTGACACTTGCCTCTCTGAATTCGACCAAGGATGAGTAAGAGATCATCAATCTCCAAGTGGAAGCAAGAACTATCAGAGGGAAGACACTAATCAAATCACAACCTGACTCATCTCCCTTACAGATATCTATATATGGATCCCTCATCCCAGAGATCCAAAGGCTAGAATTTTGCATATTGTAAGGAATTGTTGTTGGTTTCTTGAGACAACATCAGAGTGTTGGGTGATCTAAGCTTTGTATGAGGTGAAGAGGGGCTTCCTTGTTGAGAGGATGATGTTGGGTCAGAACAACTGGTTGTAACTCCCTTGGCTCTTTCTTGTTTATCAATAAAAGCTATTCAAGTTCTCCTCCACACTCTTGTGTCATTTATGTTTTATGCATTTTTATGATTAATTTACATCTGATCCTAGATTATTTATGATTATAGATCCATGTTCTTGTATAGTTCTATGTTGCTGTGATCTTACAGGTACTCTATGAAGCTGAGCGTGCAAGGGAACAAGTAGCAAAATACTATCAAGAGAGAGAGGAATCGAACTAGGAGATTAGCGCAAGAGAGAGGTTGGTCTTCTTTGTTCTTATCTCACCTAAATTTCATAAAGGAAAAATGAAAGTAGATTTACTTTGTTTGTCTCTAAGGTAGCTATCACACCTTACTGGGATAAGCAGTTCTATGTAGACACTTTTCCCTGTAACACTTGGAAAGACACTTATAATTCCATCCTTCTTCGTCATCCATTTCCATTTCCTTTTCTCAAAGGTTTAGACTCTCTTCAATTTGTGGGGTATCATTACCTTTTCATTCTATAACATTCCCTCACCATTATTATCCATATCAACTCCATTATTCATTCATGAGACTGATTCAAAAATTCCAATACTAAAATACTATGGTGCGTCCACAAAAGAACCAATAGTAAGAACAATTAAAGTCATTATTGCTACCGTGCAAGAACTAGTAGTAAGAACAACAAAAGGCCTTGCTACTGCCACACAAGAACTAGTAGCCATAAAAATAAGATGTTCTTGCTCCATAAGAACCAACAATGCAAAATTATCTCCTGTGACATATCTCTTGTTTTTCCATGAGCATATTCAGATCTACCATTTTAAGTAGAATATCCAACTTATTAGTGTGTTCAGTATGCAAGAAACAACAAGGAAGTTTGACAACAATAATAACATAAATAATCCCTATTGTTGCTACACAAGAAATAAAAATACAAAATGAAACAACGTCATGTCATAAGAATTAAGCTATTAGGATGTTGTTGTTACTACTCTTATCACAATATTGTTGGTACTATAATTTTTATGTGCAAGGAAGGGTTTGTCTATATCTCAAATTTGTGTATCAAATGGTCATGATTTTCTTTGAGGAAAAAGAATGAAATAGGATAATTATGCTTGCAAAACTTTATAGAAAATTACTTTGTATATAATAGATAAAATAAGTTTGCCACTACTCCTACAACACACTTAATGCAACTCCCTATACAAGGTTGTTACAATCTCATTAAATTTGTTTCATGATGTTAATTCTAAAGTTTCAAAGATGCTATATAACAATTCACAACAAACATTTGAGGGAAATGGTTTTCTTTCATAGTGGAGATAGATTTGCAATGGGTAAAAGAAGTGTCCCTCTAGTATGGCTAATAACAGATATTACATTGCATGAGGACATGCAACATTTTTAGTAGGGGGAGATGACACACCTTGTAATTGACATCTTTTTACACACTCTTTTCCCTATTATTAATTCCTTCTCACTTGTCTATGACTCTGTATTAGTCCATTCTAATGCTTGTATGTGAATTTTAGACATAGGGTGTTTTCCATTGCATTTCCTTGGTATTTTACACATTAAAAAGGTATTATATTTACATTTATCTTTAACTAAATCTAAAAAAACAACATGCCAAACATATTTTTATGCAAGTTGTGATGTTTTCATAGGGGATGTTCTAGTTACAGTTGCCGCAACTCCGAACTCCATTGCTACAACTATAATTCATGTCGTTGCTACAACTCACATTGTTGCAACTCCAATTCATGACGTTGTTGAAACTCCCATTTTTGCAACTCCAATTCATGATGTTGTTGCAACTCCCACAACTGCAACTCTAATTCACGATGTTGTTGCAATTCCCATTCCTGCAAACACAATTCACATTGTTACTGTTGTGGCAACTCCAATTCATGTATTTGTGATAAATTCCATTGTTGCAACTCTGATTCATGTCATTTCTACAACATCAATTCATGCCATTTTTGTAACTTAGGAATTGCTTCGCAACCCACTGCTGCAACTACCAAAGCCAAGAGTTGAAACTAGAACCATCAGCCAGTGGAACCTTGCGATGATTGGAAACTCGAGTTGATGTTGTTACACAACTGTGATTGCATTATTTTAATTTGGATCAATATTACAGATGGTTAACTAAGTTGTCAAAATCATTTTGGAATTATGTATGATTCGTTTATTGTTTACTAATTATTATCCAATCACATAAGAGGTTTGTGGAGACATATTTATTATTTGCTAATTGTTAGCAAACCAAATTTGAAACTTGTGCATCTAATTTATTGGTTATTATTTATTTTTAAACAAATGTTATCTATAAGTGGAGTTCCTTTTTCATTCCATGAGGTGGACTCTTAGAGAAATTTTCAAATTATAATGAAACAAGAACCACGTTTAAGAAATTTCCAAATCATAATGAAAGAAGAGCCATGTGGCGGCATGCCACTGTTTCTTCGCATACATGAATTGTGTGCATCTAGTTTATTTGGTTGAAATGATATGTGTGAACATATCATTATTTGAAATAAAAAAGCTTCATTGAAAATTTATATGTTTAAAATTTTGATTATATTTTTTATTTTGAAAGTATCCATTGCTTTAAAATAATTGATTTTAGATAAAAACAAAAGTATATCAAAGCTTATGCAAAAAAGTACATTGAAATGTATATAAGGAAAAATTCTTCTAAAGATATTTTTTTAGATATTTATTTGAGTAATATTACAAATAATTTTAGGGTAGACAACCGAATACCAATGCCATCAATGGTGAAATGAAATTAAAATAAAAAATAAGGAATACATAGTAGCTAGTACTTGCCTGTAACTTAAATATAGTTTAATTAAACTAAAAAATAATAAAGAGAATTATTTCATCACAAATATAAAACAACTAATAATAAAATGTTGTTTTGTGGTGTGACCACACCAAACATTAAGAAATATTATTAACTAATAATATTTCTATTAACATATATATATATATATATATATATATATATATATATATATATTAAATTTATTAAAATATGTTTTTAATATATTAATAAGTTATCTTAAATTAAAAAAAGGAAAATTATAATTCATGAAAATAGAAAAATGAAAACAAAAAATCAAGAAATTAAATAAAAAGGAAATAAAACTAGAAACATAAAATTCGTAACTAATAGAAATTGAAGTTACTAAAGAACTTATAATAAGACCTCAACTAATCACCTTACAAATAAATGAATTTAAATAGTAATAAAAAATAGAAAAAAATGAATTTCTAAGGTTAAGCTATGGATAAGCAACAAATTGTGATTTGTGAAAGACAAAAAAATAAGAAGTCAAAGCAAACACCAAAAATTTATGACATGTATCCATAGTTTAACATTAGGAATTCAATTGTCTTATTTTTTTTTATTTAAATTTATTCATTTGTAAGGTGATTGGTTGAGCTCTTGTTATGGGTTGTTTAGTAACTTCCATTTCTATTAGTTACTATTATGTTTTTAGTTTTTTCTTTTCTTTTTTATTTAACTTTTTCTTTTTATTTTTTTCTATTATTTGCATTTTCATGAATTATAATTTTTCATCATATTTTGAATTAAAGATGACTTATTATTATATTAAAAATATATTTTAATAAATTCAATTATAAACAAATTTTAATTAGTAAAAAACCACACACATATATATTAGAGTGTATATATGCTAATACCAACATAGATCCACCTTAAGTATGAATCTAACATAAGCCGAGAGGGATCAAATTTCTTCATGTGCAAAGTTCTTTAGAGTGAAAAATATAATGTTCTTTTCCTTTCTTTAAATTGTATTTTTTAATGCTAAATAAAGTATATATAAGACCAAATAATCATTTTATTCATAAAACTTAATTTTTTCATGATATATACATAATTTTTTTAAATGATATATATACTAGCAATTGAACCACATGTTGCAAAGGAAACGTCGTAACACATTAGTGTAGGAAAGAGTAGCATTAAGTTCACTCTTCCATGATGATAGTGAAAGTGTCACCAGACGTTCCCAAAGGATGTAAGTAGAATTTTGTATCTTAGTTAAAGAGGAGGGTCTCAGGAATTACATCATTGACATGACAGGTGTATCCACAATGTCAGGTACTCTCTTTTTGGTCATTTATTGTATTCTCGGTGGAATGTATGCATGTGTGAGGGAGAAAGCATTGTTGTGTTGTTCTCATGGTTTTATGGCTGTTGATTATAAAGCAATTCATACTTTTCAATTTTTTATGACTGACATACACTTCAACATATTTCCCTTATGGGATGTTTATGATTTTATGGAAAGTGGTTGTTAAGTTTTAATTTTTTTTCTTTATGTCAAGCACATATGCTCTAGCATGTTTGATTGGGGTGCTTAGCTCCATTATGATCAGGGGTGTAGTGATAGAGGGAAAATTATGGCACATGCTTATACACTAGTGTTGGAACTACAAGTGACAGAGGAAAAATTATGGCACATGCTTGTACACTAGTGTTGGAACTGAAAATGATAGTCCATAATATTTATTCTTCTTTCCCCAATTTGGTAACATGTTTTTATTGAGTGTTCAAAGAACTTATTGCAATTTTCTTGATTGAATTTGTATCTTCTTAATTTTCATCTATTATATTCTGATACCTCAGATGTACAAGGAAAGTTTTGTGGTTGGAATCTTACCAACTCATGTCCATCAAAGGCTTTGAAGTTGTGAAACAATACTTAGATGAGTTAAATTTGAACTTAGTGCATTGGCTTAGAGTAGTTGCTCGAGTAGTTCAATGAATTTGAATACTCATTTTGAAATAATCATCTTCATTGTTATGAAACCAGCTCAAGAAAAGATAGAAAAGATAGATCAACACCTTAGAATTCAGCCTCTTCGAGGGGGAAACCTCCTTTACATTACATAAATGAACAATTCTTGGATGATTCAAATGACAAAACCTCCTTTCTATATATAGGAGTCTGAGGAGTCACAATATAATCCAGCCGACCTAACAATAATAATATAAAGCCACAAAAATAACAATAGAGGGATTCTATGGGGCACATAAATAACAGCATGGGGGTAATAGGGGCACAACAATATAAATAAGGGGTATAACTACAATATTAATGGGTAATCACTAGTATTATAGGGACCCAACATGCCCCTCTCCTTCAAAAAGTGTTGTCCTCAACGCTTGAGTAGTTCTGGATACTTCTGCATAAAATTCTCATCCTCCCATGTGGAATCTTCAGCGGATAAGTTCTTCCACTTGATAAGATACTCTGAAATTGATCGATTTCGTAGCTGTCGAGTTCTTGTTTCTGTGACTGCTTCCAGTTCCAATATAATTTTTCCTTCCTCGCTAAGCTTTGGCAATATTGTTTGAACTGGGAGCTTGTCGCCTATAACCTTCTTTAAACATGAAACATGGAAAACTGGGTGCAATCGAGAAGCTGCAGGAAGCTCCAATTTGTATGCCATAGTACCAATCTTTTGCAACACCTTGTACGGACCATAATACTTTGGTGATAATTTATTATCCTTCTTAGCTTGCTTTAGGGACATTTGCTTATATGGTTGTAGCCGTAGGAATACCCAATCACCTACATCAAAACTTCTTTCACTGCAATGTTGATCTGCCTGTTGTTTCATTCTATTTTGTGCCAACACGAGGTTATCCTTTAAGAGTTGGAGGACTTGTTGTTGATGTTCGATGTGATGTTCCACTGCCTGAACCTTAGAATTTTCTCTTAAATATGATGTGATGGATGGTGGTTGATACCCATAAAGTGCCATAAATGGGGTCATTTTTGTTGCTGTATGGAAGGAAGTGTTATACCACCATTCAGCCAGAGGCAACCATTTGACCCATTGTGTCTGTTTATCAGATACAAAGCAACGAAGATATCCTTCCAAACATTTGTTTACTATCTCATTTTCCCATCAGATTGAGGATGATAAGATGAGCTATGAGCTAACTGAGTACCAAGACAAGAAAATAATTTTGTCCAAAAATTTCCAGTGAAAATGGGATCTCTGTCACTTACAATAATCTTTGGGTTTCCATGTAGCTTTTGAATTGTTTCCATAAATGCAATAGAAACTGTACTGGCTTTAAATGGATGTGATAATGCACAAAAGTGTGCATACATGGTAAGTATGTGAACTACCACCATGATTACACTCTTTCCCTCAGACTTAGGTAAACCTGTGATAAAATCCATTGAAACCTCCTCCCAACGTTGGCTTGGAATGGATAAAGGTTGTAATAGACCCGGTGTCTTAATTGTTTCAACTTTATTTTGTTGGCAAACCAAACATTCCGCCACAAACTTTTGAATATCTGATTTAAGGCCATCCCAAAAAAATTCCTTCTTAACCCTATGGTAAGTTTTTAAAAATCCTGAGTGCCCTCCTAAGGGAGAAGTGTGCAATTCCATAAGAATCTTTTGTTTTAGCTGGGAATTCTTACAGAGGTATAAGCGATCTTTGTACCATAACGAATCATTTTGCCAGCTAAATGTATCAGACGTACTGGAATCTTGTTGTAGCTTTCGAATAAGTGTCCACACTTCTTCATCATTCTTCCATTCCTCCCTTGCTTCGTTTATCCAATCTGGTTGGATAATAGAAATGGCACACAACAATGCTTCCACATCCTCATCCTTTCTTGAGAGTGCATCTGCCACCACATTTTGCTTCCCTTTTTTGTAGATGATTTCAAAGTCATAACCCAACATCTTTGTGACCCACTTTTGTTGCTCTTCAGAGGATAATCTTTGTTCTAAAAAGTATTTAAGGCTATCATGATCCGTTTTTACCTTGAAGTGTCTTCCCATTAGGTAGGGTCGCCATTTCTTAAGTGCATGGAGTATTGCCAACATTTCCTTCTCATAAATAGCTTTGCTTAAAAACTTTCCCTTGATTGGACGACTTTCAAAAGCAATGGGTCTTTCATCTTGCATTAGAAAAACACCAATTCCATTTCCTGAAGCATCACATTCCACAATAAAGGTTTTTGTGAAGTCCGGTGTAGCTAAGACCGGTGCTTGGCACATTGCCTCTTTAAGATGTTCAAAGGCCTTTGTTGCTTCCGGAGTCCATGAAAATGCATCTTTCTTCAATAATGTTGTTAGAGGTGCTGCTATTCTCCCATAATTCTTAACAAACTTGCGATAATACCCTGTCAACCCAAGAAATCCTCGCAGATGCTTTATGGATGTGGGGATTTTTCATTCCTTAATGGCTTTAATTTTGCTAGGGTCTACCTTAACTCCTTCATGAGATACAATATGACCCAAATATTCCACCTCCTGGACTCCAAAGAAACATTTGGATCTTTTTGCATATAATTGTTTCTCCTCCAATAGTTGTAGCACCTTGTCAACATGTTCAACATGATCCTTCCAAGACTTCTTGTAGATTAGTATATCATCAAAAAATACTAACACAAATTTTCTAAGGAATGGTTTGAAAATTGAATTCATCAAACCTTGAAATGTTGAAGGTGCATTGGTAAGGCCAAAAGGCATGACCAAAAATTCATAATGACCCTCATGAGTTCTAAATGCCGTTTTCGAAATGTCTTCAATCTTCATTCTGATTTGATGATATCCCGAACGAAGATCCAACTTGGTGAAGTAAATTGATCCATGCAATTCATCCAGTAATTCATCAATGACAGGAATGGGGAACTTATCTTTAATAGTGAGCTTGTTGAGCTCCCTATAATCCGGACACATGCGCCATGATCCATCCTTCTTGTGCACCAATACTACTGGAGTAGAGAAAGAACTTTGACTTGGTTGAATTATACCAGCCTCTAGCATTTCTGCAACCATACGTTCAATTTCACTTTTTTGGACATAGGGATATCTGTACGGCCTGATGTTTGGAGGAACACTTCCTGGAATCAGATGAATAGCATGATCATGATCATGCATAGGTGGGAGACCTTTGGGAGTCTCAAATACCTTGGAATGATTGTCCAGGACTTTTTGGAGATCTGGAGAAATAGATGATTCCAATGTGGAAACATCTAGCGAACATAATTGTGCAATTACACCTCTTTGCTCCTTTTTTAGAAGCTTTGTCATAACATTAGAGCTGATTATCTTTCCTGGTTTCCCTGCAATACCCCTTAATTCAACTTCCTTTCCTTCCGTAGAAAATTTGATGAAAAGTTCTTGAAAATTAAAAGCTATTGTACCCAAGGATTGTAGCCATTGGACTCCTAGTACAACATCAACACCTCCCATTGGAATGGAAAGCATTGGGCTAGTCAATACATATTCTCCCATGGATAGCTTGATATTATGGCACCTTCCAGAGCAATTTATTGTTCCTCCATTTGCAATCATCACTTGACACTCTGGTGCTGGATATAGGAAGCAATTCAATTCTTTTGCTACCCTACAATGAATAAAATTGTGGGTGCTTCCTGAATCAATCAACACTATTACCTTTTTCTTCTTGATTTGTCCTTCTATCTTGATGGTTTGAGGAGTGGTAATTCCCGCCAATGCATTACAAGATATGGTCGGATTTATTTGTTCTTCATCTAGGCTTTGTTCCTGGAGTATATATTCTTCTTTTGACCTTTCTTGCTCCTTTTCTTCTTCCTCTTCACAATCTATGTAGAATAATTTCTTCTCAGCACACTTATGACCTTTAGTGTATTTGCTATCACAACTGTAACAAAGCCCTTTTGCTCTTTTTTCTTCCAATTTTGTGGTGTCAACCTTATATTTTGTGGAAGACTAGGGGCAACAACACTTCTGTCTTTATAGTTGTGAGTGGTATGCTTCCTGGTTGCCATAATTTTGCTTTCCATTTTTCTTGCTAACCTGAATGCCTTCTCTAATGAATCAAGTTCCCAAAGGCGAACATCATGTTGGATATTATCCTTTAAAGACCCTATGAACACATCAATCCTATGCTCCTCTAAAATATCTTTTACCCTTATGTTCAATTTTTGGAACTCCTCAATGTGCTCCATTACTGAACCCTTTTGTTTGAGACTTATCAATTGGCTAAAAAAAGTGTTGCTTTTTGTATCTTCATAATGTGCTATCAATTCTTCCATAAAAATTGCCCAAGTGATAAATTTTTTACGAGAGAAAAGCCATTGATACCATACAAACTGATTTGGTTCCAAATATACAGTTGCCATACGTACCTTTTGTGTGTTTTGCACATTATTGAGATCGAAGAACTGCTCCATCTGTAATATCCATGTGGTGGGATCCTTGCCATCAAACTTCCTCATATCGATTTTTGGAATATGGTGGGTCTTCGATCCAACATTAGAGTCTATGGAATCATGATTAACATTACTTTTGTTCACATCATGAGTTTCCTTTACAACCTTTTCACCATTAGTAAGTATTTCTTGTAGAAAATTTGTCAAATATGTCTTCAAATCTGTCTTCAAATCTACCATGTCTCTCTTCAAATATGTCTTCGAATCATCCATCTTAGCTTCCATGCCCTTTATCATATATTCCATGCCATTTATCTTACATTCCATGCCATTTATCTTATCTTCTGTTAGCTTTTGTGAGCGTGACATTTGTTGCACTTGTTCTTGTAATTTTGATATATCATGTAGCATTTCTTTCTCTTCTTCATGGGTCATGCTAGAGTTTTCAGGTTCCTTACTAGGTGTTTGCATTTTATTTCCTCGGGGCATCAGTTACCGATAATAATGCTTTACTATGCCCTTTGAATTCCGTTAAACGAAGCTTACGCAAAAATTAAAAAAAAAACTACACACCTTTTTTCACTTTGTAGAAGCCTGATATTGAATCTATTGTATCTCTGTAATTTCAGATCATCCAGTTCTGAAATTGTGATCTATAGTAGTCTTCTGCGTCCTATTTTCAATGCCACAAGTCTGACCCAAATTGGATTCTCCAAGGAAGCGTTATGTGAAATCTCCCACAGTGACTTGCTTCTAGACTAGTTCAGTAGAGCGAGCTTGTACGATGCGCCACGAGTCACTGTTTCAACCTTTGGCTCTGAAAAATGCACACAAGAAACTACAATCCGTCCTCTTTTTGTAACTTCTTACGAAATTTCAATCCGATCCCCAGAGACAAAGTTATGACGATTTTCCCCAGGTCACTTGTTTTGAATGTAATTCAGGAGTCTGCAAAAAGACCAATTTCCTCAGATCATATCTTTGCACATATCGCGAAAAACGCTCTGAAATTCGGACCCAAGATTCAGCGCGATTTCTTCTCAAATGGGTTTTTTTTGCAACTTCTGAAACCTCACAGAAAAAGTTATAGCGAAAATTCCATGATGACCTGTTTGGAGCAGCGAAACCCTAGAATCCAAAGCTCTGATACCAAATGTTATCAAACTAGCTCAAGAAAAGATATAAAAGATAGATCAACGCCTTATAATTCAGCCTCTTCGAGGGGGAAACCTCCTTTACATTACATAAATGAACAATTCTTGGATGATTCAAATGACAAAACCTCCTTTCTATATATAGGAGTCTGAGGAGTAACAATATAATCCAGCGGACCTAACAATAATAATATAAAGCCACAAAAATAACAATAGAGGGATTCTATGGGGCACAGAAATAACAACATGGGGTTAATAGGGGCACAACAATATAAATAAGGGGTATAACTACAATAGTAATGGGGTAATCACTAGTATTATAGGGACCCAACATTCATTGTGCAATGTCATCAATGTATGATTGCTTAGACATGTATTTTCTTTTAATAGGATGGGCCTGACATATGTTCTTGGCCTTGTAATAACAAATTTGAAACCTAGATGTAAGCTACATAAAGAAAAATCAGATAAGTATTCTAAATACCTATTAATCTATTGAAGAACACCCAACGGTTCTATAGAGTAATATTATCTTAGTAGCAAAAATTATCTTAATTTTCTCAAGAAGATGTATTGTAAATGTTTCTAGATGAGGTTTATTCATTGGTCTTCAAACTTAAGTTGTATCATGTGGGAAAACAAATGCAATCTTTGGAATGGTTCTTCATTTTCTTACTGTACTAACAATTATCGTAGTTGCTTCAATTGAAGGTGATCTTCGAAGCCACATTTTTCATATTGCAATCATTCAAGTCAAGTCCTTTTTTGTCTTTGATTTGATGATGTCTCTGTTTTCTCACTTCTATTTGCTGAAACTTATATCAAAAGAATTTTGTTGAGTTTTATTTGAAGTGCATTTGATAAACTACAAAGGAAATGAGCATGTACGTCTTCCCCATCTTTGTTGGCACAAGTTCTAGCATGCCATGGACAATATATCACATAGATTAAGGAATTTGTAGGTTGTGGAAATTTTGTCTCTTCTAAGTTTTTCTTGACGAAGACATGCCAAGCTAAATGAATCATAAAACTTTTTGGATGACAGGTTTATTCATGGCTTTTAAACCTTGACTTATAGAATTTGGGAAAATTAATGTAATCTTTGGAATGGTTCTTCATTTTCTTATTAGATTGGCAGTTCTGGTAGTTTCTTCAATTGCAGTTGATCTTCGAGACTACATTTTTCATATTGAAATTGTATTAATTATATTATTTATCCAACATTTTACATTTTTCAAAATAGTTAATTATATTTTTTGTTGTTGTATAATGAAATAATTAAATAAATATTAGGTTTACTTTTATTTGATTTTGTTTAACGGTAGAAAAAACATCTTCCTTTCATTAAAACAAAAGTAAGTTACATCTGCATAGTTATTTCTACTATACATAGTTCTGGTTAACTTTTATTTGGTTTTAATGTCAATAGTGGTAGTTTTGACCATGAGTTTTGATACCTCATACTTTTGTGTTAGTGGATTGCATGTAATAAGAAAAGACATGGAATATTCCATGTAAGGGCTTTAGATATGATGAGTGAAGCTTACTTGGCTAGCTTGGTCAAATTTGGTCAAAGCTATTAATAAATTTGTTTATGTAGTAATTTTTTATTTTCTCTATTATTTTTATTACTAACAACCAAGAACCGTGCTTGTCAACCACTATAAAAATTAAATGGATACGTTAATGTATGTGGATCTATACTAAGAAATTTAAGACCTGCCAGCTAAACGCAATGTTTGGAGTAAGGGATCATGGTATGGAAAAGGAGACTGTAGTTTCAATTACACTAAGAGGATAACAACACTTATAAGTGTTTGTAAAAGAAAAATGGGTATGGTGAGAGTTAAAGGCAATAACAACATTAAAATAAAAAAATATAATTATTATTTTATAATAGAGTTGATTTTTTTTTAAATTAGGTGTAAATGGATATACAACTTAAGATGTAGGTTCAAAGATATATTTGCCACTTTGGATAAGAATATAAATAAATTTATTGATATTAATTTTTTTTATATGGATTTTGCGAAGAAAAAATATTATTATTATCACTATGTTGTATTTTTTATATTCTCTCCTAATTTATAAATAATAAAAATATAATTTTTTTAAATACAAAAAATATATTAAAATTATTTGAGATTAAAAAAATTAGTTTTATAAATTATTTTTATACTATTAAACATTTACATTTAAATTAAATATTATTAAATTGTAACAACCCTCCCTTGTGTGTTAAATAATTATAAACCTAAGCTGAGTTAAAGCTAGTTGTGATACACTCCCTTGTGCGTTAAACCATTTTAAACCTAAGTTGAGGAAAGCTAGGTGTGATATGTAATATGAAAATCAAATATGTTATTAATTAAATTAATAAATAAATAACTTGGAGGGTAGAGCACGAAGAGAGATGCGATTCTTGCCAAATCCCATTGAGGAATGGGATAGAGATAAATATCTAACGATAAAGCTTCTAGATGTGATTCTAGATAAGCTTGGATGGATGGGAGATAAAGATCCATCGAACATAAAAGCTTTGCAAGAGATAAAGGAAAGCTTTTATAAGGAAAAGACTCGTGGGAGATAAAGATGAGCTTTTTCGAAAGACCTAGGAAAATAGAAAAATCCATAAAAGCGGGACACCACTAATGGAAATTAAATCATGAAAGAGGGTATGAAATACCTGGTGCATTGATCAATTGAGGAGAGTTGATCCTTGGAAAGAACCTCGGCTCTGATGGGGAATCAGAGGTGATTCATGGTTGAGTGGTGGTGCTTCACTCTCCAAGTGAGGCTTTAGTCGGTTTCATATGCGTGGAGTCTTTTGTATGTTGGTTCTAACCTTTATATTTATTATTTTTTGTTGAAATGCTTAAATTATATAGCTCAGTGGTATAGATGAGGTGTATCTGTATGGAAATAATTGTTGTCTTATGTATGTGACTTTTAATGTATATGAGAAATGGCAGAATCATCATAACTAGTTGTTAATACTTGTGTTAAAGTGTTATATTTATCATGATTGACTTGCGTGTGGTTTTCCAATGTGAAGTTATCTGTACAAGCATATTAAGTGGATTGGAAGTTTTAATACCCATGCATGGTAGCATATTGCACATAATTAGATTACCTATGATATTGTAGTACTATGGAAGTAATGCCATTTTTATTCATATGAGTCCTTATACATCCAATAATAGAGTTTTAGTGGAAGCATGACATGTAGTTATATATAAATGAACATTGTTATGCAGAGATCATGTATGAATATGTGAGATGGCTATGGATTCTCTAACTGATCATAATTACCCTTACTAAAGAAATATGGTATGCACATAATACTCTAAAGTGATAACTGCTTATGCATGCTGACCAATTGAAGGAATAATGTTTTCCATTGTATGACTAATGGTTTAAGTATGTGTGTTTGCATGTCTAATCAAGCTATTATAGGTATGGCAATGAAAGTTTGGTCAATAGCATAGTGACTATGTGTACACTACAATGATCATGAAAATTAATGTCCATTAATGCTTAGGGATTAACCCAGATATTTTGGTAGGGTGCATACCATCATAAATTTGTAATGGTTGATCACATACATCAGACATATTAATGAACCTAAGGTTCCATATAAAGGATCTAAAAACATTTAATGAGCAATTGGTACTATGGCCTAATTGTAATATGGCTCAGGTACTTTTAGAAGACAAGATATGCAGGAAAGGGCAAATCTTTAACTATGAATGAACTCAAATTTTAAATTTATGGGGCCTAGAGGCTAATTTCCTGGATAGGCTCAGGAGGTTTGTTACATAAATTAAAAATATATTAAAATTTAAAATCCATTTAACATGTTTTGATATCATAAAATAAACAAAATATCACTTACTATTTACATTGAAATTAAATATTATTAAATTTAAAATATATTAGAATTTAAAATCCATTTAACATGTTTTAATATCATAAAATAAATAAAATATCACTTATTATGTGAATAAACACATAATTTTTTTTTTTGTTTTTGTTTAGAAAATCATAATAGGAAGATGGTGATGTTTCATCTATCTAAATACTTTGAAACAATTAGAAATATGTTTCTCGATGTTAAATTTGTAGGCTTCATCATCATGAAATTGCCCTGCTTTAGCCTCTCAACAAGGAACAACATTTTGAATTATTTTTCCATGTCATTAATAAAAAACGAACATATTAAATGATAATTTATTTCCTTCTTTGTGATTCTATGGTTGTCAAATGTTAACTGTATAAATTACAAGTTTGTGATTCTCTGATTGCTAAATGTTAACTGTATAAATTACATGTTAGGAAAATACTTTTTAGTGATTTATAAATTATAAGTTAGCAGAATGTTTTCTTTCCATCACACCATACTGACACAATGAAAAAAATGTGTAAATTATATGACAGGTTTCCAAAGAAATTTAAATTTCCTAGCTCTTATTACAAACACTATTAGATCTCTTATTACAAGCACTATTATATAATTGATTGCTTAACATAGGAAGAAATAAAAAGGGATTATGCCCAATAGTATAAATTTTTAAATGAATACAACCTCGTTGATATAGCTAATGAGAATATAGGGTTAGCTATGATATATTATCACAAAATATCAAGGTAGTCATAAATAGGTTTTCTTCTTCATTTCTTTTTGGTTGTCAAGAATGAGGAAAATGGCAACCCTTTTCAGGTGATAGCAAATAAAATGATATTGAGGTTGATGATTATTACTGAATTCAATTTTGGTTATGGTATCTTTAAGAATAATCGTAAGTAATTATTTATATTTGTTATGTTTGGAAAGAAAAATGAAAAAAATTACTATATTTCATAAATTTGATCAATTCAAATAAGCATGAGGATGATAATGTTCATGGAGATAAATAGTACAACAATAAAGATGTTAAAATAAATGGCTAACAAATTAAAAAACACTAAAAAATTCAAATCATAAAATTACATAAATTTTAACAATACACAAATCATGGGAATGTTTAGAATCCCAAAACCATGTGATTAAGGAAAAACAAATCAAGTGGCTCATTTTTTCAGTGGCAAAACTTCAGAACTAGAGAGAAAAACCCAAAAGGCAGTTCATTTCTTTGACCAGATAAATTATTCTTAATATATTATTCTGAAAACACACATTCTATCATTGTGATGTTAGATGATTATTCTGAAAATACAAGGTGTTTTTATTACACAAGATATGTGGAAAGAAATTATCAACATGTTCTCCCTATTGAAAAACCATGTTTACCTTATCAGTTGATGTGATCCAACCATCACCACTGAGCAGTAGCTACATGAAACCTTAGAGAGAGTCCTAAATGATAAATGTATAGAAATTGAGTTACCAATGGTTCAAGTATAATGTACTTAATCAAATAGAGGATTTGAAAGAAACCTAGTTTTGTTGCCCTGTCATACAAGCTTTCTTACCCACTGAGCATGATTGTGGACTCAACTTCTGAATTACCAGTCCCGATGACTTCCTCATCGTTGGGATTATCTACTTGTCTGAAACAACAACTTAGCCACAACATGAACACCGTGGTGATAATGCCTCCCCCAACAAACAAAGATTAACTCTTTCCTATTGATAGCTTGTTCCCAATGATTTCCACAATTATGATGGTTATCAAATCACTTGTCCACACCAGAGGATTTAATCAGTTTTGGACTCAATATTAAGTACAAATCCAATAGTGTGCCTTGAGAGGACTCCATTGATATTTACTTATTATGTAAAAAGAGGAAAGAGTAAAATTCTAGCAGACCATTTATAATTAGAAGAAAATTAGTTCGATAAACCCCCGAAGGAATATAAATAACAAAATTCCGTGAGATGTTCCTCGAGTCACCTTTGTGAAAAATTTCAAAAAAAAGTAAGAACATCCTACATTAGTAAAGATACACACATTACCATTAAAATCAGCCAACGTAGAGTATTTGATGTCCTATTTTTTCCCAAACATTCCTCCATCTTGAACAAATTCGATCTCATCAAGTTCTCATCTGTCATCTTTTTTTAAACATTTGATGCAGGAGCATCTGGACTTAGCTAGCAATGTGAATGTTTCTTCAGAGGTTGTGGCTAAACAAGTTGGATTTAATTGACCTAATTGGTCAAAAGGCAGTTTTACGGAGAGGGTTTGATCTCTCAAGAAATGAGTTGTATTTCATTATTGTAATACGTTAGAAGTTGTCTTATTTTAGGCTGAAGGATGAGTTGTTAGCATATGTGTGAGATAGAGCTAGGAATTAGAAGATTTGCTATTAGATTTATTAAAAATAGTGATTGATTTGTTAGAGACAGTCAGAGTGATATCCGATTTATAAAAGAGAGGATTGAGGAGTGGATTTAGGAGAGCAAGAGAACAATAGTGTGTGGACTGTATTTTCAAACAGAGGTCTTTATTTGTGTAATCAGGCCGAAGGCCGTGACTCTGTAACTCTTTATCTATGAATAAATTGATGTTGTGCACATGATTATATATATAACCCGTGGAGATGCTCGAATACTTGTTTTCTCTGTATTCAGATGATATTGATGCTTGCTCTATTTTTCTACACTTTATAATAGATAACACTGAGTTAAAAGAATAATCGGTGAGTTTATTATATCGTTTTTGTTCTGCAAGAGGAAAACCCAAATTACACTAAGAATCAATGCAAAACACATTCAGATTTGGAATCCAGACTTCAAAAATTATGGACGGAGGTTTTTAATGTTATCAGGTCCATGGGCCCCAAATCACATCGCTTCTGTGGAGAGGAACCAGTTTATTGAACCGCTGAATTCTGACATTGCGATACAACCGGATCCGAAATGTTATAGAGAAGGGGTGATAGTATATCAGGTCTGTGAAGCATTATCGCATCGCCACATTGAAGCATAAGGAGTCTAGCCAAGAGGACATTGCGATTGCGATCGTGCGATTCAATTGCAACTGTTGGATCGCCAAGCGGTCTCGCTACAGTGGATGGTATTTCGGGCGTGCTAAAGGTTGTAAGTTGTTTTGAAGGGTTGGCACCTGATCCCATTCACCCTTCGACACGTAGCAAAGGAGGTGGGGAAGAAAACTACTTTATCGGGCAGCTAACCCCCAGTCTATTGTCCCGCCTGAAATCTTCAACGATTGTCGAATCTCACAGATGCATATCAATAGTCACTAAGAGTGGATGCATTGACTTCTGGTGTACAATAAGTGTGCCAATATCAAAAGGTAAAAGTTTAGTGTTTCGTCTTGTTTTTTAGTGTATTTCGGGAAAAAGGAAGACATTTCGGTTATAGTTTAAAATTGATCCGCAAGGTGATTTTGGGGTTTTCTTGAGATCTTTTTCCATGCTACATCATTTGTGGTATCAGAGCAGAAGAAAGGGTTGTTTGCAGTGAAAATACCACCAAGGAGAGGAGATGGCATTGGTCAAGGAAGACCTGAAGCAAATGAAATTCTAGTGGAAGAGGTATAGAGTCTGCGTATGAGAATGGAGACAATTGAGACTGCCCAGAGGAGAGCACATGATGAAGGAGATGAAAGTTCTTCAGAAGAATCTTTTGCGGAGGAAGTAGATGAAGACAATGAAACTACCAAAGTGATGAAGATGTTGGCAAAAGTAGGAGGAAAACCTAAGGCGGAAATCCCTATGTATGAAGGGAGTCTGAATGCAGAAGAGCTAATGGATTGGATCAGATCCTTAGACCAGTATTTTGACTATGAAGAGGTTGATGAGAGGAAGATGGTGAAGTTTGCAGTTACCAGATTGAGGGGTCATGCAGCTATCTGGTGGGACGAGGTACAGACATCAAGAATGAGGAAAGGGAAGTCCAAGATCAAGCTATGGGAAAAAATGGTAAGTAAAATGAAAGCCAAGTTTTTGCCTAAATATTATCAGTTAAATCTTTTTAAACAATTGCAAAATTTAAGGCAAAAAGGAATGTCTGTTAAAGAATATACAAAAGAGTTTTATAGATTGAGTATTAGGGCACGACATGCAAAAGATGACATGGAGAAGGTAGCTAGATATATCAATGGCTTAAGGTATGACATACGAGATGAAATTAGCTTGTTAAGTCTAAAGACTATTTAGGATGCCTATCAAGCAAGTTTGAAGGCACAAGTGAAGATATTGAGGAAACAAAGTCAAAGGAATAGAGGAAAAAGCTTAGTAATAGGTAGAGGAACTACCACACCAAGGGGACAACAACATCAACATGAAGTAGGAAGCTCAAATAGTAGACCACCACAGAGGGGAGAAGTTAACACAGGAATATTTGTGCCCAAAGGAAGAGGATGAGGAAGAGATGTTCGATGTTATACATGTGGGGAATGGGGACATATGTCATGAGACTGTCCTCATAATAAACCAACAAGTCAGTGGAATGAAAATGTTGGTGAGGCAAAGCCAAAACCACCTCAACTTGTGGAAAATGAAGAACCCCCTGAAGTAGGTGAATCCTTGTTATTGAGAAGGACTTTACTTAGGGCAGATCTGGACATTCGAGAACTAGCACAGAGGAAGAATTTGTTTAGAGCTACCAGTAAATCCAAAGGTATGTGTTGTAAAGTAATAATTGATAGTGGAAGCACTGAAAATCTTGTTTCTACAAAGATGGTGGACAACCTTGGACTAGAAAAGACCATGCACGCTACTCATTACAAGGTATCATGGTTACGAAAGGGACATCAGATTATTGTGATTGAGCAATGCAAGGTGGAGATACAAACTGGTACGTATAAATATGAGATATTATGTGATGTAATGCCCATGGATGTATGCCATGTATTGCTGGGAAGACCATGGAAATTTGATTGAAAAGCTATTTATGATGGAAGGAGAAATGCTTATACTCTGGAGAAGGATGGAACTAAACACACATTGCTGCCATTGAAGGATGATGCTGACAAAGGAACACCTGGAAGTAGTATTATGCTGATAAGTGCAAAGGAGCTGCTGCAGGAAGTAGTGAAGAATGAGGAGTTGCATTTTTCTATTGTAGGAAGACCAAAGGTAATTTTTACTTCCACAAACTTGGATGATTTTCCTGAAGAAGTTAAAATGTTGTTAGATGATTTTTCTGATATTATTGTGGATGAGTTTCCGAATGCACTGCCACCTATCAGCAGTATTAGTCATCATATTTACCTAATACTAGGAGTAAGTTTGCCAAATAAAGCAGCATACAGATTAACTCCTCAAGAGAATGCAAAAGTTGGAAGACTAGTGCAAGAGATGATGGATAAGGGGCTAATCAGAGAAAGTCTTAGTCCATCTGCTGCACCAATAGTACTTAGTCCAAAGAAAGGAGGAGAATGGAGTATGTGCACAGATTCCTGAGCCATCAACAAGATCACTATCAGGTAAATATTTCCTTTGCCACGCATGGATGATTTAATGGACTATTTTAGTGGATCAAAGTACTATACTAAAATAGGTTTGAAGAGTGGAAATCACCAAATAAGAATTTGAGAAGGTGATGAGTGGAAGACTGCATTTAAAACGAACAGTGGGTTGTATGAGTGGTTAGTGATGCCTTTTGGACTCACTAATGCACCTAGCACATTCATGAGATTAATGAATGAAGTCTTGAAGGAATATGCGGGAAAATTTGTTATTGTTTATCTTGATGATATTCTATTTTTTAGTAAAAGTAATGAAGAACATCTAGAGCATCTTAAGTTGGTCCTAAGAACTCTGCAGAAAGAGAAACTACTGATAAATCTGAAGAAATGTAGTTTCATGAAGGAAGAACTAGTTTACTTGGGATTTGTAGTTTCTAAAGAAGGCTTGAAGATGGATCCAGAGAAATTCCAAGCAATTTGGAACTGGCCTACTCCCAAATATATATTTGAGGTAAGAAGCTTCCATGGTCATGCATGCTTTTACAAAAAGTTTATCAAAAGCTTTAGTCAGATTTGTGCACC
This sequence comes from Pinus tabuliformis, assembly GCA_031772625.1. Lineage (NCBI taxonomy): Eukaryota > Viridiplantae > Streptophyta > Pinopsida > Pinales > Pinaceae > Pinus > Pinus tabuliformis. Next base: position 653,201,894 of record CM062813.1, on the reverse strand, counting down.
CATTCTTGAAACAATCAAGGAGATCAATCAGGCATTCAAGTGGACAGAAGCAGATGATAGAAATTTTTATTTTTTGAAGAAGAAAATCACAAAGGAACCAATTTTAGCTTTGCCTGATTTTGATAAAGTCTTTTAAGTAGAAACTGATGCTAGTGGAGTCACAGTTGGAGCAGTTCTGAGTCAACAGTAAAGACCGATAGCATACTTCAATGAGAAATTGAATGATGAAAAAAAAACATATTCTTCTTATGATAAAGAGTTGTATGCTATTGTGCAAGCCTTGAAAAAATGGAGACATTATTTGCTGCCAAGAGAATTCATATTGTATTCAAACAATCATGCCTTACAGTTCATCAATAACTAGTCGAAGTTGAATCAGAAACATGCCAAGTGGGTAGAATTTCTCCAAAGCTTTACTTTTGTAATAAATCACAAGAGTGGTAAGTCAAATAAAGTAGCACATGCATTGAGTAGGGTAAGCTTTATTGTGAAAGAATTCAAAGTGGTTGTTATAGGATTTGAGGAAATGATTGAAATGTACAAGGATGATGCAGATTTCAAAGATATCTATACAAAAGTATAGAATCCAATGAGTCATAACAAAAGTCAGTGGTCGGATTATCTCATTCAAGGAGGCCTACTGTTTAAAAGCAACAAGTTTTGTATTCCCAAATGTTCCATGAGGGAAAACATAATAAAGGATAAACATAGTGAAGGATTATTTGGTCATTTTGGGCGAGATAAAACCTTTGCTCAGGTGAATTCTTTCTATTATTCGCCAAAAATGCAGAATGATGTTAAGGAATTTGTTGAGAAGTGCAGGATATGTCAGCATGCAAAAGGAAGGAGTCAGAATGCAGGATTGTATCAGCCATTGCCAATACCAGACCGACCGTGGGATGCAGTTAGCATGGATTTTGTTTTGGGATTACCAAAAACCCAGAGAGGGAATGATTCCATTTATGTTGTAGTAGATAGATTTTATAAGATGGCACATTTCACTGCTTGTATGAAGACTAGTGATGCAACACATATAGCTAATCTATTTTTTCAGAAATTGTAAGATTACATGGATTGCCTGTAAGTATTGTGTCTGATAGAGATACAAAGTTTGTAGGGCATTTTTGGAGAACTCTTTGGAAGAAACTTGCAGCTAACCTCAGTTTTAGTTCAACATACCATCCTCAAATAGATGGATAGACCGAAGTAGTAAACAAGAGCTTAGGGAATATATTGAGGAGTTTAGTGTATCAAAATCCTAAGACGTGGGATTTAGCACTAGCTCAAGCTGAGTTTTCTTATAATGATACTCCAAACCGAAGTACTGGAATGAGTCCATTTTAGATTGTTTTTGGAATGAATCCAAGAGGTGTGTATGAACTCAGAAATTTGGAAAAGCAGGAGACCAGAAGTGCGAAAGCTAAAGATTTTGTAGAACAGATGCAAAGACTATAGGAAGATGTCAAAGGCAAATACAAACAGAGGGTAGATATGAAAAGGAAAGAGAAAGAATTCCAAGTGGGAGATTTGGTGATGGTGTATTTGAGAAAAGAAAGATTTCCTGTTAAAACTTACAATAAACAAAAAATGAAAAAGATAGGACCATGTAAAATTGTAAGGAATTTTTCAGCTAATGCATATGAAATTGAGGTGCCAGAAGGGATTGGAATATCACCCATTTTCAATGTTGTAGATTTGTATCCATACAAAGAGGCAGAGACAAAGCTACAAGAGGAAACTACATCAAAGTGAAAGTGAAATTTTGTTCACATGTTGTGGCTGAACAATTTGGATTTCATTGACCTGATTGGTCAAAAGGTAGTTTTACGGAGAGGGTTTGATCTCTCAAGAAATGAGTTGTATTTCATTATTGTAATAAGTTAGAAATTGTCTTATTTTAGGCTCAAATATGAGTTGTTAGCATATGTGTGAGATAGAGCTAGGAATTAGAAGATTTGTTGTTATATTTATTAAAAATAGGGGTTGATTTGTTAGACACAGTTAGAGTGATATCCGATTTATAAAAGAGAGGATTGAGGAGTGGATTTAGGAGAGCGAGAGAACAATAGTGTGTGGACTATATTTTGAGATAGAGGTCTTTATTTGTGTAATCAGGCCCAAGGCTAAGACTCTATAACTCTTTATTTATGAATAAATTGGTGTTGTGCGCATGATTATATATATAGCCCGTGGAGATCCTCAAATACTTGTTTTCTCTGTATTCGGATGATATTGATGCTTGCTCTATTTTTCTATGCTTTATAATAGATAAGACTAAGTTAAAAGAATAATCAACAATTTTATTATATCGTTTTGGTTCCACAAGTGGAAAACCCAAATTACACTAAGAATCAAGGCAAAACACATTCGGATTTGGAATCCAAACTTCAAAAATTATGGACGGTGGTTTTTAATGTTATCGGATCCATGGGCCCCAAATCGCATCGCTTCAGTGGAGAGGAACTAGTTTGTTGAACCGCCGAATTCTGACATTGTGATACAACCAGATCCAAAATGTTATAGAGAAGGGGTGATAGTATATCAGGTTCGTGAACCGTTATCGCATCACCGCATTGAAGCATAAGGAGTCTTTCAAAGAGGACATTGTGATTGCGATCGTGTAATTCAATCGCAATCGTTGGATCACGATCAACCGCGATCGTTCGATCGCCAAGCGGTCTCGCTACAGTGGACGGTATTTCAGGAGTGCCAAAGGTTGTAAGTTGTTTTGAAGGATCAGCACCCGATCCCATTCACCCTTCGACACGTAGCAAAGGAGGTGGGGAAGAAAACCGCTTTATCAAGCAGTTAACCCTGGGTCTATTGTCCCGCCCGAAATCTTCAGTGATTGTAGGATCTCACAGATCCAGATCAATAGTCACTAAGGGTCGATGCATTGACTTCCGGTGTACGATAAGCGCGCCAATATCAAAAGGTAAAAGTTCAGTGTTTCGGCTTGTTTTTTATTGTATTTCAGGAAAAAGGAAAACAGTTGGGTTATAGTTTAAAAGGGATTTGCTGGGTGATTTTGGAGTTTTCTTGAGTTCTGCTTCCATGGTGTGTCAACATTTGTCACTAGTTCAATACCACTGAAGACATCAATGAAAAGAAAAAATGGATTACAACAATGACAATTGTCTGAAGAACCTATACTATATGCCTATATGCATGGCAATAGGGGGTTATGATCTCACTTTTAGGTGTGGTTAGGATACACGATTTTGCACAATTTCCTTTTACTTATCATTCTCTATTTGGTGAGATTGAGGATGTCAACTTTCAAGCATTCATCAAGCATTCAATTTTCACTTTTCAAATGGAGATAAATGAAATATTCAAGTGGGTAAGGATTATTTCCACTAACTCTTATATTAAGTTTTAGGTGAAGCTTTATGGTTGGTTAGCTCAATAGTCTATTCACCAATTCTTTTGGCGATAACTAATTTATAACAATTTAACCCAAACAAAACTAGGTTGCGCAAGATTATGGGGTTGGGGGAATGGAAAGATGTGAGGATGATTTTATGGTAAAGGGCCCAATTTCAGATGGAAGCACCATAGGTGGTGAAATAGAGAAAGTACAAGGATGAAAATGATAAAGCACAAGTAGCACATAACGGACAATTAGTTTGAAGGTTTGTTCCCAACTTGAGATTGAAAGACAAACTTCTCTTGATTTTATTCATTGTTTTTGGGGAGTAGGAGATGATAATTTGGCTACTCAAGGTTCTTGGGGCATCTCACAACTTGTCTGAGGATAGCAATGAATAGCTTTACACCAATCCTTGTATTGAGATTCTGGAAAAGAGGGTGAAGAACATGTTGGAAAATGTCATTATACAACACAAAAAAATACAAGATAAGAGTAAATGAACGTCCCAATATATCCAAGGACTTTCTTCAAGAAATTGGGTATTATGGGCATTGCTAAGATAATTTTGCTGCACCAAGCAATCAATATATAAATGATCCACAGGAATTGCAAATTTGCACGATTTGTGAATATTGAAAGGCTTCGCTTCACAGTTACCACCAACCATACTCGTAGGTTGAACTTACAGATCACTTGTTATGAAACCAGCTCACAAAATGATAGAAAAGAGAGATCCACACCTTAGAATTCAGCCTCTTCGAGGGGCAACCTCCTTTACATTACATAAATGAACAATTCTTGGATGATACAAATGAAAAGACCTCCTTTCTATATATAGGAGTCTAAGGGGTTATAACATAATCAGAGCCGACGTAACAATAATAATGTAATAATAACAATAGTGGGCTTCTATGGGGCACAATAGTAACAATATGGGCACTACATGGGTACATCAATATAATAAGTGGGTTATACTAATAACAATAAGGGGTTACACTAGTAGTATAGGGGCCTAACATCACTGATTCATAGAGAAACTATTTTGGCCCATTTCCACTACTGTTTTCTGTAGATTTTCAACTGTAGTTGCCAAGTTTTTTCCAAGAGAATGTCAAATTCTTGACTCCTTTTCCTAGCTAGGTTTTTGCCAAGCTAAGTTGCCATACTTCAAAGTTCACACATAGATACCTGATCTATGATCCCATTTAATTTTCCCATCGAGTAAGTGTTTGCTACTCTATTATGTAAGTAGATTTTCTGTTCAATCAAATATAATGAAGAGAGTTGTCTGAAATTATTCCATTTTTGCCAAAACCATGATTTTTCCCAAATATTTTCATTTCCCAGTTTAATATTCGAAAATACCCATAGGATATGAGAAATGATTATTTGACAAAGAACCTATTTGCATAAGGAGTCATTTAAGTGATCCAGGTCTGGGTGTGACAAAGGACCCTTCCAAGACCTTTTACTTTCATGATGTGTTAAATTGAATTTTTAAAAGAACATAAATGAATACATGTGCATGCTGTAAAGAAGACCAACATGTCAATCATTAGCAACATAAAAACATAAGTCATTGATAATGGAGTTCGTCCAGGAGGGACTACGTCTCTGGGCCCCAGTGTCAAGATGGTATAGGCCGCTACATTAAGTGATGTCAATAGTGATGATGTACATAGGGATGATGTCACTATCATTCAAGGGAAATGTTGTCACGCAGGAGTGGTGCCAAGAGACGTTCCACTACAAGAACTCTCAGTCAAAAGGCTCCTATCAGTATGACACAAACTCATGCATGATGAGCATCCTGCCAACATGGCATAAAATTGATCTCAATGTAAACATACATGTTGATAATATGAGTATCCGATCAACATACAACAAAGGTATCTCAAAACATAACAAGACGAATCATGACAACAAGTAGATCACATAAACGATTCCACTTCACATCAAACAAGAACCATGAAAACAAGTAATAAACAAGATACCTCATCTACATGAAACAAGGATCTGTGTAGCACAATGCATGGAAAAATAAGTACATGAACACACTGTATATACCTCACAACCAAGGGCCATCTGGAGAAGCAGATGTCAAACTACTAAAGTTGTTGGTGTCATCGATCTCATAGCATCAATCACATGGAAATGGCCACTCACACATGAATGCTGACACCTGCATTCCACTTAGAAAAGTGGCTGAAGAATAGAATGAGAAAATAAAAAATATGAACGCACCATCAGACATGTGGCATTAAATAGTGAAAAATCAACTGTCAAATTTCTGAATTCTGAGAGATTGAGAATATGGGGCTCAAGGAATCTTTTAGACTCCCCCTAGATTCCTCAAATATTCTGCTCCATGGGTGGACTAGAAATCTACAACTCAAAAGTGAATCTGACCTCGCCATTGTGATCCCTGTGGAAAATTGTGAAAAATGAATATAAACTTGACTATGTTCTGACAAAAGTAATTTTTACCTCGAGAATCTTTGGGCGTCAAAGAATATTCTGCCTTCTCTGTCTCGAAATATGTGCCTGCTCCTAGTTCCTCCATCCCCTCCTGGGTGCACTAACAAAAATGAGTTTATATGTAAATCCTGGGTGGATTAACCCATGTGGGGTTGGTTGGCGCAATGGTAGACTTTAGAAAATGGTTGAGGAGGGTTCGGGGGATCAAATCTTGCCCCTCCCAAATTACCATGTAAATTTTTTTTTTTAGATTTTATTATTGGGCGATGGGTCCACTGTTTTGGTGTCCTGTGCCCCATTTCTTGTCATCGATTCCATGTGGTATTAAAGGCGGAGTGGTGTGCATTAAAGGGAGGTGCGTTGTTTTATTTGACATGCCATGAGGCCACCGCATGGTGGTGGGCCATCCCACATGGCTGGCGCGAGCTCAGTACCAGTTGGCCTCCCATTAACTGTGCATACATTTATGGACAGTGGTGTAGTCCAGGTCCACCAGAGGTGGCCCGCCCACCCAATTAATACGAACATTATATGGTGGTCGTTGGAAGGTCCGGCGGGGTCATGGTCATCGGCCCATATTTAGACATAGTTTTTGTGGTTTATGGTGGTGGTTGAGTCGGCGGGGGTTAAGGCGAATTGGCTTTTTAATAAAATTTTGTTATATAATATATTTTGGGGGTGGGGGTGGTGGCCCGCCACCTCGTATGAATATATATATTTTTTATTTAATAATAGGGCAATTTGTTTAAATTTTTCTGACATAAAGGTTATTAGACAAATTAAAGAGGCACCAATTTTTCCCGCTTTGGGAGCTAATTTTCATGCCTCGAGGTTGGTCAGATTGTAGGACACTTAAACCTAGCCCACAACCCAACTTTCACCAGAACATTGACTGGCTCGTTCTCCCTCATACGAGCTCGTATTGATGAATCGTTCACACTGTCGTGATGAGGACAACGAGATATACGCTCTGGTCCTGGTTTGAAATCATTCTGACCATTTTTATTTTTGAGCGTTCATAAGCCCTCTTTTTCCTGTGTGTGTCCCTGGAGCCACCTAGATCAATCCTCCCTACTGAGGATTTTTTGGTGCTCCAAAAGCATGAAAAATAATCTCCAACTTCTCTATACCTTGTTTGCATCACAAGAATCCTTAAAGGTCTCGCTTTCATCTCCTTCACCTTTGTTCTTCAGAGACTTAACCGATGAACTAACACCTGCAATCTGTACCACAATGTTTTTGTAAATTACATTCTTGTCTTAATTGACCAACTAATGACCCAAGCGTCCCACACTTACATGAATTTATAACACATACACGGTGGTCAAGTTCACATCAAGATGGACGCAAAACCCCAGCTACGAAAACAAGGCCAACATATCATTGTTGCTCCAACAAGTGATGGAAAACACATCATCACTGCAACACATGATTTACAAACATAAGGCCAAACACTATTGTTTTTCTTTGAAAAATGATGGAAACACAACATCACTTTCACAGTTTATCATGCTACTCAAAATAAGACCAAACATCATTGTTTTTGAACAAGTGATGAGAACACATCATCACTTTTACATTTTAAAATGCAACAAATGATTTAAAAAAGCATGACCATGAAATGCTAACATATCTAGAAACCATTTTTCACTTATCAAGGTGAATGGGTCACATCATTGTGGCGCATTCATTCGTCGAACAACTGTTTCATTTGGTTCATGCACAGACACTTTGTCTTTAGGGTGCTGCTCTGGATGGAGCCTCCAACAAGTGGCTCTTTGATGGCCACTTTTGTCACAATGACTGCAATAGGTTTTCTTCCTCCAGATCTACTTAACATGTTTATTTACCTATTGTTGAGAGGGTCTTTCATGCTTCATCCTTTTGTGTGCTACCATTCTTTTCCAATACTTAGAAAATGTATGGATATGTAATCCACAAAAGGTACATGTTTTTCGATGCCATGTTTTACATTCATCCTTAAAAACATGATTATAATCGAAATGAACATTCGAATGTCGAGAGTGGCTATACCTTTCCTTGTTGTCTCTGGTGTAAGTATGGTGATGAGAGCTTGCCTCAACTCTTTCCCTGCAATGGAAACTGCAATGGGATGATGGGGATGTGTTCCCATCATTCTCTTTCCTCGATGATTTCAATGATGTCTCAAGATAATCTGACACCTTCGAGCATTCTCCCTCCATGTATCTCGAGCCTGCAAATTGAGGTCTTTGCATAACCTCCAATGGTTGAGTTATGCCTTCGTTATTAATACCAAGTTCTGTTTCCTCCTTGTTCCTTGAAAGGGTAAGGAGCCTCATGTTTGTCCTTGTAATTGGCATATGCAAATCACCAACATAAATCATACTATGTGAAGATGAAATCGAAAGGAAATTAATATCTTTTACCTCCTCTGTCGATATGGAAAGAACTGATAACGGCTTCTCATCATCTGTTGTTGGTGGTTCACTAGCTATCTCAATGCATTCCCCAACTTCCTTTCTGACATACCCAAGGCCTGTTTGACAGGGTAATTCCTCCAATTTGATGGGGTTTGATGAGCCCCAAAATTGGTAACATTTTGGGCTCATTTGGCCTACTTACCCTTGCTCAACCCTTCATTTTTCATCACTTATGCATAATTTTTTAGTATATTCATGTTATTTGTAGGAAGGAGGGCAGTCACTATTCCTAGGTGGCTAATACATGTTCATTTCAGGTTTTTTTGACATTAAATGGAGCAAAACCACGCAGATGAAGGCAAGGAGATAGCTAAGGTGGCATTGCGGTTTTGTAGGAAGGTTTTCCACAGCCTTGAATGGCCTTCCTCGTGATCTCCACCCCAACTCCGAGCTCCAACAGCTATCACCACCGAGCTAGAAGGCAGCCAACGGATTCTAAGGGAACAGCAGTTTACTTTTAGTTGGTCAGCCAAGCCCCACTAATTTAGGAGGCCAGCTTGGCCCTCATAATGTATAAATATTGAGGCTGTAGCCTTCGATGGGGACTTTTGAACCTTTGTTGCAGATTCTGAATTACGAGCTATAGCTCTGTTTTGCTTTTTGTAAGCCATTTTTGGCATGTTGTTAGACTTATGACTATGATCTTTTAATAAAAGGCAGGCAGATTCGAGTTCAGTTCTGAGTTCTTAGAGGAGCTATAGCTCTCAGGGTTGGGCCCAACCTGAGAGCAATAGGCCTCCTTTCTTTGTATTGTTACCTTTCTTTCTTTCAGCATTATATTTCTTTTCCTTTACATGCACTTGGAAACACAGTTTGCTGATTCGGATTTCTTGGTGTGGTTACATAGGTTAGTGTTATGAACAAAGTTGCTTTCAGTAGTTTAGATTAGAGTAAGAGGATTGGAGTTAATCAGAGTTCCAAAAAAAGGTTGAATGCACACTCACTTTCACCTCTGTTTGGGGACCGGAAGTGCAGACCGTGCCAACTACCAAAAACATTGTTTTACATATTCATGCAAGTCTTGAGGTAATGTTTTCGGTTGTAGAAGTGTCCATGCATTTAGATCTTGTGGAATAACTCTTTGTTTCAGCACCATGCACGATTTCCCTTTAAACTACATTGTTGTTCTTTGGTTTCTAATAAAACAGTTAGAGTAGGTTGATGACATTTCGGGTATACGCAAGACAGGGGTGATTTGTTTCATTTACACTGCGCAACACCACTCTATCATTTCCTTATCCTTCTAAGCCGTGCCTAGGCCATCTCCTTATCTCCCAGTTAGATCATTTGCCTCCCAACTCTTCTATCATCCACGTTGTTTTATCTTTTCGGCCTTCCATTGCCTCTACCCTCCTCTAGACCAACCAGCTTTACACACCCCCTCTCCATCTCATCTCGCTGTCCATAAGCCATCACAAGCTCCCCTCCTACCTCCCTATCCACCGATACATCTCATTCACTCATCCATCACCCAAAACTCCGATTGCAGAACATCCGGTAGAAATTACAGGACTTCCTGTAGAAATCCTGAACTTCCTGTAGAATCCCCTGCAGACATCCTGTAGAAGCTTGCAAACACGGTTGCCAGGCATCTGAACTTTGTGAACTCCTGTGGAATGATGTTAGGGATCCCTTAGACCCTCTCAGAGTCCTCCTGACCTTTTCCAAGCCTTCCTCCCCTTGATCTACCCCTGCACAGTCAAGACCCGGTAAGAAGCACAGTCATAATAACTCCAACAACTTGAGCAAAATACAAAAACATGTTCTCTTCAGATGAAAGTAGTTTAGACATATGCATCTCATCTCAATAGAAGTAATGGCATCACTTTTAGAAGTTGCATTCCCACCATTGCATCATAAGGATTAAGCTGGTAGAATTAGGGTTTACTAGGGTTTCCATGTTTTGTTGGCTTTCAGTTCATTCTTGCAAAGTAGGTTGATTCCCTTTGAGATAGCTTTCGTTCATCACTTAAAAAGCTTCTTATGAGAACATATAGAAGTTGGCTTGAGCCCTAGCAGACTTGTGCCAGCTGACCAAGTGACAGCTGTGACAAGAGCTAGTACTTGTGCATACAGCACCGTCGCTTCCAAGTTTTTTACGAACTACCGGGTTGATAAAACTAGAGAAGGAAGCTCCAGGAGTTGTAGAATTATTGCTACAATACTGGAGCCCACCATCTTTTTGGCGCCGTTGCCGGGGAAGCGTCAGAGTATTAGTAATTGTTGCTTTTCTTCTATTTTCCTACTCTCGCCTTCTGCCAAGTAGTTTATTTCATTTCCATTCTGCAACAGTAGCATATACATTTCTTGCTTTCATAGATTAACATTTCCATTCCGCAATTTCAATTTTGCAAGCATAGATTAGCATTTCAATTCTGCAAGCGTAGACTAGCATTTCCATTCCTGCAATTCCATTTGAGCAAAGTAGATTAGTTCTTTCCTGCTTTCATTTCAATTCTGCATTTTCATTTTAGCAAGATAGTTAGTTGTAGATCAATCTGTTTCAGTTTTTGCAGGTACCAGAGAAAAAAAACAAAAGCAATCAAAATTCTTTCCATTTCATGCCTCGTAGGAACTGAGATAAAACAGGAAAATTCTTACCCAACACCCCCACTACATCACTAAGTCACCCTTCTCTCTTCTTCGGTGACAGTGATCCAGAAGAACCTATAGGTGAACCTCCTGAGATATACGAAGATCCTATAGCAGAAGAAGAATTAGAGACCATCCCATCTGAAGCTATGGCTGACAATAGAGGAGAAGATGAGAGAATAGAAGGTGCCTTCCCCATCCGAGAGACCAACGAAGACATAAAAATGAAGAACATTAGCCCCTCCGCTTTACCTCACTTCCATGGACTGACTACTGAAGATCCAGATACCTTCCTGTTTGAGTTTTCTGTCCTTTGTCGAACCTATGACTATACTGAAGATGAGCAGAAGCTGAAACTCTTCCCTTCAACTCTTAAGGATGCAGCATTACGCTGGTTCATGGGCTTACCTGGGAACAATATCACCACTTCGGCTCAGATGCAGCAAGCTTTCAACACTAAATATCGAGACTACTGTAGGTCCAAGGAAACCAAGGGAGAAATCTTTCGGATGACCATGGGAAATGATGAGTCCTTAGAGGATTATGAGGAAAGGTTCCAACTTAGCTATAAACGGGCCAGGTGCACACTTGACCCTGAATCCATCAAGTTGGTCTTGCTCCGAGGAGTCCCTGAAGACCTCTTAGATACCCTTCACATGTTAGCTGGAGGAGATATTTACCAACTGCCTTATGAGGACATAAAGACTGTGTTTAGAAACCACTCTAGGGCAGCCCCGAAACGAGGTAGAGGAAACCTCCTCTCAGCTGGTATTCCTTTCTCCAAACATGAGTTTTCAAATCAATTAGAGGATCTCAAAAGTGAGGTGAGACAGACCATTGCCATGCAACTTGATACATTCAGGATCCAGCAGAAGAAGGAAGAAGCTGAGAGGGCCTTGGCTATCTTCTGCCCTAGGTGTACAAGGAGACACCCTAAGAACGAATTCCCATTACATTCGGTTGAAGTATGTTTCGTTTGTGAGGAGGACCATCCCACAAATCAATGTCCAACCTTACCTGGGCTTAAAGCCATGTATCAAGGGACAAAAGCCCCCACCGAACCTCTCTATTTACTCAACCAAAGGAGGCCACAAGGACCTAGACCTTACCAGCAGGGGATGCAAGGGGCACCCCAAGCTTATTACAGCCCCAACCAATCTACTCCTATGCCTTCCTGGGGTCCCCCTGCTCATCCTTCCTGGTCTGTGCCCCCTCCATGGTCTTATCCACCTCAGTACCATACTCAACCCACTACTCATTCGTATCACTCACATGCCCAGCCACAGCCTCAGTGGAATGCACCTCAATCGGGGTGGAGGCCCCAGTACAACACTCCTCCCACCATTTTGCCTCCACCACCAGTTCAACCTCAACCATTACCTCCTGCTCCTCCAAGGCAACCTCAAATGCCTGCTCAACCAAACCCAAACCCCAACAACAGACAGGCCCAGCAGGTATACACTGGGGAAACATCATGCCCTACCTATGTTGTGGAGATTCAGAAGATCAATCTGCGATCTGGAAAGACTCTTCCGGATCGCCAACCTCCTCCCCCAAAGGACGAGGAAGACAAACAGGAAAGTGAACCAAAGGCTATTCCACCCTTTCCTGAGAGACTAACAGCCACCACACAACCCAACCCAGAGGAGGATGAGCTTCTGGGAGAGCTCAAGCAGTTGTGTGTGAAAATACCACTTCTCCAAGCCATCAAAGATGTGCCAATATACAACAAACTGGTTAAGGAAAAGTGTTTCAAACACCCAGGCAGGCGAAAGAGGGATGCTTCAACCATCAATGTCATAGGACAACTATCTGACCTTATGTTGGGACAAGTCATCTGCCTAAAGTACCTAGATCTTGGGAGTCCTGTAGTAGATGTCCACATCAATGGCACCATCATACCTCACACCTTGATTGATCTGGGGGCTACCATTAATGTAATGACCAGGGATACCATGCTCAAACTCAACCTTCAGGGTTCCTTGAGGAAGACCTCGACAGTCCTACAACTAGCAGATCGCTCCACCGTGACTCCCTAAGGGATTGTGGAGGATGTCTTGGTCTCTATTGACTCTTGGGAATATCTTGCAGATTTCTTAGTTCTGCAAACAAAGGCAAAGCTTACTGGATACCCTCTCATTTTGGGAAGGCCTTGGTTAGCCACTGCAGATGCTTACATAAGTTGTCGTGCAGGAAACATGACCATCAAAAATGGTCCTATGTCCAAGCAGCTAGTCCTATACCCTCCTGCCCAACCCTCATTAGAGCATGACTTACCACTTTGGTTGGAGGAAGGAGAAGAGGACGAGGTGTACTCAGCACCTTTGTGCACCTTAGACACCACTAGAAGAGACCCCCCAACCGAGGATGACTTGATTGAGACCTTGATCTAGAATCCACCTCCGAGTGCACTGACCTCAGAGGAATTGGTGGAGGATGCCCAAGCCAGCACCTTAGTGGACCTTTGTGCAACCAACCCTGTCACTCCCAGAGTTAAGAATGTGGAGTTCGGCCCTGAGAGGACGTTAAAGATCAGCTCTTCCCTATCTCCTTCTCGGGAAAAGGACCTGTGTAGTCTGTTGGCCAGTCATCTAGATGCTTTTTCTTGGAGCTATAAGGAGATGAAAGGAGTCCATCCTTCGGTCTGTACCCATCACATTTACATCAAGGAGGATTGTAAACCGGTTAGGCAACCCCAGAGGAGGATGAATCCAGCCCTTAAGGACATTGTCAAGGAAGAATTGCAAAAACTGTTGGATGCCGGATTCATTTACCCCATCTCAGATAGCGAATGGGTGTCCCCTCTGGTGTTGGTTCCCAAGAAAAATGGGAAGTGGAGAATCTGTGTGGACTACCGAGAACTGAACAAAGCTACCAAGAAAGACCATTTTCCTCTCCCTTTCATAGATCAAGTGTTGGATGGACTGGCAGGAAAGAAGTTCTTCTCTTTCCTAGATGGGTTTAACGGGTACAACCAAATCCAAATCAGTTCGGAAGACCAAGATAAGACCACCTTCACTTGTCCTTGGGGTACCTTTGCCTACCGAGTTCTTCCCTTTGGGCTATGCAATGCTCCTGCTACCTTCCAGAGAGCCGTCTTGAGCATCTTTTCTGAGCTGGTCCATGATGCGGTGGAAATCTATATGGATGACTTCACTCCTTATGGGTCCAACTTCCAGGAAGCATTGTCCAATATGGGAAAAGTCCTAACCAAATGCATTGAGATGAACCTGTCCCTTAGTCCTGAAAAATGTGAATTCTTGATGACCGAAGGGACCGTGCTAGGCCATACCATTTCTTGCCAAGGGTTACAAGTGGATCCTAACAAAATTGCTCTCATCAAGAAGGTTCCACCTCCCCAAAAGGTAAGGGATGTTCAGAGTTTCTTAGGATTAACAGGGTATTACAGGAGATTCATTAAAGACTTCAGCAAGCTAGCCTCGCCATTGTTTGGCCTGTTGGCAAAAGATGTGGAGTTTAAATGGACTGATGATTGTCAGAGGGCTCTGAATGAATTAAAGGACAAGTTGGTGTCTGCCCCAATCTTGAGAAGTCCAAACTGGGCCCTACCTTTCCACATCCACACTGATGCCTCGAACAAATCCATAGGGGCACCCTTAGGACAAGTTGAACAAAAACTTCCATATGCCATTTACTTTGTTAGCAAAAACTTATCCAAAGCTGAACTGAATTACACTGTAACTAAGAAAGAATTCCTGGCCGTGGTCCATGCACTGAACAAGTTCCGACATTATATCACTGGCTATCAAACATTTGTACATACTGATCATGATGCAATTAGATATTTAATGAATAAACCAGATGTGAATGCTCGTATTATTAGATGGTTAATTTTGTTGCAGTAGTTTGATTTGACCATTGTTGACAAACCAGGTAAAGAAAATGTTGTTGCTGACTTTTTATCTAGATTGGACCTATCTGCAGATGAGGATGGAACATTGGATGACCAGATACCCGATGAGCATCTGTTTGCTACCTCAGTACTCTCTCCATGGTTTGCTGATATAGCAAACTACCTTGTTTCAACACAGTTCCCTCCGCACCTATCCTCAAGAGAGAAGAGCAGAATCATCAGAAAAAGTGCCTCATTCACTTGGATCGGGGGCAACATGTTCAAGCTTGGCCCTGATCGGATCTTAAGGCGTTGTGTAAGGGAGGAGGAAGTCTTTGATATCCTCCTCACCTGTCATGATGGGCCTTGTGGAGGACATTTTGCAGCAAAGAGGACTGCCTTCAAAATCCTGCAGGCAGGCTACTATTGGCCCACACTTCATCAAGATGTCAGAAGGTATATCAGCCAATGTGACCGATGCCAAAGAATGGGGAAACCGACTCAAAGGGATGAGATGCCTCTCCAACCTCAAGTGACTCTTGAGCCATTTGAGAAGTGGGGTATGGATTTTGTGGGTCCCATCAACCCTCCTTCGAGGCAGAGATCTTACATCATTGTGTGCACTGACTACCTGACAAAGTGGGCAGAAACTAAGGCAATCAAAGCAGCAACAGAAGAAAAGGTGGCTGAGTTCTTAAGAGAAAACATCTTCTACAAATTTGGCTACCCAAGAGAGCTAGTCACCGATCAAGGAAGCCAGTTCACATCCAACTTAATTGAAGACCTACTAGCTCATCACAAAATCAAGCATAGGACTTCCACCCCCTATCACCCTCAAGCAAATGGGCAGGTGGAAGTCACCAATAGAGCATTGGAAGGGATCTTGACTAAGGTGGTGAGCAGCAGCAGGAAGGATTGGGCAAATCGCCTGGTTGAGGCCACATGGGCTTACAACACCACTTGGAATACCACAACCGACTTCACACCTTATGAGCTGGTCTATGGGAAGAGAGCTTTGCTGTCAATTCAATTTGAATACAACACTTTGAAGTTGGCAGCTCAGCTGGACCTAGATCTCAGCCATGCCCAACAAGAAAGGTTATTGCAGCTGAATGGATTGGACGAGCACCGAATGTTTGCCCTCCTTCACTCAGAAGTGGTTCAACTTCATAGAAAGGTGTGGCATGACCAACACCTCAATGACAAGCAATTCTAGCCAGGAGATTGGGCGTTGTTGTATGATTCCAGGCATAAAGATTCAAGGGGAAGTTGAGAACTAGATGGCTGGGACCATATGTAGTGGAGAAATGTCATGACAATGGATCTGTTCTCATTCGGACCATTGATGAGGAGGCCATCCCCATGCTTGTCAATGGGCATTGACTGAAAATCTACAGGAAACCTCTCTCAAGACAAGAATTCATTAAAACTGTGGAGAAATCAGTGCTGGTCATAGAGAAGGGTTCTGCCTCTGTTTTGGGCATACCCTGAAGATCTTAAAAAAAAAGAAAAAAAAATAAAGATCCTTGGGTGAAAACCTCTTTGAGGCTCCCAAGGCAGATGGTAGGGGTGAAAATCTCATTGAGGCACCCTTGTTGTCTTTCAAAAAAAAAAAAAATGAAAAAAGACCCTTGAGTGAAAACCTTTCTGAGGCGCTTGAGGCAGATGGCAAGGGTGAAAACCTCATTGAGGTGCCCCTGATGTCTTTCAAAAAAGAAGAGGAAAAAAGAAAAGAGAAAAAAACAATAAGCAAAAAAAGACAGGGACAACAAGTTTATAATGTAGCAATGCGTGCAGGTTGCAGGTATTCTATGAAGGAGCGAAGGTCCCTCAACTTGAAGACAAGTGTCCATATCATGCTGCCAGGAGACCCTACCAGCACCTCCTCCGAGAACACTCATCTTCTCCAAGGTATGGGCACGATTTCATCACAGCTCAGACTTTCTACAGGAAGTTACAGACTTTCTACAGGAAGTTCTGTATTTCTACAGGAAACTTCCTGTAGAAGTTTTGGACGGCCCAGAACTAATTGTATGAGGAGATCTAACGACCAATGTTCGGTATGGATGCATGCAAGCTACCATTTTCTCCCTCACACACTGCTGTCACCTCCTTCTACCACCCCTGTCGACATGCAATGAAGATACCTGCACAATCAAAGCAGATCATTGAGTTATCAAGAGAAAGCAACTTTTAAATGAAAACAGACGCTAAGATGCCATGCCATACCCATCCCAACTATCGAAGAGCCCTGTGAGTGCGATCGTGAGGCCACTGTCTTCATCGTGCAGCATGCACCCGAGGAGGAAGAACTGCTACAGGATATCTTGCAGGAGTCTCGTAGCAGTTAAGCCAACTAGAGTGTACACCATTCCATTGCCTGCAACATGCAAGGATAATGCGGGCACATGCAGCCGAATCATAAGATTCATCGTCAGCGGCCTGTGAAGAGGAACCTCCAGGCCTGTGCAATCCACCAGCAGCAAACAAATCTACTCATCATCATCAAAAAGCCCGAAGAATCATGTCGCGGCCGCACAGGTAAGTGCCTCGCCCTTTCTTCCGTCGAATTGCATGAATTTTACTTTGAAATGTTTGAAAGTGTGAAGTGAATGGGTTGAGCGGTCGTATGGCCATTCGACTGGCCACGTCGACCAGTCAGTTGTTCTAGTCGGATGTGTAGAATGGTGGCCGTGGAAAAATAACGGGTAGTGGACACGTGAGAACCGTCCAGTCGGGAAGAAACAATTTGTAACAGAAATGACGGCGGCGGATCTGCGGGGAATGATGCGGCAGTAAGGGAACTTGCAGAAGAATGAGTAGACAACGTCATCCAATGGTCCGACAGGGACAACTCACCCCCGCGCCACGGATTCTGCCGGATTCAAATCTAATCGGCTAGATTGCCACCCCACGCATTTATCAATCGTCGTTTGAAAGTCAAGTGAGCATCTGGATTCCTCTTAAGCTCGACACTCCAAGTCTTCGGCCGTTCGAACGTCTGTTAAGCAGCACAGAGAGCGCAGACCCACTGCAGTATCCTCCAGAATTCGTGCACTGCTTCTACAGGAAATTGGGTTCCTCACGTCAAAACGTGGTGGATTAAAAAGGTAAGCCTGAACCTTCCATGCAATTGGTTTCGAGGGTGGCAAAGTCGACGTTCTACAGTCTGGTCGTAAAAAATTGCAAGTATTGTCTGTCATTTGCATGAATTGTCCTCCTACAAGATGCGAGTTATAATTAAGCCGTGTTAAGGCTCATCGGGAGATGAGTTTTCGTGAATTGTATGCGTGGCAGAGGCGTACTTCTATGCTCTGTCCCAGTTAGCCTCCAGATTATGAAGTACATCACCTGCGAAGGTTGGTTTAGCATTGTATATGGGTACCATTTTCGGTTACTCATGAAATTAAGGCATCAGATGGACCTACCTGTAGAAAACAAACTAAGTATCCCCTACTTTCTACTACAGTCTATGATTGAATGTGCCACCAAGTTGAAAGAAGGCACACCAGACCAGGTAGCCCACCATGGACTCATTAAACTCCTCGTGGAGGATGCGCTCCACACATACAAGGTTCCTCTCTCATGGGAAGCCTTCAAAAATTTGACCAAAGATGGTGATATAAAGATGTTGACCGAAGAGCTTGGTTCATCTAGCAGTGAGGAGAAGGAGTCAGTGCCTGTAGGGAAGAAAGAAAAAGGCCAGAAGACCACGACCACAGAGCAGAAGAAAGAGCAAGAGAAGAAACAAGAGAAAAAGGGTGCCAAAGAGAAGGATGACACACCCATGTTGACGGCCAGAGAGAAAAGACTACAAAGCAGAGTGGACAACGCTGAGCAGGTCCACATAAGCAAAGGCACCTCGACAGCAGCCTCGACCAAGTCAAAAAGTAAAACACCCTCAGCAAAGCAACCTAAAGTGGTGCCACCTGTTCCTACAGGAAAACCGAAATCAGCTTCTACAGGAAGCTCGAAATCAGCTGAAAAAGGGCCTTCTACAGGAAACCCTGAGAAAAGAAAACCAAGGGAAAAGAAGGCCGATGTTCTTGCAAGGGAGGCAGCAGCTGTGCTGGCCACCCTCAGTACACCTCCTAAGCCCAAGGAAAAGAGAAAGATGGAGGCCCCTCTATATTTTAAAGCTAGGAGAGGTGTGAGAATAAAGATGTGCAAGCCACAGCCTCCGTCCAGCAGCCCAATCACTATAGATGATGCCCCTACTTCGCCCAAGGAGAGGTCCCCCTCAAAGATATCAGTCACCTATGAGAGGGGGAGCCCAAAGAAAACTGCTTGGAAGGATAGGTTGGACCAGTTGGCCTCGAAAGCCCGGCTACAGGATGCTGAGGATGCTCTACAGGAAACCTTAGCCCGGCTTAAGGAGACCGAGAGGATGGAAGGAGAAGCACCCTCATCACCACCGAGGGAGGGCGAAGTAGAGCCACCAAAAGAAGTGGAGAAAGAGCATATTCCAGAGCCTAGCCCTCAGCCAAGTCTGAGTTCATATTACAACTTCTTAGAGGCTGGCAAAATTATACCTTAGAAATTCACTGTGCCACTGTTCTTTGCATTGGAGGAAGAGAGAGTACGTACACACACGTGGATGAAAATAGCCAAGTCAAAGGGTGTGGCAGACATAGGTCCCTTGGAGGAGCAACTCAAGGAGGCCAGAAGTGAATTAGCCATGGTTAACCACGTGGCAAATTGCCAACGAGTGTTCCTACAGGAAGAAAACGAAAAGTAGATTGCAGCTACAGGAGCTGAGGACAGGAACAAGTACATCCTCCGGGGACACCACAACAGAACAACAAGGCAAAAAGGAACTGCACAACGGTCTTGGGGAGCCAACCTTGCATCTACAGGAAGCAGAACAACAAGCACAAATTGAGGTGCAAGCTCTCAGACAACAGCTGCAGCAGAAAGAGGCACAATTGGCCTGCATGGCCAGTTGGGCCATGGATGCTATACAATGCAGACAGCCAGCCAAATCCTATGGCCTGTACCTGAAAGACCAATAGCTGCAATTTCAAATCAATACCTTGGCGCAAAGGGGTATCTCTCAGCTCCAAGACCCGTAGCAATTCACTGAATTATGCAATACCAGCTCATCAGAGGATAAGGCCAAATTAGCAGAGTTCTACCTCCATAATTTGGCCCCGCCTAATGTAATTTCATGGGATCCCAATATGGCCTTAGGAGATATGCAATTAATGGCATTTGCCTCATGGTTGAACCATGAGGATAAAAGAGCAGTGGAAGCCAAAGCGGTCATGAACCGAGATCTGAATGAGCCATTGCTAATTAGAGCAGAACCAGGGGATCCAGTTGCACTAATCTCGGCACACCAACACTTGTCCACCAACCCTCAAGCTTCATTGAGATATATGGATCAGCAGGCCCAGGCCATAGCGCATTTTGAGGACATGGAGAGACTGTTAGGAGACAACTTTGTCCAAGCTTTCGCCCGCCGATGGAATACATTGGCCCACAGTCTGAAAATCAGAGAGTATCATACCGCAACTCGGATGAGGGAAGCTCTAGTACGGGTGGCCCTCTATAAGAAATCCATGCAAAACCTCCAGGCCAGCTGGATTGGCCTCAAGCTAGGCCCACCACTGCTGCTATGATTGATGGAAGGCAGCACAGAGAAAGATGATAATGAACAGTGGGAAGAGGTGAACAGAAAGGCTGGGTTCCATATCAGCAAGGAGGACACTACTACAGAGGCTTTGGATGTAAGGGTGGCAGTAAAGGCAATGAAGGATGAGGAGCTGGACTAGTTGCTCAAGGATGAACAAATATTTTAGCTGGAGGGTGATGATGAGCCCCAAATTTGGTAACATTTTGGGCTCATTTGGCCTACTTACCCTTGCTCAACCCTTCATTTTTCATCACTTATGCATCATTTTTTAGTATATTCATGTTATTTGTAGGAAGGAGGGCAGTCACTACTCCTAGGTGGCTAGTACATGTTTATTTCAGGTTTCTTTGACATTAAATGGAGCAAAACCACGCAGATGAAGGCAAGGAGACAGCCAAGGTGGCATTGCGGTTTTGTAGGAAGGTTTTCCACAGCCTTGAATGGCCTTCCTCGTGATCTCCACCCCAACTCCGAGCTCCAACAGCTATCACCACCGAGCTAGAAGGCAGCCAATGGATTCTAAGGGAACAACAGTTTACTTTTAGTTGGTCAGCCAAGCCCCACTAATTTAGGAGGCCAGCTTGGCCCTCATAATGTATAAATATTGAGGTTGTAGCCTTCGATGGGGACTTTTGAACCTTTGTTGCAGATTCTGAATTACGAGCTATAGCTCTGTTTTGCTTTTTGTAAGCCATTTTTGGCATGTTGTTAGACTTATGACTATGATCTTTTAATAAAAGGCAGGCAGATTCAAGTTCAGTTATGAGTTCTTAGAGGAGCTATAGCTCTCAGGGTTGGGCCCAACCTAAGAGCAATAAGCCTCCTTTCTTTGTATTGTTACCTTTCTTTCTTTCAGCATTATATTTCTTTTCCTTTACATGCACTTGGAAACACAATTTGCTGATTCGGATTTCTTGGTGTGGTTACATAGGTTAGTGTTATGAACAAAGTTTCTTTCAGTAGTTTAGATTAGAGTAAGAGGATTGGAGTTAATCAGAGTTCCAAAAAAAGGTTGAATGCACACTCACTTTCACCTCTGTTTGGGGACCGGAAGTGCAGACCGTGCCAACTACCAAAAACATTGTTTTACATATTCATGCAAGTCTTGAGGTAATGTTTTCGGTTGTAGAAGTGTCCATGCATTTAGGTCTTGTGGAATAACTCTTTGTTTCAGCACCATGCACGATTTCCCTTTAAAATACATTGTTGTTCTTTGGTTTCTAATAGAACAGTTAGAGTAGGTTGATGACATTTCGGGTATACGCAAGACAGGGGTGATTTGTTTCATTTACACTGCGCAACACCACTCTATCATTTCCTTATTCTTCTAAGCCGTGCCTAGGCCATCTCCTTATCTCCCAATTAGATCGTTTGCCTCCCAACTCTTCTATCATCCACGTTGTTTTATCTTTTCGGCCTTCCATTGCCTCTACCCTCCTCTAGACCAACCAGCTTTACACACCCCCTCTCCATCTCATCTCTCTGTCCATAAGCCATCACAAGCTCCCCTCCTACCTCCCTATCCACCCATACAGCTCATTCACTCATCCATCACCCAAAACTCTGATTGCGGAACATCCTGTAGAAATTACGGGACTTCCTGTAGAAATCCTGAACTTCCTGTAGAATCCCCTGCAGACATCCTGTAGAAGCTTGCAAACACGGTTGCCAGGCATCTGAACTTTGTGAACTCCTGTGGAATGATGTTAGGGATCCCTTAGACCCTCTCAGAGTCCTCCTGACCTTTTCCAAGCCTTCCTCCCTGTCGTGGCGGAAAAAGTCGTTTGTGCGGACACAACTGACCTCCCTAGGAGTCTAAACTCTCTAGCGACAAACAAGACAAAATGGAGTGATCTTTCTCTAAATATACCTTTTAAAACATGAAAACTACAAGTGTTTAGGCTTACCTTATTCCAAAACACGGTTGTTGTAGTCCGTCCTTGCCGATCCGGATGAGCTCCTCCTTCAAGTCAATTCCTACAACCACAAACAATCAAACAATTACCAAGCACTTGCATTTCATATAATAAAACATATATTCAACATGCAGACCAAGGAACACATGAAATAACTCATTAACACAAGCTATTGAGAAAAATAAACCAGTTTGTATTAATAACGAAACAAAGAAACTCTTACAACCTGGCCTTGGTGTTGTGCAAGTTCCTCCCAGGGTCCATCAAGGGTTTTCCTCTACTTTGACAAAGCTCACCCACTTCCAAGTAGAATCAAGCAAAGACAATCTCTCCTCACAAGGTTCTAAATGGGAGTCCTAATTCCTGCAGCATTTACCCAAAGAAAATGTATAGCTTCAACCTCCCCTCCCTCTGGCTCAATGTCTTTATTTATAGTGCTGTAAAGAGGTTATTCAGGTCCACCATCAATGGGATAATCCCCCTCTTTGGGTGGGATAGCTCCCTTATTGATGGGATAAGTTCCCCCTTAATAGAGATACATGAACCAACTGGAGGCGCATCCATTTCATCAAACCGACCTCTAGAAAGTTCTAGAAGTAACCACAAGTAACTTTTTTAAGATGAAACTCGCGCATTTTGCCTTTTACAGAAGGACGCACCTGTCCCTTAACATACAGAGCGTCCAAGGACGCAACTTTTGTGAACATTGTGAGCGTCCCCGCAGGTAAGGCTAGAGAGAACCTGCGACCCCAGAGATAAACACATTTTTTACAAGACTTTCTCTCTTCTTTGAGTTTGAGATGGATAGCAGAGGCATAAGACTTGCCTAAGAGGGTAGCATGACTGTTGATTTGAGCCATACTAACTGTAAGTAGTCAAGGTGACATTTTTTAGTGTAACAGATTGCCCCCTAATGTGCGAAGCCTGGAATAGAGTAGGGTTTTGTAATTCTAGGAAGGGTGAAGCGCTTTATCATTTCAAGGATTGTCTTGTGGATGGCCTGGTTGGAACCTGCAATTTTCAACACAAAATACATGGATAAGATTATATCATCACTGAGGTAGGCATTCCCATACTCAGATTCAAAACTTTAACTAATGGACTAACTATTCTGATACAGGAATGATCTTGCAGTACATCATTTTTATAGACTTTTGTAGACACAGGATGGACGCAGCCATCTGTTTATGATTAGTCTACATAGATAATGAATACAAAACTCCTCGCAGCCTGGATGGTAGAAACTAGATCCAGGGTCTTCACTTCTACTTCCCGAATTGGTACGATTCTAGCCATGTGATTAAATGATTCGATGTCGAACATGTTAGAAACCACTTGATTACCAGTCGATGATGCAAACTGTTAACAAGCATGAGAGAAACCACCAGTAATGTCAATGGTCCTCAAAGTACCAAGCACAACCCGTGAAATGTGAATAGATGTTTTGATGTCGAACACTTCACGGAATCCTTTGATCGAAAGTCAATGATGTAAACTGACGTCAAAGGCGAGAAACCTGCCATTGATGCATGCAGACTTCAAGGTACTGTCGATTCCTAAGTCATCTTTCTAGATAATGTGTCGATGTCGATAGAAAGCGACCCGTTGCAGGCAAGCCCACAACACGAAATCATTGTTCAAGTTGAAGAAATGTTGCTGTAAGGACTGACTCAGGGATGGTCAAATGGATGACAAGTATTTTGCAGATGAAAGTTTTTCTTGCAGACCTCTTGAACACATAACGACACAACAGATGGCTTAATGACGAATAACTCAAAGTTAATCCCCGGAACCCGGTTAAAGACTTTCAAAGTGGTTTGGTCAACTGTGAGGTAAAAGATTTCCCAACCCAGGTGAATGAAAAAGTGTCGTGTTCAAGAGTGGTAATAAAGTTTCTTTTGAGATAAAAGGTAACAAATAGGCTCATTCTTCTCTCTTTTCCCCCACCATTTCTGGCAAGTACCTCTTTATTTTTAACAAGCTTGAGGAGGATAACATATGCTTGATTATAAGCTCATCCTTCGGACAAGTCCAACCTAGTTTAAATTCGAACCCTAGGAAGGAGTGGTTCGTTCCTGTTTGTAATTGAACAGGTCCTCTACTGTAAAAGTTTAACGAGCCCAGTATAGGAGAAACTCGGCGTTTTTCAATTTTAGAGAGTTTGAAAAAACTAAAGGAGACTCCACGTTGAACTTTTTCGTACATTTGTGTCCCTCAAGCCCGAAAAAGTATAAAATAATACCTGGGGGAACCGCTTGATCTTGCGACCAAGGAGTACTTTCATAATAGTGTCATCGACCTGAAAAGTAAAAAGCGATCAAGGACACGTCGTTTTATTTCCTTATCGAGTTTGAAACGACAAAAACCCGGCAATCTTTTCCTGATTTTGCGGTCAGAAAAGAGCTAAAAGGGGACCGTCTTTTAATTCCGTTTTAACGAGTGTAAAAGAAACGCTCGGCGATCTTTTCGTGTTTTAGGAGTCTGAAAAGGGCTTAAAAGAGAACTCCAAGGTTTCACTTTTTCGTAAGTTTTAACGAGTTCGAAAAAATGATAAAAATGTACTCATGTAGCCGACTTTCAATTTAATTTACGAGCAGGAAAAGACGGAAAGAACTCGGCATTTTCATTTGTTTTACGAGAATGAAAAATAGCAAAATAATCTCGGGATTTTCATGAGTTTAACGAGTCTTGAAAATAACTGAAATTGGCTCAAGATAGGTTTCATTTTTACAAAAGCTTGAAACAGATAAAAACTATGCTTCAAATTAGTTTCATTTTTACACAAGCTTCAAACAGAGATAAAACTGTGCTTGATGCCCCCTAAGCATAACTGTTAGAGTGCATGCCCCCCTAGCTTCATTTCATTCAACCATTTGGATGAAATGAAGGTTTAGTGACGAGATCATTTAAAAGACTTTGACCTAAAACTGTAAGAAAATTATGCAAAAACTAAAATAACTAACCTAAATATACAACTTAACATCTATGAGATCTAGTCAATCTCTCGACTCAAGTAGAGGAGGATTTGTTTCATTTTTTAACGAGCTTGACACAGGAAAAGAACTATGCTCGGATTCGGTTTCATGTTTACGCAAGCTTGAAACGAAAAACTATGCTTGTTCTAAGTTCACATGCCCCCGGCATAATGATGCAAATCAAGGTACATGCCCCCCAAGCTTCATTGCATTCAATGAGGTGGATGGAATGAAGCTTTACTTTCAAAATCTTGGAAAGACTCGTGGGAGTTGTTTCATTTTTTAGTGAGCTTGACACAAGACAAGGAACTATGCTCATAACTACTTTCTACA
Organism: Pinus tabuliformis; assembly: GCA_031772625.1. NCBI lineage: Eukaryota > Viridiplantae > Streptophyta > Pinopsida > Pinales > Pinaceae > Pinus > Pinus tabuliformis. The sequence continues at coordinate 653,176,277 of CM062813.1, read as the reverse complement.
ATCTACCTAACAAAAAACTATACTCTAAAAAACCTTGATTCATTTTTTAACGAGCTTGACACAAGACAAGGAACTGTGCTCTAAAAACCTTGATTCATTTTTTAACGAGCTTGACACAAGACAAGGAACTATGCTATAAAAAACCTTGATTCATTTTTTAACGAGCTTGACACAAGACAAGGAACTGTGCTCTAAAAACCTTGATTCATTTTTTAATGAGCTTGACACAAGACAAGGAACTATGCTCTAAAATCCTTGTTTCATTTTTTAACGAGCTTGACACAAGACAAAGAACTATGCTCATGACTACTCTCTATAATCTACCTACTTAACCTACCCTTGTTTCATTTTTTAACGAGCTTGACACAAGACAAGGAACTATGCTCAAAAAGTTCGCATGCCCCCAGCATAATGATGCAAAGCGAGGTACATGCCCCCCAGGCTTCATTGCATTCAACCGGCTGGATGAAATGAAGGTTTACTTTCAATATTTAACTTGAAAAGGGAGTTGTTTCATTTTTAAGGAGGTTGACACAAGAAAAGAACTATCCTCATACCTGATTCATTTTTTAATGAGGTTGACTCAGTAACAGGAACTATCCTCATACCTGATTCATTTTTTAACGAGGTTGACTCAGTAATAGGAACTATCCTCAAAACCCTACTTTCTACATATCCTAAAATCTAGCTGATTCATTTTTTAATGAGGTTGACTCAGTAAAAGAACTATCCTCATACTAACCTGTTTCATTTTTTAACGAGGTTGATACAGGAAAAAACTATCCTCGTACACACTGATTCATTTTTTAACGAGGTTGACACAGTAAAAGGAACTTTCCTCATTACAACCTATTTCATTTTTTAACGAGGTTGATATAGGAAAAAACTATCCTCGTACTAGCCTATTTCATTTTTTAACGAGGTTGATACAGGAAAAAACTATCCTCGCGCGCTGATTCATTTTTTAACGAGGTTGACTCAGTAAAAGAACTTTCCTCACAACTCCTTGTTTCATTTTTTAATGAGCTTGACACAAGACAAGAAACTATGCTTATGACTTCCGGTTTCATTTTTTAATGAGGTTGAGACTAGAAGAAACTATCCTCACACGCACTGATTCATTTTTTAACGAGGTTGACACAGTAAAAGGAACTTTCCTCGCACCATCCAATTTCATTTTTTAACGAGGTTGAGAGAGGAACAAACTATCCTCGTGACATTGATCATGGCTTCCAACTGGAAGAAAGACATGTCAATGGACACACCTTGATCATGGCTTCCAAGAGGTCTTCATCAGAAGGAAGAATACTTCTCTGGGAGGAAAACATGTCAAGGGACTCAAAAGGGATAAGAACATCGTGTTCAAGTAATCCCATAGTGTTTTCCATGTCAATTACTGGATCTAAATCAACAGTGAGAGGCTCACTTACATCGGTAACTGAAAACATGGGACCAGTTGCCACATAATTAACCCGTGGCAGGGTAGATACCACTTTAGAATCAGGAACATTTAGGGGTGTCATATTATTGGTAGTTGAAACAAGACTAGGGAACGAAAGCTGGTCTACAGTCACAATACTGCCATTGTGAGGGAAAGACATCACGCGAAAGAGTGTCGATGCGACAGCTTTCATTGCATAAACATAGTCTCGCCCAAGGAGTAAATTGAAATCCAAGGGACCTCGAACTACCATAAGATCAATATAGACAATTTTACCTTCCAAGGTAATAGAAAACTTAGGAAGGATCCCTAAAGGTTCACTAATGGTTATGTTAAAAGCTTTCAGATTCTGCGTAATAGGTGCCAGCTGAGGGGAACCCAGAGCTTGCCAAACAGTTGAGGATAAAATACTAACAGAAGCACCTTCATCTACCTGAGTACGATGTATGTCCCTACCACCAGCCTTGACAATGATTTGGAAAGGGATGGAGGAAGGAAGACGAGGTTCTGTCAGTCTATTCCAATCAAAGGAAAAGACCTCAGTACTTGGAGGGGGTTCTGTAGAAACAGGTGAAATGCCCCCCGGCATAGAAGAATCTGATGTAACAAGAAGAACCTGAGCGGTATGAAGTTCACTCTCTAAAGGGAAAGTGGGATCGGCTCTTTGTGAAATTGAAGCGACCACTTGATCAACTAATGGATCATCAACCTGAGTGACATGAGTTTCACTCTCCAATGGAAGAGTGTGATTGACTGTACTTGAATTTAGATCAATCACTCCGTCAGTTGACGGTAGGTTGGGAGAAAGTTTACGGTAACCAGTTGGAAATTCTTGCTGTGGAACAGTAAGGTTTTCCAACAATGTTGAGGCTTCATCCATGTGAGGGCAAATGTGAGTTTGATGACTCCCTTTGCATAACTTACAAGGAAACCTAACTTTACCCTTTTTCCCAGGAACCTGACTATCACTGGTTGATGGATCAATGGAAAGTTGATGAGATTTTTCTGACCATACTTCCAAGACCTTTGGAATACCAGGACAATTGACAAGGAAGTGGTCACCCTTACAAAGCCTGCAAGGGTATTTGGGTTTACGATGCATGTCGGAATTTTCCTCAACACAACTAACACTTACAGCCATGGTTGGTTGGTTGACTTCTTTCTTATCTTGCTTCTTCTTCTTCTTCTTCTTCTTCCCTTTCTTCTTCTTCTTAGCCTCCTGGTTACTAACATCAAGGCTTTTACCAGGCGAAGAGGAAGAAATGGAGGAAGAAAAATTAGGCGAAGAAGGTAAAGGGTCAACAGAAGGTTGGTGATGTTGAGATGGTGAACTCTGTTGAGGTGAAGCATCCGGTTGAGATGGAACAATTGGAGTATTTTGGGCCAACGAAGTTGAAAATAACCATATCGGTAAACCTATTGTAAATCCAGGTAATGACAAAGTAGCCATATAAGGAGGACCAACATTTCCAAAGTAAGGAAAAGTACTAGGATTCTCATTAGGAGGGGTTCCTAGGTTGATAAATTCCGGAACATTTGCCATTATATTCAACTTCAGTGAATTTTATTAACAATTTAAAACTAAAATTAACAATTCACAATTCACACTTAACAACTAAAATTCACAATTCACACCTATGGTCTCTAAAAGTAAAAACAAACAAATTAACACGCGCTATCAAATCTAGGAGTCAAACCATACACAAACAATAGCCTTCCGGACCGAAAACACTAGTTGGTGATGAAGCCCAACATCGCCGAATTCAGTACAGAAGTGGTGGGTGGAACAGTTACCCCGGCAACCTGCTTAATGAATAGACCGGCACAAGTTCCTCCACTTTAACCGTCTCGAAGTGAAGTGAACCCCCCGGAAAATCCAAGTGAGTATAACCGACGTCTGCTCCAGGTACAGTGGGACCTTCCCTCCACCGTCACCTCGGTAGAACCCTGAAGATTATGGTCACTAAAGTTACCAATCACAACAATTACACCTGGGGGAACAGTCTAAACTCTGACAGCACGCAAGGGCAGAGTAACAAGCTCAATCCCCTTACCGGCTCCTTGACAGTAATCCAAGGTTTACCGATAAGTGACCCCTGGCTCCTCGACAATGGTTAATCCGAGGTTTACCGTTTGTAATACGTACTGTCTGGCGTCGTTCCCAACGAGGGGGGAATGATCCCCTCACTGGTTCGGACACGAGCTCGTGCTTCTCCTTTAAGAGGAGCTTTCCCAGAGTGCAACTGAAACAATTGGATTTATTCTACTCAAGATAAACTATCTGTTTGGTTTTGTAGTCTTGGAGAGTTAAGTACTTACCTACTCCAAGACCCTAGCCTAAGCTATGTTGGTGTTTCAGAGCCCTAGAAATGTAAAAATTACTAGATGAATTTTAATTAAGCGCTGTGTTATTAAGGCTGTTATTACTCAAATGGGTAAATGGAGATGAAACCAATGGTGTTATGACCCGACTCAACTGAATGCAATCGAATATGATAATGTAATCTTTTCAATTCGATGAATCCTAACTAAAGTAAGGAGAGAGTTTCCATTCACTTCCGACAATGCAAAAAATTGATCACTAAGAGAAAATATAACAAATTCTCTAATGCACTAATTTCATCAAGAAAAACTAATGCAAATCAATTCCAAACCAATTTTTATTTTTATTTTTGTGTAAATTCAAATCAAAGAAAGCTGATCTAAATCTACGATTGATTTTTCAGAATGTAAACTATGCACAATTCACATGAAAAGTATGCAAATGTAATCTATGCACATTTTTCATTCATATTCTGAAACTGAGAACTCTAATTATGCAAATGTGATCTATGCAAGAGAATTCTCAAACACAAGATGATTCTAATGTAATCTAAGAACCAATCAAGTGCAAGTCGAGAAAATTGGGTGAGAGTTCCAAAGATCAAAACATAAAAACACTCAAAGGCGATTAACACTCATACACAATTTAGCCCCCCCCCCGGCGAATGAGGGGGAAATTTTTTTGCAAAAACAAAAGCAAAAAGATGCAAAATTGTGAAAAGACTGAGAGAAATCTCCAAGTAATGACCAAAGGAAATCAAATTAATAATTTCTCAAAAAAGAGACTCAAAACACCCAATTGATGAAAGCTAAAAGCAGGAATGCTAATCAAACAAGTTCAGGTGAAAAATTTTGACAGGGTACTAAAGGATCTGGGCAGAAAACACTAAGAAAAAACAAAATCTAAAAGCAATTAAAGCAAAAATGGAGTTTTCCTAAATTTTTACAGGAAGACGCAGGTAACCCGTTAGAACAGGCGCGGGCCCGCTCTGTGCAAACGGCAACAGCGCGTCCAAAGACGCACTGTGCAGTACTCAGAGGGTGCGTCCTTCTGGAAAAGTTAAGAAAAACCAAATCTAACTAAATCTAAAGCTAAGCCACCCAAATACTAATTCTCACAGTCAAAAACCAGAAAATAAAAATGATTTTCTCAGAGCAAAGTTCACACAAAGGAAAAGACTTTCACATTAATGGATTCCCCAGTGGAGTCGCCAATTTGTCGTGGCGGAAAAAGTCGTTTGTGCGGACACAACTGACCTCCCTAGGAGTCTAAACTCTCTAGCGACAAACAAGACAAAATGGAGTGATCTTTCTCTAAATATACCTTTTAAAACATGAAAACTACAAGTGTTTAGGCTTACCTTATTCCAAAACGCGGTTGTTGTAGTCCATCCTTGCCGATCCGGATGAGCTCCTCCTTCAAGTCAATTCCTGCAACCACAAACAATCAAACAATTACCAAGCACTTGCATTTCATATAATAAAACATATATTCAACATGCAGACCAAGGAACACATGAAATAACTCATTAACACAAGCTATTGAGAAAAATAAACCAGTTTGTATTAATAACGAAACAAAGAAACTCTTACAACCTGGCCTTGGTGTTGTGCAAGTTCCTCCCAGGGTCCATCAAGGGTTTTCCTCTACTTTGACAAAGCTCACCCACTTCCAAGTAGAATCAAGCAAAGACAATCTCTCCTCACAAGGTTCTAAATGGGAGTCCTAATTCCTGCAGCATTTACCCAAAGAAAATGTATAGCTTCAACCTCCCCTCCCTCTGGCTCAATGTCTTTATTTATAGTGCTGTAAAGAGGTTATTCAGGTCCACCATCAATGGGATAATCCCCCTCTTTGGGTGGGATAGCTCCCTTATTGATGGGACAAGTTCCCCCTTAATAGAGATACATGAACCAACTGGAGGCGCATCCATTTCATCAAACCGACCTCTAGAAAGTTCTAGAAGTAACCACAAGTAACTTTTTTAAGATGAAACTCGCGCATTTTGCCTTTTACAGAAGGACGCACCTGTCCCTTAACATACAGAGCGTCCAAGGACGCAACTTTTGTGAACATTGTGAGCGTCCCCGCAGGTAAGGCTAGAGAGAACCTGCGACCCCAGAGATAAACACATTTTTTACAAGACTTTCTCTCTTCTTTGAGTTTGAGATGGATAGCAGAGGCATAAGACTTGCCTAAGAGGGTAGCATGACTGTTGATTTGAGCCATACTAACTGTAAGTAGTCAAGGTGACATTTTTTAGTGTAACACTCCCCTTGATCTACCCCTGCACAGTCAAGACCCAGTAAGAAGCATAGTCATAATAACTCCAACAACTTGAGCAAAAATACAAAAACATGTTCTCTTCAGATGAAAGTAGTTTAGACGCATGCATCTCATCTCAATAGAAGTAATGGCATCACTTTTAGAAGTTGCATTCCCACCATTGCATCATAAGGATTAAGCTGGTAGAATTAGGGTTTACTAGGGTTTCCATGTTTTGTTGGCTTTCAGTTCATTCTTACAAAGTAGGTTGATTCCCTTTGAGATAGCTTTCGTTCATCACTTAAAAAGCTTCTTCTGAGAACATATAGAAGTTGGCTTGAGCCCTAGCAGACTTGTGCCAGCTGACCAAGTGACAGATGCGACAAGAGCTAGTACTTGTGCATACAACATCATCGCTTCCAAGTTTGTTACGAACTACTGGGTTGATAAAACTACAGAAGGAAGCTCCAGGAGTTGTAGCATTATTGCTACAATACTGGAGCCCACCAGGGTTGACAATGCCTTACACATTAACGCCAAAGCCTTTTCATTTATACCCCATTCTCTTCAACAGTTTGGAGCCAATTCTCGTGGCATGATTTTTAAAAAGAGCGAAATCATCATCAAGACACATACATGAAATCAAAGAACTACTTGTTACCTCACATGGGTCATGCTGCATCATTTCTAAGGCCTCATCCTTTGCTTGCAGCTGTTGTAGCAAACTATGTTTCTCCTCTTTCTCTTCATGTAGATGTGTCTTCAATCTAGTATTCTCTGCTTGAAGATTCTGCTTATTGTGCTTCAGTTCATCTAGGGCCTCTTCCATGGCTTGCAACTAAAGCTGCAATCACTCTTTTTCTTCTGCCTCTTTCTGTAGAGTTTCATACATTATTTCCACTCTTTTGGAAATTTTGAGCATGGTCTCGTACATCACGTTTTCATCCTTTGTCGCTGCACATTCCATTGTACATGGTGCAATTCACATCCATGCAAAGACCGCTCTGATACCACTTGATCCAGGTCTGGCTGTGACAAAGGACCCTTCCAAGACCTTTTACTTTTGTGATGTGTTAGATTGCAGTTTTAAAAAAACATAAATGAATACATGTGCATGTTGTAAATAAGAGGAACATGTCAATCATCAGCAACATAAAAACATAAGCCGTTGATAATGAAGTTCTTCTAGGAGGGACTACATCTCCGGGCCCCATTGTCAAGATGATGTAGGCCACTACATTATGTGCTATAAATAGTGATGATGTACATAGAGATGGTGTCGCTATCATACAAGGAAAATTCCCTCATGCAGGATTGTCGCCAAAAGATGTTCCACTACAGGAACTCTCAGTCAAAAGACTCCTATCAATATGACACAAACTCATGCATGATGAGCATCCCACTAACATGGCAGAAAAGGGATCTCAATGCAAACATACATGACGAATCATGAGAACAAGTACATCACATAGATGATTCAACGTCAAATCAAGCAGGAATCTTGAAAACAAGTAATAAACAAGATCCCTCATCAACATCAAATAGGGATCTGTGCAGCACAATGCATGGCAAAAGAAGTACATGAACACACTGCATATACCTCACAACCAAGGGCCATCTGAAGAAGCGGATGTCAAACTGCTGAAGCTGTTTGTGCCATCGATCAGATGGCATCAATCACATGGAAATTGTTGCTCACACATGAATGCTGACACCTACAATCCACTTAGAAAAATGGTTGAAGAATATAATGAGAAAATGAAAAATCTGAATGCACAATCAGATTTGTGGCATCAAATAGTGCAAAATCGATTGTCAAATTTCAGAATTCTAATAAATTGAGAATCTGGGGCTCAATGAATCTTTCAGGTTCCCCCTTGATTCCTCAAAGATTCTGCTCCATGGGTGGACTGGAAATATACAACTCAAAACGAGAATCTGACCTCGCCATTGCGATCACTACAAAAAACTGTGAAAAACGACTATAAACTTGACTTTGTTCTGACAATTTTTTTTTTACCTCCCCAAAGAATCTTTGGGCATCAAAGAATATCATGCCTCCTCTATCTAAAAATCTATGGCCGCTCCTAGTTCCTCCACCCGCTCCTGGGTGCACTGACAAAAATGAGTTTATATGTAAATCCTAGGCGAATTAACCCATGTGAGGTTGGTTGGCGCAAGGGTAGAGTTTAGAAAATGGTTGAGGAGGGGTTGGGGGATCAAATCCCGCCCCTCCCAAATTAACATGAAAAATCTTTATTTTTTAGATTTTATTATTGGGCGGTGGGTCCACTATTTTGGTGGCCCGCGCTACATTTCTTGCCATCGGTTCCATGTGGTATTAAAGGCGGTGTTGTGTGCATTAAAAGGGAGTTGTGTTGTTTTATTTGACATGCCATTTTGTCGCCGCATGGTGGTGGGCTAGTCGATGTTGCTGGCACGGGCTCGCTACCCACCAACCTCCCATTAACTGTGTGTATGTTTGTGGATAGGGATGTGGGTCGGGTCCACCAGAGGTGGCCCGCCCACCCCATTATATGAACATTGTATGGTGGTCGATGGAGGATCCAACAGGGTCATGGCCACCGACCCATATTTAAACATAGCTTTTGTGGTTTATGGTTGCGGTTGGGCCAGAGGGGGTCATGACCCATTGGCCCTTTAATAAGATTTTGTTATATAATATATTTTTTGGGTGGCATCGGTGGTGGCCCACCACCTTTTATATATATATTTTTATCTTTATTTAATAGTAGGGAATTTTGTTCAAATTTGTCTAACATAAGGGTTATTAGAAAAATTAAAGAGGCAACAATTTAGCCCACTTCGGGAGCTAAGTTTCATGCCTCAGGGTAAGTCAAATTGTAGGACACTTAAACCTGGCCCATAGCCCAACTTTGACCAGAACTTTGACTGGCTCATCCTCCCTCATACGAGCTCGAATTGAGGAACTGTTCACACTGCCATGATTAGGATGATGACATATACGCTCAGGTCCTAGTTTGAAATCATTCCGACCATTTTTATTTTCGAGTTTTCATAAGCCCTCTTTGTCCTATGTGTGTCCCTGGAGCGACCTGGATCATTAAGAGAAGATCTAGAGTGTCTCCACCCTGAACTCATTTGATCAATTCCAACTAATGTATGCAGGCTCTTAGAGTGCCTCAAACCTACTTTAAGAGTTTTTACTTTGGCAACGATTTTTTATTTTAATTATCAGTTGTGACAACCTTAGTTAGGTGGCCTAAAATTTGTTTATTAAGTTTGTAGGATAGGTCCTCAAGAAATTAACCAGATAGGAGGAACATAAGCATTATCCTTCTAAAAAGTTTCAAAATATTCACCATAAAGAAAACCATCACAAAAATTGAATGGTTCAATACAATTTGTTTATTTTCATTCAAAAAATGGAATGGCACTCAAAAAAATTGTGAAAGAGACCCAACTGCAAGTGAATACAAGGGTTTCATTTTAACATAATAAAAATATTGTTTTCAGAAGAAAAGAAAACAATAACGTCAAAAAATCCAAATGAATATAAATATGCACTTCCTTTTCATAGAGATAAAGGCAGAAAACTTGCGGCATAATGTTTTTCTAATAACAGGCCCACAAGAATAGAACCTAGAGGAAATTTATAGCTCAGATCAATAAACTAATGATAAAGAATCTCAGACAACTATAAACATTGAAGCTCTAAAAATCCCAAAGAAAGACAAATCCAAATCAATATAGAGTTGTCAAAGTAATTTAATATATCGATATATGAGATAAAAACAGGGGAACAAACTATGCAATGGATTGAAGTCAAGTGAATACCATTGGTCTATACAATTATTGCTAAAAATAAAATTATTGGAGAGAAAAGGTAACCAGGGCTTCATGAAGAAATGTTTCACAGAAATACTGAAAGGCTTCAACGTCAAGATAAGGCAATGATGTAGCTCAGCCCCTGAACTATCTCCCTTGACTGCAAGAAGACAAATACCTTGAGAAACGCCATCGCCCCTCTCCAAAATTGTATCCCACCCGTTTTTCACAAAGTTGCTTGCGAGCTTTGTACTCTCTTCCCAACCAACGAATTCCAATATTGTTTGTGACACGTTGTCATAGCGGAGGTGGGAACGGGAGGATGCTTCTAATATAATGGTCACATACATATGAATAGAAAGGATCCTCATTTCCCTACCAAGTGATGGTAGCTTTCCTGTTTCTGGGTTGGTGACATAAAAAGGATAGCAAAAGAGGTAACCAAAAAGGTCGCCATCGTGAACCTGCCAGACTCTCAACCAATGGGAGAGGATCACGCAAGTATAGTCATTTGTTTCCTTCTCATTCAAATGAAATCAGATGACTGACATTATAGCAGTCATTCTTATTTCTATGGGCATATGTCATTATGCATGAATGAATTATATATGTCATTACGCTTCAAAACCTCTGCCTTCGGGGGAGTGGAGTGGGTGGGTAAATAGTGGTTGAGCCTACTTCCGCATCCTAAAATGGCAATAATAGGAGAGAAAGATGTGAAAACCTCTGCCTTAGGGGATTGGGTGGGTAAATAGTGGTCGAGCCTGCTTGCACATCCCCAAATGGCCAAATTCTTAGGGTTATACTCAGTCTACGCAGGGTAGCTCGCTTGGGCGTGTCAAGTAGCCGTAAAACACATGCAAATGGCCTTTCAGACAATATTCCACGAGGCTCTCGATGCATTCCTCTGGAAAACTACTACAACATAGGCTGGATTATGAGCTTGCTATCAAGTCTTGTAAGCCCGAAGCAAGGAACTGACTGAACCTAAACTACCACATGCTCATATATAACTACCACCATTTCACCGGGCTATCAATTAGGAGGGAATGAGTCAAAAAACCAAGCTACTTAGCTTTTCTTTTCTTTTCTTTAATGAAGAATTAGGGAGGTGGTGTGGATGCAGGTAAGTTGAGTGCATCAGGCTGGCTATTGGGCTCTTTCTCTCTTTTCTTTCGGTAACTAGATAGATAAGAAATCAATATCATTATATATGTCATTACTCTTCAAAACCTCTGCCTCCTAAAATGGCAAAACGAATAGTGTATTCTGCTAAAACCTCCGCCAAGGATGTGTAAGCATGCTCGACCATAAGCCCACCACCCAATAAGCATCAAGGAACTTTAGTTGCTCGACCAATGGGCCGCTATCATAGCACACTTGACTGTTAAGGAGAGAGGATCGACTGTTAAGGCCACCATTGATTTATCGCTCAACCATAAGGACCGATAGGGGCTCGACCATAGGGGCCGCCATCGATTTCTTGCTTGACCATAAGGGAGAGGGCCGCCATCGCCGCCATCACTGTGTTCTTCCTCGATCCATGGAATTCCCTTGCGACCTTCATGGTCGATTTGGAGCTCCCCTTTCCCATTACATTACTTTCAGATGTCACATTCACATAAATAGAAGAATGGGTTTCGCCTTTCTTTGCACTTCCATTATCAATAACTCACTTTGTATTAACCATCAAGGACATCAAACAAGAACACACTTAGGGCTTGGAGAATAGAATGAAGTATGGTAAACCTCTTGCTCAATGATAATATGTTCCACTTGTGACACACTGTTCTCAATCTGAGTATTCTCTTCAGTGGAAATCTGGCCAAGACCAACTCTAATATCTCCTCAGGAAGTCTCTTCCATACAGAGGGAACGGTTGGAATCTCTTCTCTGCATTTATTTTCTGGTACATATTTCTCGGTATCTTCATTTTTTGAAGGCACTCGTTTAGAGCATTCCAGCAGCACCAACATCAGGTTTTCTAGGACCTAATCACTCACTCTTGTTATCAGATCCATGGATTTACCCAAACCCTTTCTTCTAAATTTTGAGGTTTTTCTTCCAAATGCTTGAATCTGACCATTTCATACACTCAACTTCTCTCCTCCAACTTCGACATTTTGCTCAACGCCAGCTGAGTTAAAGTGAACCTCGACTCCTTCTTTACCACATCATCTTTGAACAACCTCGAGAGATTGCACCTCGACAGGAGGGAAATTATGTCAAAGGCTTTTAGGTAGGTCGGCTTGGCGGCAGGGAAGGTCGAGCCAACATCTTCCAGTTGTCCAACTTCCACATCATTGTCGGCCTATGGGCACTTCAAGCTCTGGTAGAACCAAGAAACCTCCATGAGATGTGGAACAATGATCCTCGTCATAAGGTTAGGGTCTAGCAGTGAGATAACCAGACATCGAACTTCAGAGGAAAATGAGGTGGGCATTTGAAATCCCCTTGTAGATCTTCTTATACATTACTATCAGATTCTCATCCTAGAACGACAGGTACCCTGTGAGGAGCACAAACAATATGACCATGCAAGACTAGATGTTGGCCTTGGCTCCGTTGGATCCCTTCTTCGTAATCACCTCTGGCGAAACGTATGTCAGTGTGGCGCACACCATCTAGAGAAGGTAGTCCTATCTGAACTGCTTCGGCAGCACACTGAGGTCGAAGACGGTGCCCTTCATATCGTGATTTTCCTCTAATAACAGGTTCTACGGCTTCAAATCTGGGTGATACACATCAACTGTGGTAGAAATCAACCGCGTTAATCAACTGCCGAAGAGCTCACCGACAAAGTTCAGGAGTTCGTAGACAACGTCTTTACCTATGCGAATTGAATACTAGTGTTCAACGAATTCATAAATACTTTCTCGTGATCGAATGGTTCAACTTTTCTCAATCGTCTAACATATAATCTTACGGCGCAATAAGGGGGGAGTTGATTTCGTAGGGGAATGCCTTACAGCGTAAATATATACATAATTGACATTAAAATAATTTACATAACATCTACATTCAAGTTAAAATGTTTCTTTATTATTAATAATGTATCTTTAAGTATATGTATATATTAATTCCTATTAAAATATTTTATTGATAACCCACATTGATTATTCTTTTTATATAAAACATAAAAATATTTTATTTTTACAATTTTATGAACATAAATTAGTTAACAGAGATCTTCAACTAGTTTATTTAAATCTCTTGTTGAAATATTTTTGAAAACACTTTTTTTTTACTTATTTTTCGTATTATAGCCAACATTATTTTTCTGTTTACAATATAAATTTTATTTTTATTTTAAAGGGAACAAATGGCAGATAAATTTACACATCCCCTAGGCTCAATAAATAATATTTGTTAATCATATTTCTTATTTTTTAGGGATGACATTCAATAGTATAATATTTTATTATTTGCTTTAATTTTATAATGACTTTTTGTCTTTGTTAATTCTTTTGTTTTGTTAACTACATTTAAGCTAAGCCAGGAATAATTTCAAATGCAATTTGGCCCACTAATACCCTAAAATAGGTGGAGCATGAATCGAAAACAATTAGCCCGTAAAACACAATAAAATAAGAAAACCCTTATGTTAACTAGAGTTAAGAAAAAATAATTAAAAAATGAGCGAAAAGCCCATGGCATGGTTATTTGGGTAATCAATCAGGCTATAAATATATGGACTTATTGCCCTTACCACATATCGCTCATCTCATATTGATCGAGCAAAAGTTCGTTCATACTTTCTCGAGTTCTCTTCGCTCCTTTCTTTTTATTCAGATCATCTTTCATTCGGATCAACTTTTTAGTTGGGGAGCCATGGCCTCGGAAAGCAAGGTGACTTTGAAGAGCTCAGATGGCGAATTGTTTGATGTCACTGAGGCTGTGGCATTTGAATCTCAGACCATCAAGTACATGATCGAGGACACTGGCACCGCCAATGCTATTCCGCTGCCAAACGTTTCTAGTGAGATACTCTCGAAGGTCATCGAATACTGCAAGTACCATGTCGATGCTCAGAACCCCGCACATGAGAAATCGGTCATTTCCGAGGACGAAATCAAGACTTGGGATGAAGAATTCGTTAAAGTCGATCAGGCCACTTTGTTCGACCTTATCCTGGTATTCTGTCAGAAACCCTTATTTGATGGTTTGGTATTCTTTGAACCAAACTAACGCTTTTCTTATTTGTTGTTTTGAGGGGTCTAATCTACCTGAATTACCCCAACCTCTGAGGACAGTTACCATTGGCTTCTCCAGTAAATCAATGTTCCATCAACTAATTGTTTTTTTAATTTCTGAGATCCTTCAATGCTAGAAATCTCTGTGTAGTCTCATTCCATGTAATTGTTCTGCAATATCTTCGTCGCTTTCTTTAGTAATGCTTAGCACATGTATATGCCTGTCCAGGCTATAGATACATTTGTATATTTTACGGAAATTTTGGCTTATTAAGCTTTTCGGGTTTTTGCAGGCTGCTAATTACCTAAACATAAAAAATCTGCTAGATCTTACATGTCGGACTGTTGCCGACATGATAAAAGGGAAAACGCCAGAAGAAATACGTAAAACTTTCAACATAAAGAATGATTTTACTCCTGAAGAGGAGGAGGAGGTCAGGCGTGAAAATCAGTGGGCCTTTGAATGATTCTAGGGAATTGGTGCAAAAACAGTATATATATTTCTGTGCCATGGTGTTTGCTTTTATTGTAGTCGAGAACTAGTCGAGAATTTGTGTAGAAACTATTAGTGGTAGACGACCGGCTTTGAAACTTTAATGCCAATGGTTTGTTCTTGTTGAATAATTTTGTAAAGATCTCGGAGCAACTCCTTCAATAGTATTGGGCTTCTGGAATTTCTGATAAATATTGCAACTATTTTTTGTCAACTGTGTAGTGAAATGGGCTCCAATTGCATGGTTTTAACGTTTTGAATTTTTTTGAATCTATGTGCACTGGTTTTAACATTTTGAATTTTTTTGAATCTATGTGGACTGGATGGCTTTTTCATTTTTATTTCCTTGTATTGCACGAATGAATGCGAGTTTAGAGTATTATTGCACGAATGAATGCGCTGAGTTTAGAGTATTATTGCACGAATGAATTGCCTCAGTTTAGAGGATTATTGCACGAATGAATGGGTCCAACTGTGTGGCATGCTTGTATATGTTTTACTATAGTAATTTAGAAGGTGGGGACTGACAAAAATGTAATTTGATTTGGAATTTTTTTTCTTAAAAATTGTTTTTGCAAGTAGAACATGTTGTTTTATTAAAAGAAAATTCACATGTCTTATCTGGTTTTAACATTTTGATTTTTTTTTATGTGCCCTGAATATCTTTTATATTTTTAATTTCCTTGCACAAATGAATTCGCTAAATTTAGAGTATTATTGCATGAATAAATGGCCTCATTTTGGATCCCAGGTTTTAATATTTTGATTTGGTTTTGAATTTATGTGCCCTGAATGGCTTTTATATTTTTAATTTCCTTGCTATTATTATTGCACGAATGAATTCGGTAAATTTAGAGTATTGTTGCACGAATAAATTTAGAGTTTTGATCGTCGCAGCTGGATGCTTTAGAGTATTGTTGCACGAATAAATTTAGAGTTTGGATCGCCGCAGCTGGATGCTTTCTTTTGCTAGGTGCCATTTTTGTTGTATCCACTAGTTGAGAGCCTTCTTTTCCTGCGAAAAGCTCATAAAGTTGCAAATGAGGGCATGCTCTTGCATATACACCCTGTACGCAGCTTTCTAGTGTTGGTATTTCTTAGTTTTTGGTTTGCACGTGTTTCGGGCCGATTGCTGAGCCCAGGTATCAGTTAGGTGCTTCTTTGATCAGGGTTCTTTCCGAGTGCAATCACTCTATTTGGCCACGGTCATTTGTATGACAAGTCTAAAACCCAAAAGCAAATATTTAGTCATGTCAATTCTATCGCCTTTCAACCTTGGTCTCAAATGGGTTTTACAATTCTTACTATCATTCAATCTCATTGTCGCCATAAAGATTGATTTTTGATGATGTTGAAATTGTTGATTATCTTTTTAAGGAGTTGTATCAGTTACGTGCTCACATAGTTCATGTAACTTAGCTTCTTTCATTAGGGTTCTTTCAGACTGCAATCACTCTATTTTGGCTACAGTAAACAGCCTGGCTAAAACTCTACCGAGGCTGAAAATTGTAGCATCTGACATTTATAAATATTATATAACTTGGTTCAACATCCTTACCATGGTAAGACCACTATTTCATTCCTTGTAATTGTATTGATGATGTAACTATATTAGTTGTGTTTGGTTTTTAATGTTTTTGGGTTCATTATTGCCCAATTCTAGGTAAATAGGGAGGTGTGCCAATGCTTTGCAATATATGTTCTGGGAAAATTTCCATTCCACCGAGACTGCCAATGAATTTCTTCCCGATTCACTCATTTATTCTTCCAGGAATCTCTCATTTCTTAAATTAGTCGTGGAATCCAAACTAAGATCAGTTGAATTTTACTTTTGATAATTTATATGATTTAATAAATAAATAAATAAATAATTTATATGATTTAATGGTAGGACATGCTTTATCTTGATCTTTAAAACAAAATATGCCAAATGTTTGTCTCTATAGTTGACTGGATATCTAGATCATGGAAAAATATGACATATCTGGTTGTTGTTCACATGGATAAGTGGATGTACTAAACATAAGGGTATGGTGCAACAACTCTGTAATATGTGAAATTCTTCTAAATCCATCACATAAATAGTTTTAGTATCGATGTTTCAAACTCTCAAGTTTTGTTCATCTTTAGAAAAAAAGAACAAAAAAATATGATCAAGCCAAAGGAATGAATAAAAAGAGTAACAATAAATCTAAAATATTGAGAAAATAATCAAATTATTTTTATTTATTTAAGCAATTTCATTTTTGAGATAAAATTTGATCACTTGATCACACCTCCCAACTAGGAACTTTTGGACTCCAAAAGTTTACTTCCCTAGTTAATATAAAGAGGCTAGAACTCAAAAACACCCAAAAACTCAATCTAAAATGGAAAATTTTCAATTGGTGCCCTTCAAGCCCCAATCAAGGCACTTCACCTATCTTCTTCATGAAGACCTGTTGTCTTGGAAAAAAATTAGTGAAGATCCTTATTGTTGTTGTAGGAACAAAAAATTGATGAGTGGAATATGAACATTCTCTTTTCTCTATTCTTTACATGGCTCAAAAATAGTGCATATTGAATTTAAACTTTTGAATAAAAACTTAGCTCCATCATGCAATTAAAAAGAAAAATAAAATTTCTTTAATGTCTTCAAGGTGAGCTTGTACGTAAAAAGTACAGTGCTGCAAAATGCTCCATGATATGATTGACCTTGCCTACAAAACATAGTCATCTTAGACAATCTTGAAAACACAGATTCTATACACACAAGTTTGAAATCGAATACTTGTATGAGTGAACATATGACAAACATGTAGACATCTTTGAACAACAATCTTGTACATTCATAAAAGTCCTATAAAATGTGGACTATAACGAGAAAGTACATACATCAATGAAAAACTTCTACTTGTTGAACATAGTGAAAATGATTGTTCCCTTTACAAAATTACCTAAATAGGTAATGACAACAAGTAATTACAAAATTTACAAAACAAATTTACAATAAATTATACCCAAACGTTGCCTCTCTTAGGCTTATGGGTTCTCTTCTTTCATCAACATTGTCTTGAAGGTCACTTAGGATTGTTATGAGTCTTCTTTACCACCTCTTATTTCCCTTGCATTATGTAGCACAATCTCTCTACCTTTATTTGATAGAATATTTGAATGTAACTTCAAACATCATTCAATCTTATGTCCATGCATCTTGCTATGAGTACATAAGAACTTCCTCTTGTTTTCTCACATAGAAGTTCAATCATGCGAAGGAGAGTCATTATGCTTGATGCCAAAAATTTGATTCATTCTTTTAACCATAATCATATGTTTCTCACATATATCGACACAATCATCAAATGCATCACAAAATGTACAAGGGTACTTATTCCACAATTATTCAAAATTTCCATGCATTGGAAAACACCCTTGAGAGTGATACATGTCTCTAGGGTTGCAGCCTTGACAAAGTGGAGTGGATGATGCCATGCAAGATCCCTTCAGGTACTCATCCCACTTGGGAGATGAATTAACATTTTCACAAGGTGGTGACATCTCATCCTCAGATGGTTGATGTTCCTCAAGCTGTTTGGGGCATTCTCCAAACTCCCTTCAACCATAACCCAATCCCTGATACTTCGGTCTCCCCTGAGCCATAAATGGATTGATAATATCTTGGCCATTTATGTCGAGGCATCCAGCTTCATAATCCATCGTGGAAAGAAAATTCATACCCAATCCTTTGGTATGTTGATCAAGAGTATTACGAATGAATTCGGTAAATTTAGAGTATTGTTACACGAATAAATTTAGAGTTTGGATCGTCGCAACTTGATGCTTTCTTTTGATAGGTGCCATGTTTGTTGCTTCCACCAGTTAAGAGCCTTCTTTTCCTACGAAAAGTTCATAAAGTTGCAAATGAGGGCATGCTCTTGCATATACACCCTGTATGCAGCTATTTCAATGGTCTTTGATTTCTAGTGACTGGTATTTCTTAGTTTTTGGTTTGCACATGTTTGGGGCCGATTTCTAAGCCCAGTTTCTCCCATTGGTCCCTACCAAGGTGTTGCTTGGTTGATGTTCAATAGTTTTTCCTTCCGCCCACTCTCCTCAGTGGTTGGATGAAGGCTTTTTGAAGACATTGTGATTGGTAAGTTTGGTGGAGGCCTCCATCTCTTTTAATTTTCCAGGGACAATTGTACTCAAGGAGGGGTGTCAGATCCCTCTCCTGATGGTACCATGGAGTGTTCAAAATTGAACACGTCATAGCTCTTCAAGAGGCTTTTGGCACGTTAGAGAAGTGCTCACAAAAATTTACCCATAAAAAAATTTAAATTTGATTTCTACCCATTTAAAATAAAATTTACATTATAAAATGTCATTTGAAGAGTTGCTTGTTGACCTAATATTTTAGAAAATTTAGGATATCTCTAAAAATTCTGGTTACCTATTACCGCGGTTCTTCGGGCCTACTGCTGGCATCGGGCTCTAGTTGCAACTTGCCTCGATGCCTTGTTCTTTGACTGTCCTATAGAGTCACTCTAGAATCTAGGGTAGTGGTATGGAGGGGAGGTTGTTGCATCATTAAAAAAAGTAATGGGTAGCTTGTAATGGAGGTTGTTGCATTGAATTTGTAATGGAGGTTGTCGCATTGAATTTTTGAGGCCAGCATTCATAATGGCGGGCATGACGCTGATATTTTTCCCTATTTTGCATCTGGTGGGGTGTGTCTTCTCGTTGGGTGTGTCGTGTGGTTAAGAAGATTAAAATCTATTTACATTAATTAGTTTTTTTTCTTGCTCTCACATACCTTTGATATACCTTGTCTAGGAAGACAACTGCTCATTACTGGAGGAAAGCCTAATTATCGATTCCCCAAGCTTAGTTGATTAGTATTACTCAGGGCCAGTGACCACTGCCGAGGATTCCTTTTATATCACCACATTTAACCAGAGAATTGCGAGCAGCGAAGGAGCCATTTTCCTTTTTTGCAATTGCGAAAGACCCATTTTTACAGGTAATTATGGATAACCCAAAATAGCTTATCTATATGCCACTATTTTTACAGATATTTCTTGACAAACTGCAAGAGTATTCATTTGTATGACAAGTCTCAAAACCCAAAAGCAAATATTTAGTCATGTCAATTCTATCGCCTTTCAACCTTGGTCTCAAATGGGTTTTACAATTCTTACCAACATTCAATCTCATTGGTTTCTTAAAAAAAACATATAATGTAAAAATAAAAATAAAAATCTAGTCCACCTTGAGAAATACATCATGCAAAAAAAAGGTTCAAATTGGTCTAGCTTGAGTCATCGCAGGAAAATTATTAACCTCCCCACTTGAATTCAAATCTACCTGGTGGGCTCCAGTATTGTAGCAATAATGCTACAACTCCTGGGGCTTCCTATCTCTAATTTTATCAACCCGGTAGTTCGTACAAACTTGGAAGCGACGGTGCTGTATGCACAAGTACTAGCTCTTGTCGCAGCTGTCACTTGGTCAGCTGGCACAAGTCTGCTAGGGTTGAAGTCAACTTCTATATGCTCTCAGAAGAAGCTTTCTAAGTGATGGACGAAGGCTATCTCAGGGGAAATCAATCTACTTTGCAAAAATGAACTGAAAGCCAACCAAAACATGAAACCCTAGTAAACCCTAATCTGACTAGTTTGACCTCTATGATGCAATAGTGAAAGTGCAAATGTCTAAAAATGATGCCATTACTTCTAGTGATGTGAAATGCATGAAATCAAACTACTTCTATGAAAAAGAACATTGTTTTTGTATTTTCGCTTAAGTGGATGGAGTGATCATGAATTTGTTTCTTATTAGGGTTTGGTTGTGCAAAGGTGGTGCGAAGGGAGAGAAAGCTTGGGAAAGGTCAGGAGGGCTAGGAGAGGTTCCAGAGGGTCCCTAGCATCAGTCCACAGAAGTCTACAATGTTCAGATGCTCGGCAACCAAGTTTGCAGGCTTCTACAGGATGTCTGCAGGGGATCCTACAGGAAACTAAGGAATTCTACAGGAAGTCTGCTACCTTCTACAGGATGTGCTGTAAGTGGAAGTTTTGGGTGATGGTGAAGTGATGGAGCAGTATGGGTGGATAGGTACGGTGGAGATGGAACTTGTGATGGCTCAGGGGCAGAGAAATAAGATGGGGAGAGAGTGCACGGAGTTGGTTGGTGGATAGAAGGATGGCAACAACGAAAGGTCAAAAAAAAATGAAGCTACGTGGCAATGGATGAGTTGGAAGGTAAACGAGTTGAACAGAGGTCGAGTAGGTGGCTTGAGGAGAGGTTAAGAAGAAGAAGAAGGAAGTAGAATGATATGGAGCAGTGTAAATAAAACAAATTACTTATGTCTTACACCAAAAACGAGAATTCATTAACCAGCTACCTGTGCTATTAAACCAATGAACAACGATGTAAATAATGAAGAAAAGTCGTGCATGGAATTGTAATGACGAAGTATGGCTCAAGAGAAAAATGCATGGAAGGATCCACGATTAAACCGACTGTGTTGCAGCTTGCATAAAAGTAGAAAAGACTGCGTTTTTTTGGTGGTTGGTATAGACTGCACCCCAATCCCTAAACAGAGATGGCAGTGGAGGCACTAACAACCTTTTCTTGGAGCTCCAGTGGATTAAAAACCCCCTATCCTAATATAAGCAGCTGAAAGTAATTTAACCATAAGCTAATCCTACTCCATCTTATTAAAGAAATCAAATCAGCAAACTGTGTTCTTTGAAATGCATATCAAAACAAGGAAACAAAATGCTAGAAAGAAAGGTAAATAACACTACAAGAAGAGGAGATCTATTGCTCTCAGGTTGGGCCCTAACCTGAGAGCTATAGCTCGCTTAAAAGCTCAGAATTAGATCCAAATCTGCTTGCTTTTATTCATAATCAAAAGTCTAATGTCATGCCAAAACTGGCTTACAAAAACAAACACCAAGCTATGCTAAAAAATTACAATATCAGTCCAAAAGTTCAAAAAGCTCCTAACAAAGGCTACGACCTTCATATTTCTACAAAATGAAGATCAAGCTGGCTTCCTCCATTCGTGGAGCTTGGCTGTCCAACTGAAAGTCAAACTGCTGTAAAACTGCTGATCCTGTAGAACGTGTTGGCTGCCTTTAAGCTCGGTGGGGAGAGTTGTTAGAGCTCGGAGTTAAGGTGAAAATCACGAGGAGGGTCATCAAGACTGTGGAAAACCTCCCTATGAACCCGCAATGTCACCTTTGCTATCTCCTTGTCTCCTTTTGCGTGGTCTTTTGCTCTCTTTAATGCCAAGAACTTGAAATAATCATGTATTAGTCACATAGATATAATGCCTGCCCTTCTTCCTACAAACAACACGAATATACTAAGAAATGAATGCATAAGTGGTAAAAGAGGAATGGTTGAGCAAGGTAAGTAGGCCAATATGAGCCCAAATTGTACCAAAAATTGGTGATCATCATCACCCGCCAACTAAACTATTTGCTCATCCTTGAGCAACTTAGTCCAAATCTTCATCCTTCATTGCTTTTACTGCTTCCCTTGCATCCCAAGGCTCTGTGGTAGTGTCCTTTGCTGATATGAAACCCTGCTTTCCTGTTCACCTCTTCCCATTGTTTACTGTCATCCTCCTCTGTATTGCCTTCAGTCAACCCTAGAAGTAGTGGTGGGCTGAGTTTAAGGCCAATCCAGCTGGCCTGGAGGCTTTGCATGGATTTCTTGTAAAGGTCTACCCTTGCCAAAGCTTCCCTCATTCGAATTGGGGTATGGTACTCTCGGATTTTCAAGCTGTGTGCCAAGGTATTCCATCTGTGTGTACATGCTTGGGCAGCACTTTCTCCTAACAATATTTCCATGTCTTCAAAATGAGCTATGGCTTGGGCCTGTTGGTCCATAAATCTCAAGGAAGTTGTGGGATCAGTAGCTAATTGTTGGTGGGTTGAGATGAGTGCAACCGGATCCTCTGGTTCTGCTCGAATGAACAGTGGCTTGCTCACTTCTCGATTAATGACCGATTTTGCTTCAACTGATCTTTGATCCTCATGGTTTAACCATGAAGCGAACGCCATCAATTTCATATCACCCAAGGCAATATTGGGATCCCAGGAGACTTCATTAGGCAAAGCCAAATTGTGGAGGTAGAACTCTGCTAATTCGGCTTTGTCTTCTGACGAACTAGTTTTGCACAATTCAGAAAATTGTTGTGGGTTTTGGATATGTGAAATACCTCTTTGTGCCAAAGTATTTATTTGGAACTGCAACCATTGATCTTTTAAGTACAATCCATAGGATTTTGCAGGTTGTCTGCACTGTATTGCCTCCATGGCCCAATTGGCCATGCAGGCCAATTGTGCTTCCTTTTGCTGCAGCTGTTCTTTTAGAGCTTGCACTTCAATTTTTGTTTCCTGTTCTGCTTCATGTAGAAGTGTCATTGGCTCTTCAAGACCGGTGGTCAGCTCCTTTTTGCCTTGTTGTTCTTTTGTGATGTCTTTGGAGGATGTTCCTATCCCTGCCCTTAGTTCCTGTAGCTGCAATCTCAGCTTCTGATTTTCTTCCTGTAGAAGCACACGTTGGCAATTAGCCACATGTTTAGCCATGGTGAATTCACTCCTGACCTACTTGAGTTGCTCTTGTAAAGCGCCTATGTCCGCCACACCCTTTGACTTGGCGATCTGCATCCATGTGTGGGAACGGACTCTTTCTTCCTCTAATGCAAAAAATAAGGGTACAGTAAATTTCTGCGGTATGATTTTGCCCACCTCTAAAAAGGTGTAGTATGAACTCAGACTAGGTTGAGGGCTGGGCTCTGGTATATGTACTTCTTCTGCCTCTTCAGGTGGCTCTACCTCACCCTCCTTTGGTGGTGATGAGGGTCGTTCTCCTTCCCTCTTCTCTGTTTCCTGTAGCCGGGCCAGAGTGTCCTGTAGAACATTTTCAGCTTCCTGTAGCTGAGTTTTTTCAGTCAACAGGTCTAACCTTTCTTGCCACGTATTTTTCTTTGGACTCCCCTTCTCGTAGGTGACTGTGATCCTGGAGGGTGACTTTTCCTTGGGAGAAGCAGGGGTATCTTCGATGACAATCGGGCTGCTGGACGGAGGCTGTGGCTTGCCCGTCTTTATCCTAACACTTCTTCGAGCTTTAAAGTATAGAGGGGTCTCCCTCTTCCTCTTTTCTTTTGGCTTATGTGGCGTGCTGAGGCCAGCTAATACAGCTGCTGCCTCCCTTGCCAGAATATCCACCTTCTTCTCTTTGGGTTTTACCTTTTCGGGGCTTCCTGTAGAAGCCCCTGTTTTGGTAATTTTCAGGCTTCCTGTAGAAGACCCTTTTGCCAATTTCGGGCTTCCTATAGAAGCTTGTTTCTGCTTTCCTGTAGACACGGGTGTCACCACCTTTTCTTGCTTTGCTGCATGGGTTTTGCTTTTTGCTTTGGTTGCAGGTGCTGATGAGGTACTTGGGCTGATATGGACCACCTCAGCTTTGTCCGTTCTGTTCTTCAACCTCTTTTCTCTTGCTGACAAGATGGGTGAGCCACCTTTTTCTTTGTCATCCTTTTCCTCATGCTTCTTCTTTTGTTCTTTCTTCTACACTGTGGTCGGGGTCTTCTAGCCTTTTTCTCTCTTTCCCTCAGCCACTGCTTCTTGTTCCTCACTGCTGGAGGAACCCGTTTCTTCAATCAACATTTTTATGTCTCCATCTCTTGTCAAATTCCGGAATGATTCCCATGAGAGGGGAACCTTATATGAATGAAGCGCATCCTCCACAAGAAGTTTGATCAACCCATGGTGGGCTAACTGATTTGGTATGCCCTCTTTTAATTTTGTGGCACACTCAATTAGGGATTGTAGCAGGAAATAAGGAATGCTCAGTTTCTCTTCTACAGAAAGATCAACCTGGTGCCTCAATTCAGTGAGCAACCGAAAGTGATATGCATACACGATGCTAAAACAACCTTCACAGGTTATATACTTCATGATTTGCAGGCTGACTTCATTCCATGGTGGCAGCAAGCTGGTTCTTCGCACCCCATTTTTGTCCTCCGAGAATTCCTCCTCAGGTGGAAATAATTCTTTCTTGGCCTGCTGGCTCAACTTCCTTTCCCTGGCAACGGCGCCAATAAGATGGTGGGCTCCAGTATTGTAGCAATAATGCTACAACTCATGGGGCTTCCTATCTCTAATTTTATCAACCCTGTAGTTCGTACAAACTTGGAAGCGACGGTGCTGTATGCACAAGTACTAGCTCTTGTCGCAGCTGTCACTTGGTCAGCTGGCACAAGTCCGCTAGGGCTCAAGCCAACTTCTATATGCTCTCAGAAGAAGCTTTCTAAGTGATGGACGAAGGCTATCTCAGGGGAAATCAATCTACTTTGCAAAAATGAACTGAAAGCCAACCAAAACATGAAACCCTAGTAAACCCTAATCTGACTAGTTTGACCTCTATGATGTAATAGTGAAAGTGCAAATGTCTAAAAATGATGCCATTACTTCTAGTGATGTGAAATGCATGAACTCAAACTACTTCTATGAAAAAGAACATTGTTTTTGTATTTTCGCTTAAGTGGATGGAGTGATCATGAATTTGTTTCTTATTAGGGTTTGGCTGTGCAGAGGTGGTGCGAAGGGAGAGAAAGCTTGGGAAAGGTTAGGAGGGCTAGGAGAGGTTCCAGAGGGTCCCTAGCATCATTCCACAGAAGTCTACAACGTTCAGATGCTCGGAAACCAAGTTTGCAGGCTTCTACAGGATGTCTGCAGGGGATCCTACAAGAAACTAAGGAATTCCACAGGAAGTCTGCTACCTTCTACAGGATGTGCTGTAAGTGGAAGTTTTGGGTGATGGTGAAGTGATGGAGCGGTATGGTTGGATAGGTACGGTGGAGATGGAACTTGTGATGGCTCAGGGGCAAAGAAATAAGATGGGGAGAGAGTGCACAGAGTTGGTTGGTGGATAGAAGGATGGCAGCAACGAAAGGTCAAAAAAAGTGAAGCTACGTGGCAATGGATGAGTTGGAAGGTAAACGAGCTGAACAGAGGTCGAGTAGGTGGCTTGAGGAGAGGTTAAGAAGAAGAAGAAGGAAGTAGAATGATATGGAGCAGTGTAAATAAAACAAATTACTTATGTCTTACACCAAAAACGAGAATTCATTAACCAGTGCTACCTGTGCTATTAAACCAATGAACAATGATGTAAATCATGAAGAGAAGTCGTGCATGGAATTGTAATGACGAAGTATGGCTCAAGAGCAAAATGCATGGAAGGATCCACGATTAAACCGACTGTGTTGCAGCTTGCATAAAAGTAGAAAAGACTGCGTTTTTTGGTGGTTGGTATAGACTGCACCCCAATCCCTAAACAGAGATGGCAGTGGAGGCACTAACAACCTTTTCTTGGAGCTCCAGTGGATTACAAACCTCCTATCCTAATCTAAGCAGCTGAAAGTAATTTAACCATAAGCTAATCCTACTCAATCTTATTAAAGAAATCAAATCAGCAAACTGTGTTCTTTGAAATGCATATCAAAACAAGGAAACAAAATGCTGGAAAGAAAGGTAAATAACACTACAAGAAGAGGAGATCTATTGCTCTCAGGTTGGGCCCTAACCTGAGAGCTATAGCTCCCTTAAAAGCTAAGAATTAGATCCACATCTGCTTGCCTTTATTCATAATCAAAAGTCTAATGTCATGCCAAAACTGGCTTACAAAAACAAACACCGAGCTATGCTCAAAAATTACAATATCAGTCCAAAAGTTCAAAAAGCTCCTAACAAAGGTTACGACCTTCATATTTATACAAAATGAAGATCAAGCTGGCTTCCTCCATTCGTGGAGCTTCGCTGTCCAACTGAAAGTCAAACTGCTATAAAACTGCTGATCCTGTAGAACGTGTTGGCTGCCTTTAAGCTCGGTGGGGAGAGCTGTTAGAGCTCGGAGTTAAGGTGAAAATCACGAGGAGGGTCATCAAGATTGTGGACAACCTCCCTATGAACCCGCAATGTCACCTTTGCTGTCTCCTTGTCTCCTTTTGCGTGGTCTTTTGCTCTCTTTAATGCCAAGAACCTGAAATCATCATGTATTAGTCACATAGATATAATGCCTGCCCTTCTTCCTACAAACAACACGAATATACTAAGAAATGAATGCATAAGTGGTAAAAGAGGAATGGTTGAGCAAGGTAAGTAGGCAAATATGAGCCCAAATTGTACCAAAAATTGGGGCTCATCATCACCCCCCAGCTAAACTATTTGCTCATCCTTGAGCAACTTATTCCAAATCTTCATCCTTCATTGCTTTTACTGCTTCCCTTGCATCCTAAGGCTCTGTGGTAGTGTCCTCTTTGCTGATATGAAACCCTACTTTCCTGTTCACCTCTTCCCATTGTTTACTGTCATCCTCCTCTGTATTGCCTTCAGTCAACCCTAGCAGTAGTGGTGGGCTGAGTTTAAGGCCAATCCAGCTGGCCTGGAGGCTTTGCATGGATTTCTTGTAAAGGTCTACCCTTGCCAAAGCTTCCCTCATCCGAATTGGGGTATGGTACTCTCAGATTTTCAAGCTGTGTGCCAAGGTATTCCATCTGCGTGTACATGCTTGGGCAGCACTTTCTCCTAACAATCTTTCCATGTCTTCAAAATGAGCTATGGCTTGGGCCTGTTGGTCCATAAATCTCAAGGAAGCTGTGGGATCAGTAGCTAACTATTGCTGGGCTGAGATGAGTGCAACCGGATCCTCTGGTTCTGCTCGAATGAAACGTGGCTCGCTCACTTCTCGATTCATGACCGATTTTGCTTCAGCTGCTCTTTGAACCTGATGGTTTAACCATGAAGCGAACGCCATCAATTGCATATCACCCAAGGCAATATTGGGATCCCAGGAGACTTCATTAGGCAAAGCCAAATTATGGAGGTAGAACTCTGCTAATTCGGCTTTGTCTTCTGACGAACTAGTTTTGCACAATTCAGAAAATTGTTGTGCGTTTTGGATATGTGAAATACCTCTTTGTGCCAAGGTATTTATTTGGAACTGCAGCCATTGATCTTTTAAGTACAATCCATAGGATTTTGCAGGTTGTCTGCACTGTATTGCCTCCATGGCCCAACTGGCCATGCAGGCCAATTTTGCTTCCTTTTGCTGCAGTTGTTCTTTTAGAGCTTGCACTTCAATTTTTGTTTTCTGTTCTGCTTCCTGTAGAAGTGTCATTGGCTCTTCAAGACCGGTGGTCAGCTCCTTTTTGCCTTGTTGTTCTTTTGTGATGTCTTTGGAGGATGTTCCTATCCCTGCCCTTAGTTCCTGTAGCTGCAATGTCAGCTTCTGATTTTCTTCCTGTAGAAGCACACGTTGGCAATTAGCCACATGTTTAGCCATGGTGAATTCACTCCTGACCTCCTTGAGTTGCTCTTGTAAAGGGCCTATGTCCGCCACACCCTTTGACTTGGCGATCTGCATCCACGTGTGGGAACGGACTCTTTCTTCCTCTAATGAAAAAAATAAGGGTACAGTAAATTTCTGCGGTATGATTTTGCCCGCCTCTAAAAAGGTGTAGTATGAACTCAGACTAGGCTGAGGGCTCGGCTCTGGTATATGTACTTCTTCTGCCTCTTCAGGTGGCTCTACCTCACCCTCCTTTGGTGGTGATGAGGGTCGTTCTCCTTCCCTCTTCTCTGTTTCCTGTAGCCGGGCCAGAGTGTCCTGTAGAACATTTTCAGCTTCCTGTAGCTGAGTTTTTTCAGTCAACAGGTCTAACCTTTCTTGCCACGTATTTTTCTTTGGACTCCCCTTCTCATAGGTGACTGTGATCCTGGAGGGTGACTTTTCCTTGGGAGAAGCAGGGGTATCTTGGATGACAATCGGGCTGCTGGACGGAGGCTGTGGCTTGCCCGTCTTTATCCTAACACTTCTTCGAGCTTTAAAGTATAGAGGGGTCTCCCTCTTCCTCTTTTCTTTTGGCTTAGGTGGCGTGCTAAGGCCAGCTAATACAACTGCTGCCTCCCTTCCCAGAATATCCACCTTCTTCTCTTTGGGTTTTACCTTTTCGGGGCTTCCTATAGAAGCCCCTGTTTTGGTAATTTTCGGGCTTCCTGTAGAAGACCCTTTTGCCAATTTCGGGCTTCCTGTAGAAGCTTGTTTCTTCTTTGCTGTAGACACGGGTGTCACCACCTTTTCTTGCTTTGCTGCATGGGTTTTGCTTTTTTCTTTGGTTGCAGGTGCTGATGAGGTACTTGGGCTGATGTGGACCACCTCAGCTTTGTCTGTTCTGTTCTTCAACCTCTTTTCTCTTACTGACAAGATGGGTGTGCCACCTTTTTCTTTGTCATCATTTTCCTCATGCTTCTTCTTTTGTTCTTTCTTCTGCACTATGGTCGGGGTCTTCTAGCCTTTTTCTCTCTTTCCCTCGGCCACTGCTTCTTGTTCCTCACTGCTGGAGGAACTCGTTTCTTCAATCAACATTTTTATGTCTCCATCTCTTGTCAAATTCCGGAATGATTCCCATGAGAGGGGAACCTTATATGAATGAAGCGCATCCTCCACAAGAAGTTTGATCAACCCATGGTGGGCTACCTGATCTGGTATGCCCTCTTTTAATTTTGTGGCACACTCAATTAGGGACTTGTTGATGCCTCGAAAATCGCTGCAACAACATAGTGGAAACCACCCGGTCCGGACCTTAGTACAGCTCCTTTTCCGTTTGGAATAGTGGCTCCGACTGGGGATAATGGGACCAGTTTCCCAAAAATGGATAAAATGGGATGGATGAGCGAATTATAGATTATGCTAATGATAAGCGAATAAATACAACTATCGGCATGAATATAATAACTATAATCTACCCCGGGGTTTTATCGATCTCTAAAGTGCAGCGTTTGATGATCTAGGCTTTTAGACAGGCATATAGATGACTCTGTCTTCAGACATAGATATTAAATTGTTCAAGATTGTTGTGCATAAATAGTTACACAAAGCGATAATAGTGAAATTACTACACTATCATTTATATCATTGTTACATACATGATTAAAAGAAATGCAAATCATAAAACATCCAATAGTGGGCTGAGATAGAGATTTGCTGTTATAGCACATGCATGTATTCAATAATAGCAAGAAGTAATAACACAGCAATTCATATAAGAGGAATGAATACAGATGCAGATAAAAGTACCATGTAAGCTGCTTAACACTCCCATATATTAATCGCTACGTCGCAGTCCTTCCTGCAACTCAGAAAGCATTCCAAACAACAGACAATAGTGCACAATTGCATAAAACAGCTTTCCCATTAAATTAAGAACCATTGGTCGAGTTTCACAAAAGAATATAGGCTGAAGCACAGTAGTGCAAACTTCAGCCTTTAAGTCTGTTACAAAATTTTACGACCCTTTCCAAAACAATGAAAGGGTCTATAAATACTAATCTAATTTAAATATCTACTTAAACAGAAATCCTACTAAGCTGGTATCAATAACTTTTGATCCTGTTTTGGCTGGCGATCTGGCAAGCGGGAGGGTGACTCATTTAAGTCAGTTGCTTTCCTTTGAATCTGAGTTGATTAATTGCAAGCATTGGCTCAACTTCCAGAGGTTTGTTGAGGCGCGAACTGAGCTGTGCAGCGTAGGTGGCATCTTGGATATCGGGGATTATACACCTGATTGCGTCTGTAAGGCACTTTAGGGCAGATCTCTGTGTATGTGGCTTGATAAAAAAGAGCCAATATGCATCTAAGGATAAGGTTTTAACTCCAGCGATTAATCTTCCTTTTTCTTCTAATTCAGGGTAGCATGTTAGCTCTAATGCATTTGGAGTTGTTATATTTCCCGGTGTACATTGAGAAATCATATTGGCCAGGTAAAGAGTATTATTGACTAGATCCACTAGATTGCTGGCGGTTGTTTTACATCTTGAAGCTGCCCTTTCTGCTTTCATCACTTGAGTGTGCCATTCTGTGAAAAGAATGTCTTTCTGTGTTTCATTAATCCTGGGCAATTTTGCTGCTTTTCCCAAATCAGTATCTTGCCAGTCAAGATGTGCAGTAATGGCCTCGTCTGCTTGATCTAGTTCAGTCCTGGCCTTTTCTACCTGTTGATTTATCGCTGTAGTTAGCTCACATAGGGACTCAGCCTGATCCATCTGTTGACATAAGAGTTTGACCTGAGCTATCAACGCATTGTTTATCAATAATGCCTCTGTTTTAAACTCTTTTACCTGTGATGCACCCTTCATCTTTTCCAGCTGCGATGACATCTGAGCAATCTGCTCGTCTTTGGTCTTTATAATTTGCTCATTCGCCACTCTCAAACTCTCCAACGCCTCCGACAATTCTTTTTGTTTCTGGATCGCATCTTGATCGATCCTTTGCCTTTCTGCTTGCAATTGCTGAGTCAAATGATTGTTCTCTTGCTGTTGCGCCAGCAACTGTTCTTCGGCTTGTGCTGCTTTTTGCCTTGTTTCAACCAATTCTGCCTGTAACGCAAGGATTTCTTGGTCCTTATTCTTCAAGAGAAGGCTCACCTCCGATGCTTTGTCAATTGTTGCCGCCGAATAAGTGCCTGCATACTGTGATAGCTTTGTTAAATCATCGGAGGGATCCAATTCCTCCTTCCATACTACATTACCCGTGACCGTTTGTTCGGGGAAGATAGAAGGTTGATCAATCCTTCGTCTCTTCCTTGACCGCTTTACAACTGCCCTGTGTCTTGGGCTGTAGAAAACATCCAATGGCGGAATATCTTCTATCTGTAGAATAATTTGGTCAGAGGGGTCTTTTGGAATAACTTCAACTTCTTTAGAACTTGGTGGGCCGCTGGTTCCACTTAGAACCTGAGGAGAGGTAACATCCTGTGTATCGTTTGTCTTAGAATTATCCCCATTTTTTGAACATTCCAATCCACTGATGATGGAGTGAAATTGCTGCCATTCTTGTAATAAATTGGGGTCTATAGTAGTGTCTACATTGGTGGTTTGCTTCTGCTGCTCTTTCTCCTACTCTTTCCTCTGCTGCTCCTCTTTTTCTCTCCTCTATTTTTCTTCCTGTTCCTTCTTTTGTTGTTCTTCTTGCTCCCTTTTCTGCCTATCTGCCAGTTCTTTCTTCCTTCTTTCTTCTTGTTCCATTTGTGTTCTATGCTGTTTCTCGGCTTG
The DNA here is from genome assembly GCA_031772625.1 of Pinus tabuliformis. Classification (NCBI taxonomy): domain Eukaryota; kingdom Viridiplantae; phylum Streptophyta; class Pinopsida; order Pinales; family Pinaceae; genus Pinus; species Pinus tabuliformis. The sequence continues at coordinate 653,144,647 of CM062813.1, read as the reverse complement.
TTCTTTCTCTAGCCTTTCTGCCTGTTCTTTTCTCTGCTGCTCCTCTTGTTCTTGAACAAGTCGACTTGATGATGTTGCTGGGGATGTCGCCAGTAAATGCAGAGGCAGAGTTTGCAACCTCTGTTCTCTGAGTTTATTGAACTCAGTTAATCCCTCATCATTATATCGCATCCTAGCGAGTTCTTTAACATGACCTATTGTCTCAGAGGCAATGAACAGGTCATCAAACATATCCTTCTGATGCTCAAACCTTGTCAATTTGGCCTGCTCTAATGCATTGTAAGCAGTCTTTTTTGGGTCGTATGGTCTGTTTGGGATTGTGGCCAGCGTTAAAGACTGGAGCTTCGTGGCTTCCTTTTCTGCATGTTCAAGATCATGCAGAGTATAAACGCCACATCTGAAGGGAAAAGATGGCCATCCTCTCTTCTTTTCTATTTTGAGAGTCTGTGTAGTACTCTCAGCCATGATCTGATATGCAATCTCCCTTGCTAGCAGCTTATCTGGAACATAAAGAGGAAGAACATGTGGGTCGACTTTGCTGCCGAAAACTCTGATATAGGTGAAATTTTCTTCTCCAAACCAACTTGCTACTGCTGGTAAATCGAAGGAAGCTTGATAGGAAATTTTTGAAATGGGTTTATCAAAAATGGAATAGTAAATGGGCACCATGAAACCATTACAGATTTGATACAGGTGGTCTTTATAAGAAGACTTCCACAATTTTTGATGATATATATGAATGGGTGAAGGGTCCTGTGCAGTCCACCTCCACCCAAGAACAGGAAATTCGGAATTGAAACAAAGAGTGTCTAAGATATATGCATTATAGTAGAACGGGGGCATTTTCCTTTCTGAAACAACAGACTGAGACCTAAAATCGTGAACAGCTACTGCTAATTTATCGGAAAGAATAGTAGCCCAATCCATAATCCAACTATTTACTGCTGCCTCCATTAAAGGAACCATTTCAATGGTAAAATTGGCAAAATCATGCAATCCCCATAGCCTACACATCATAATCCCCACATAACAATAAGGAGAAGCTAAACAATCGACCGAGTACCTACCGGAGGATTCGTGCTTGTGTTTGTTGGGATTTTCCCTCCAATCCTTGATAGGTTCAGATTCGATCTCATTCTCGCTTGCGAACTTCTCCAAGAAGTCTTTGTTATATATTTTATCTGGTTCAGGCAAATGATACATTTTCCTTAGGTCTTCTGGTTTGAATGATCCGAAAATTCTCCCATCTCTTGTATTAAAAGTTTTGTCCAAAATGGGGATTTCTTCAATCGCCCATCGCACAACGTCTGTATAAGGAAGAATTTGATCTCTGGCCGCTATCCTGTGGAGGAAAGAGTCGGCCAAATCTTTGAGAGTTGCATCAGACTTCTTGAGTAAGTCCACACTAGCTTCTGTCACTATCCTTTGTGGTTGCTCAGCTTCAATTAGGTTATAAGTGCCCTACCAAGACACTCTGGTGAGCCCCGTGCATGTGGTGTCGGATATTAGTCCCTTTTTCTTGTTTGCGGCCGCTTGTCCCGTAGATGGTGTTGCGGAAGCACCTGCAGTCTTCTTGGACTTCTTTCCCATCTTCTCAGGCCTAGCTTCTGTGAATGAATTCTGCACAAGGAGGCAATTGGGCGTAATACACAGAGATAGCGATGAAAAACTCTTAAGTGATACAGCACATATGAATAGATGCGTAACTAAAAGATTTAGCTTTTAAAATGGGCGCGTATTGGGTATCACCGATCGTCGAATGCGATATTGCATCGGTGAAAAGCTTTGAGCGCAATAAGACTTGGGTGAGAATTGGCGCGATACCCGATTCCCGATTACGCTTCGCATCGGGACAAGTCTTTGGGAACATCACAACTGTGGTAGCGTGTCGCCGATCGCCGAATTCGCCGAATGCGCATCGCGTCGGGACTATTGGCATGGAGCATTAAAACATGTACATGGAATATTGTCGATCGCCGAATGCGCCGAATGCGCATTGGCGAAAAACTTTGGGGTGCTTAATTATAATTCATGTGTCATTGCGATATGCGATCTTGTGATCGCTTTATCGCAATGACAAATCATTACATGATTTCTTTTAAGGGTTTGCCCAGAAAGTTTTATAAAGTGCATTTATTCATTTTTTGGATTTTTTCGGACTATAATAGCATTGATACCAAATGAAATTTTTAAAGGGACCCATTTCATACGTTAATGTTTATAAATAAAAATGATATGAAATGGGGGGTTGTTGTAGAGCACAACAATTGGCGATTCGCTGGAAGAACCAGTTATCTCTTTCAAAACTAGAAACACTTAAGCTTTTTCGAAAAAATAGAGTTTCAATCAATGGGGAAATTTCTAATATAACTAGATTTCAATATATTCTGAGAAAAATGAAACTATTTTGTTGACTCCCTCTTTTCTATGAAAATAAAAACATTCTAAGCTTTGAAATAGGTCTTTATTGGTTTGTAATGATAAAATAGAATACCTTTCCAAATCAACCTTTTATAGTAAACTCATCTGTCACAGGTAGAGCCTCTGCTGCCAGCAAACATCTATAGTTTCGACAGGGATACCTTTTAACCATGTGATTGTCCACTGTCCCATCCAATTAAGAGTGTGATTAACAGAATGAATTCAAAATATTTTTTACATATTTTGTATTTCATTTCCTTTTTCTTCTTTGTCAATGATAAGATAAAAAGCCATTGTCCTGGTTTGGTGGCCAGCTGTTTGACAATGCCACTCACTGATAGTAGCTTAGCTGAACAAGCTGGCTCATGATGAGACCCCTTGTCTTGAAATTTCAAGCGATTACCCTGTTTTGGTTTGCAGTATTGGTAATGTCAGATAAGCTGTTTCTCTATGAACGTGGTAAGCAGGCTTGTAATAAGACCTCTTATCTTAAATATCTTATATTTTAGAATTACACTCTGAAAAATCATAAACTTTAGTGAATGGGGTGAACAATCTTCTTCTTAAGAGTAATGGATGACAGAGTAAGAGTTGAAGATGCTGAGATTGGATTGATTCCTATCTTAGTATAGATAACCTTTAGAGACCAATTTGAAAAACTGAAAATGGTTTACAATATTTCTATGATTTGAGAGGAGTTTGGCAAAAATTTGAATTGTGATTTCAGAATACAAAGACATCTAATTTCCTAGAAATTATCCTTTTCGGTTAAAAATTCTATCTTTTTAAAAGAAAATGTTCATATTCATTCTATGGGACAACTTTTTAAATACAGCAAAAGGTCAATTGGAGACATCTCACAACCTTATTTCCTAAAATCCTACAAACTATTAAAATCCTACTGAAATGAAAGGAGAAGGGGTTACCTCCTCAGTGAAAGAATTTCTTCAAGACAAGGCCATTAACAAGGAGAGAATCTCTCAAACCTTCTAAATCTTGCAATATAAAGGTTGAATGGCCTATCTTCTCACAGATCGGAAATGGTCCAAGCCACAACTTCTGGAACTTAGAGTGCTTACCCTTGTCCTCATGGGCTTTGTCCCATTTCAGAACTAAATCACCGACTTGGAACTGCTTTGAACCGGACGAGGCTGAATCAAAAGCTGCTTTGATGACTTGCTGGTGTTTGGCATGAGTAACTTTGGCTTTTTCTCTTTCCTCTTCTAATTTTAGGATCTGGTCATGTCTAAACTGAATAGAAGAGGAAGGATTTTCCTCAATGAACTGCACTAGGGCTAAAGAAGGAAGAATAAGATTTGTGGGTAAGATTGCTTCTTTTCCATAAACAAGATTAAATGGAGAAGTTCCAATAGAAGCTTTATGTGTTATCCTATCAGCCCATAATGCGAACACTGAGGATTTGTGCCAATTCCTGTGATTTTGTTCGATGGTTGGCTTAATGATTTTAATCATATTCGTATTAGTAGATTCTGCTAAACCATTTCCTTGGGGATAATAATTAGCAGAATATTTTAACTTAAATCCTCTTTTAATAGCGAAATCAAACATAGTGTTGCCTGAAAAGTAAGATGCATTATAAAAAACAAGAGCATTTGGGACACCAAACCTGGTAATGATGAATTGATCTATGAATTCAATGATTGCTTCAGAGTTTGCTGTCTTTAAAGGGATTGCCTCAACCCATTTTGTAAAGTAATTGGTAGTAGTAAGGATATACTTATGCTGTTTGGAAGATGCTGGAGTAATCTCCCCAATAATATCCAATCCCCATTGCTCAAATGGCTGTTCAATGTTGATTGGTTGCAAGGGGAAAGCTGATTTACGTTGTCTTCCGCTAGCAGTTTGACAATTTAGACATTTCCTTACGTACTCGTGAGCATCTTTAAACAAAGTAGGCCAATAGTAACCAGCACGAATAATTTTGTGAGCTGTTGTGTCAGCTCCGAAATGTCCTCCTGCTGGTCCGTCATGTAGCTCCTGCAAAACCTTTTGGGCTTCAGGTTTTTCAAGGCATCTTAACAAGATAGAATCGTAATTCTGTCTAAAAAGCACGTCATCAATGATGGTAAAATTCTTTGCTTTTAATCTAATGGCCCTTTTGTTTTTGTAAGACAAATTCGGAGGTGCATAACCATTCTTTAAATAAAAGATTAAATCGGCATATTGAGATTCAGAATCAATAACACTTATCTGATTAATTTCTTGAGCTTGATCTGCATCGCTTGATTCTGGAATGTTGGATGCTCCTGCCAATATCCTGCAAAAACCTTGGCCCCTAACAATCTTTGCTGGCTTAATTTCTAGGTCATATTCTTGAAGCGCTGTGACCCAATTTGCCCTTTTTTCACCCAGCTCTTTCTGGATTAATAGTTGCCTAACTGCCGGGAAAGGAACTATTATTTTTGTATGGGTTTTTAAAAGAAAGGGTCGATAATGTTTGACCGCTTTGAATACAGCAAAGGCTTGTTTTTCTACATCGGAATAATTTAATTCGGCACCCTGAAGATTTGAACTGAAGAATGATATGGGTGCTTTTAAATTGTGAGCATTTGGCTGATCGAGAACTGCAGCATAAGATACATCAGATGCAATGGTATACAATGTAAAATGTTTAGAAAAATTTGGAGTATTCAAGGCTGGGGCATTAATTATTGATTGCTTGATAACATCAAAAGCTTGCTTTTCTTCTGATCCCCACTTGAAGACTGAATTCTTCTTGATCATTGTTTGAAGTGGTAATACAATTTGAGAAAAGTCTGGAACAAATCGCTTAACAAAATTAATCTGGCCTAAAAATGACTGCATCGACTTTTTATTGTGTGGAAAAGGGATTTCAAAAATTTCCTTGATCCGATCAGGATCAATATAAATGCCATCTTTGGATACTATAAAGCCTAAGAGTTTTCCTTGATCAAGGGCAAAGAAAGACTTCTTTGGGTTCAGAGAAATACCATATCTGTTGCATCGCTGAAAGATTTGATTTAAGTCATGCAAATGATTATATCTCTTCTTAGAATATACAGTAATATCGTCTAGATAGACGACTACTGATCGATTAATCAACCCTTTAAAGGCTATATCCATGGCTCTCTGGAATGTCGCTCCTGCATTTATGAGTCCAAAAGGCATTTTTTGATATGCATATGTTCCCCATTTTGTTCTCAATGTAGTTTTAAGTTGGTCATCAGGATGAACCAGGACTTGGTTATATCCTGAGAATCCATCAAGAAAGGACATCAATTCAGATCCTGCTACTGATTGGAGGATTTGCTCCATAGTCGGTAATGGGAAGTTATCTTTCAAGCTCGCTTTATTTAGGTTCCTGAAATCAATACAGATTCGAATGTCGCCTTTTTTCTTTCTGACTGGCACCATATTAGAGACCCAGTTTGAATGTCGGACCGGAAAAATAATCTTAGCTTTCAAGAGCTTGTTAAGCTCCGACTTTATCTGGCTCTCCAAATTTGGATGTATTTTTCTTAACTTTTGCTGAACCGGTTTCTGATCAAGAAGCATAGGAATGGTATGCTGGATAATAGATGTATCATATGTCTTCAAGTCATCATACTTCCAAGCAAATATCTGTTTGTTTTTTCTTAACAGTTTAATAAATGCTTCCTTTTCTTCCTGGGAAAGTCCTAATCCTAAGTTGATGTTTTGAGGAGCATCGTCAGTGCCTAGATTTATCAATTCAAACCTAAGGGTAGAACTTTGAAGTTTTGCATTAATTACAGGTTTAAACCTGTCTTTGATATCATAAAGGTCTTCAAGCTTCACTACTGGTTTAGGAATTGAATTTTCTTGAGGCATTTCTTTCATCTGTAGATCATGATCATCTTCCTCAATAACTTGATTGTCATAGGATTTTTCCGAAGTTAGAAACTGCAAGATATCTTCGTCATGGTTAAATACTCTCCAATTGGTGACATTGTCAGGAATTGAAGGCCTAAAAAGTAATTCTACAGAAAATCTATCAAGGCTGTAGTCTTCAGAAGGTAGAAGCTTAGAAGCTACATTGGCTAGTAGGTCGGCTGCCGAATTTTGTGACCTAGGAATGGAAGAAATGTTAAATGCTGAAAAGTTTGAGGTAAGATCCTGTACTAGCGATTGATAATGCTTGAGGTGACTTGAAAGACAATGAATTGCATTCCTCACCTGTTTGACAATGATTTCCGAATCGCCGAATACTTTTAGATATTGCACTTCGAGGCCGATTGCTATATATAATCCCTGGACTAAAGCTTCATATTCGGTTGTGTTATTAGTGCACTCAAATTCTAACCTACAAGATAGCATTGTCTTTTCTCCTTGCGGACTAACCAAAATGTAACCTGCTCCTGAGCCCTCGCTGGACTTAGAGCCATCAAAATATAAAGACCAAAATAAAGGAGTATTAACAAAAACATTTACATTTTTCTCAGCATCATTAAAACATCTGGACTTATCAGTTTGTGAAAAATTTTCAATCTGAGATGTAAAATGATTGACTGAAAAAGGAGATGGTTGGGCAACAAAGTTGCCAAAAAATGATTCTAACGAATAGTTCCCCAAAATGTTGTTGTTGAATGCCACAGGTTGGTTTTCTTGCTCAAATTCAGTAACTGTGTGGGTCATATGCTTCTCTCGATCAATTCTTATTTGATTTGGCTTTCCCTTGTAGGGAAGCCACATATGTGACCAATTTGTGGAAATGTACCCATGCAGTTTTTCGGACCAGTCTCTGCTCAAAATTAAACCATAAAACTCAGGTATATCAGCAATTAGGATATCTATCCTCTGAACAATCCTGGGATCGGCAGACAACCTGGTGGTTATAGAATTAATTTCTCCCACAACCTGTACTTTGGTCCTGTCCAACTGTACAATATGAATCGCAGACTTCTGGGGTTCAATATTCAGTTTAGAGCAAACTGAAGCTGGCATTATATTAGATGATGCCCCTGAATCAATTAAACAGTTGTGCAGGTTTCTGTTATAAATCTCATAAGTCAGCAGGAAGGGTGGAGTGTGAGAATTGGATTTATCTCCAATTAGAACTGAATCGGTAGCTTCAACCATACCTGCAGGAGGCTGGCCTGAATCATTGGCAGCTCTTGCACTGGGAAGGGGAGTAGAGGGAACAACATTCAATTCTTTAAGAAGTAATTTTTGTTGATGCTTTAATTTACTAAGTTCAAACATGGTTATATTTGCCTTAGTTTTCTTCATGTCATCAACAATGTTATATTCCATTGAATCAGATACCACTAATGTCTTAGATGTTGAAGGAGAATTAGAAGTTGAAGGCTGGTTTTGGGGAACTACTACAGGCGACTTCTTTAGGGGAACTTTTTCCTTTGTTGTGGCAGCACCTGCGCTCCTCTTCTTTGAAGTTGCCTGAGCAGGTTCAGAAGTACTTTTACTTCTTGTAGTAACTGGAAAGGCTTCTTCTTCATTCTCGGTATCAGAGTTTGGGAGTATAAAATCCCACATTCCGTGGCATTCAGCTACTTCTTCTTCATCATCGGTTTGTGAGGTTGTTTCCTCTTCCTCTTCTTCTTGCTCTGAATCTGCGTTAGATATAACATTGGGCGGCTTTGTTTCAGTTCTCTTAAAAGTCCTAAATGGTCTTTTGTTTGAGGTTTCGGCCACCTGCTTCTTTATTTCGACCATTTCATTAGACAACATTTTAAGGACCTTTTGTAAACCTTCCATGTCGTATGGGTCCTTTGGGGTTTTCTTCTTGGAATCCTCTTTAAATGAGACTTTTTTAGCTTTTCTATCTTCCAAAGCAGCTTTATTTTCTAGAGCATTGATGCGCTTTTCAACAGCAAGTGCTTCTCTCATGTTTTCAGCCAAGGTAGGTTTCCCAGCCCTGTCTACAAAAATATCTATGTTGGCAGGTAGGGCAGTAATATACCATTCGCTTCGGATTTGTTCACTTGGTTTAGAAGCGGTAGGGATTTTATTCAGGAGTTTATTAAATCTGGCATTGAACTCCTTTATTGGTTCCCTGTGCTCTATTCTCAGATTGGAGAGGTCGTTTATTAAAGTGGCTAAGGACCTGTCATCTCCATATTTGGTAAGGAACTGTTCTTGGCATGTGTTCCAACTGGTAATTGAACCAGAAGGTAAAGAAAAATACCAGGATCCTGCTGATCCTTGTAAGGTGTAGGGGAAGAGTCTTACAACAACATCTTGCTCTGTCACTCCTTTTAAGTTGACTGCTAACATAAAATTGTTAATGTGTTCTTCAGCCTGGGTTCCGTCATCTGGGTTAAATTTAGGCAGCCATTTTTTGGGAGAATCTGGTAGATCATGCAATGGTGCAGGCATGTTGACTGCACCTGGCCTAGTCCATGGGTCTGCCATTGTGATAGCTACAGTGGTTGACACTACTGTTGGAATTCCAGATGTATAGGAAGGGATCAAAGATGAGGAGTGAACAGGTTGGGATATTGAGGCTTCTAATCCCTGATGAACGACAATTTGTAATGGAGGAGTGGATGGGTGACCTCGCAGAGGGGAAAATGCAATGGAGGACGTGGATGAGAGCTCTTCACTATCAGATCCTTCAGAAATTTTCTTCGCCTTTTTCCTTTTGGGTAAAGGAAACTCAGTGGGTTCAATACCGAGTTTTTCGCTCCGAAGTCTGGTGAGAGGGTGAGTGAGATTGAACTGCGAAGTCGCACTGCTTTCTGATACCTCAGATTTCTGTGGTGAAATTGAGAAGCTCTGAAGTTTATGAATTAGAGACTGGACTTCAGGTGATTCAAGACTTAATTGTTCTGTGGTATGATGGGTTTGAGCAGTGGTAGTTGATTCCCCTTCTCCTTGTTTGGATACCGGCGAACCAGTATGTAAATGGGAAGATCGAGGGGATTCGAAGGGAGAATTACTCTTGGAATGGCTTATAGGTTTGGACTTATGTGCCATTCACAGTTGGGCCCTCCTTCTAGCACCAATTATGTTGATGCCTCGAAAATCGCTGCAACAACATAGGGGAAACCACCCGGTCCGGACCTTAGTACAGCTCCTTTTCCGTTTGGAATAGTGGCTCCAATTGGGGATAATGGGACCAGTTTCCCAAAAATGGATAAAATGGGATGGATGAGCGACTTATAGATTATGCTAATGATAAGCGAATAAATACAACTATCGGCATGAATATAATAACTATAATCTACCCCGGGGTTTTATCGATCTCTAAAGTGCAGCGTTTGATGATCTGGGCTTTTAGACAGGCATATAGATGACTCTGTCTTCAAACATAGATATTAAATTGTTCAAGATTGCTGTGCATAAATAGTTACACAAAGCGATAACAGTGAAATTACTACACTATCATTTATATCATTGTTACATACATGATTAAAAGAAATGCAAATCATAAAACATCCAATAGTGGGCTGAGATAAAGATTTGTTGTTATAGCGCATGCATGTATTCAATAATAACAAGAAGTAATAACACAACAATTCATATAAGAGGAATGAATACAGATGCAGATAAAAGTACCATGTAAGCTGCTTAACACTCCCATATATTAATCGCTACGTCGTAGTCCTTCCTTCAACTTAGAAAGCATTCCAAACAACAGACAATAGTGCGCAATTGCATAAAACAGCTTTCCCATTAAATTAAGAACCATTGGTCGAGTTTCACAAAAGAATATAGGCTGAAGCACAGTAGTGCAAACTTCAGCCTTTAAGTATGTTACAAAATTTTACGACCCTTTCCAAAACAATGAAAGGGTCTATAAATACTAATCTAATTTAAATATCTACTTAAACAGAAATCCTACTAAGCTGGTATCAATAACTTTTGATCCTGTTTTGGCTGGCGATCTGGCAAGCGGGAGGGTGACTCATTTAAGTCGGCTGCTTTCCTTTGAATCTGAGTTGATTGATTGCAAGCATTGGCTCAACTTCCGGAGGTTTGTTGAGGCGCGAACAGAGCTGTGCAGCGTATGTGGCATCTTGGATATTGGGGATTATACACCCGATTGCGTCTGTAAGGCACTTTAGGGCAGATCTCTGTGTATGTGGCTTGATCAAAAAGAGCCAATATGCATCTAAGGATAAGGTTTTAACTCCAGCGATTAATCTTCCTTTTTCTTCTAATTCAGGGTAGCATGTTAGCTCTAATGCATTTGGAGTTGTTATCTTTCCTGGTGTACATTGAGAAATCATATTGGCCAGGTAAAGAGTATTATTGACTAGATCCACTAGATTGCTGGAGGTTATTTTACATCTTGAAGCCGCCCTTTCTGCTTTCATCACTTGAGTGTGCCATTCTGTGAAAAGAATGTCTTTCTGTGTTTCATTAATCCTGGGCAATTTTGCTGCTTTTCCCAAATCAGTATCTTGCCAGTCAAGATGTGCAGTAATGGCCTCGTCCGCTTGATCTAGTTCAGTCCTGGCCTTTTCTACCTGTTGATTTATCGTTGTAGTTAGCTCACATAGGGACTCAGCCTAATCCATTTGTTGACATAAGAGTCTGACCTGAGCTATCAACGCATTGTTTATCAATAATGCCTCTGTTTTAAACTCTTTTACCTGCGATGCACCCTTCATCTTTTCCAGCTGCGATGACATCTGAGCAATCTGCTCGTCTTTGGTCTTTATCATTTGCTCATTTGCCACTCTCAAACTCTCCAACGCCTCCGACAATTCTTTTTGTTTCTGGATCACATCCTGATCGATCCTTTGCCTTTCTGCTTGCAATTGCTGAGTCAAATGATTGTTCTCTTGCTGTTGCGCCAGCAACTGTTCTTCGGCTTGTGCTGCTTTTTGCCTTGTTTCAACCAATTCTGCCTGTAACGCAAGGATTTCTTGGTCCTTATTCTTCAAGAGAAGGCTCACCTCTGATGCTTTGTCAATTGTTGCCGCTGAATAAGCGCCTGCATACTGTGATAGCTTTGTTAAATCATCGGAGGGATCCAATTCTTCCTTCCATACTACATTACCCATGACCGTTTGTTCGGGGAAGATAGAAGGTTGATCAATCCTTCGTCTCTTCCTTGACCGCTTTACAACTGCCCTGTGTCTTGGGCTGTAGAAAACATCCAATGGCGGAATATCTTCTATCTGTAGAATAATTTGGTCAGAGGGGTCTTTTGGAATAACTTCAACTTCTTTAGAACTTGGTGGGCCGCTGGTTCCACTTAGAACCTGAGGAGGGGTAACATCCTGTGTATCATTTGTCTTAGAATTATCCCCATTTTTTGAACATTCCAATCCACTGATGATGGAGTGAAATTGCTGCCATTCTTGTAATAAATTGGGGTCTATAGTAGTGTCTACATTGGTGGTTTGCTTCTGCTGCTCTTTCTACTGCTCTTTCCTCTGCTGCTCCTCCTTTTCTCTCCTCTGTTTTTCTTCCTGCTCCTTCTTTTGCTGTTCTTCTTGCTCCCTTTTCTGCCTATCTGCCAGTTCTTTCTTCCTTCTTTCTTCTTGTTCCATTTGTGTTCTATGCTGTTTCTCGGCTTGTTCTTTCTCTAGCCTTTCTTCCTGTTCTTTTCTCTGCTGCTCCTCCTGTTCTTGAACAGGTCGGCTTGATGATGTTGCTGGGGATGTCGCCAGTAAATGCAGAGGCAGAGTTTGCAACCTCTGTTCTCTGAGTTTATTGAACTCAGTTAATCCCTCATCATTATATCGCATCCTAGCGAGTTCTTTAACATTACCTATTGTCTCAGAGGCAATGAACAGGTCATCAAGCATATCCTTCTGATGTTCAAACCTTGTCAATTTGGCCTGCTCTAATGCATTGTAAGCAGTCTTTTTTGGGTCGTATGGTCTGTTTGGGATTGTGGCCAGCGTTAAAGACTGGAGCTTCGTGGCTTCCTTTTCTGCATGTTTAAGATCATGCAGAGTATAAACGCCACATCTGAAGGGAAAAGATGGCCATCCTCTCTTCTTTTCTATTTTGAGAGTCTGTGTAGTACTCTCAGCCATGATCTGATATGCAATCTCCCTTGCTAGCAGCTTATCTGGAACATAAAGAGGAAGAACATGTGGGTCGGCTTTGCTGCCGAAAACTCTGATATAGGTGAAATTTTCTTCTCCAAACCAACTTGCTACTACTGGTAAATCGAAGGAAGCTTGATAGGAAATTTTTGAAATGGGTTTATCAAAAATGGAATAGTAAATGGGCACCATGAAACCATTACAGATTTGATACAGGTGGTCTTTATAAGAAGACTTCCACAATTTTTGATGATATATATGAATGGGTGAAGGGTCCTGTGCAGTCCACCTCCACCCAAGAACAGGAAATTCGGAATTGAAACAAAGAGTGTCTAAGATATATGCACTATAGTAGAACGGGGGCATTTTCCTTTCTGAAACAACAGACTGAGACCTAAAATCACGAACAGCTACTGCTAATTTATCGGAAAGAATAGTAGCCCAATCCATAATCCAACTATTTACTGCTGCCTCCATTAAAGGAACCATTTCAATGGTAAAATTGGCAGAATCATGCAATCCCCACAGCCTACACATCATAATCCCCGCATAACAATAAGGAGAAGCTAAAGAATCGACCGAGTACCTACCGGAGGATTCGTGCTTGTGTTTGTTGGGATTTTGCCTCCAATCCTTGATAGGTTCAGATTCGATCTCATTCTCTCTTGCGAACTTCTCCAAGAAGTCTTTGTTATATATTTTCTCTGGTTCAGGCAAATGATACATTTGCCTTAGGTCTTCTGGCTTGAATGATCCGAAAATTCTCCCATCTCTTGTATTAAAAGTTCTGTCCAAAATGGGGATTTCTTCAATCGCCCATCGCACAACGTCTGTATAAGGAAGAATTTGATCTCTGGCCGCTATCCTGTGGAGGAAAGAGTCGGCCAAATCTTTGAGAGTTGCATCAGACTTCTTGAGTAAGTCCACACTAGCTTCTGTCACTATCCTTTGTGGTTGCTCAGCTTCAATTAGCTTATAAGTGCCCTGCCAAGTCACTCTGGTGAGCCCCGTGCATGTGGTATCGGATATTAGTCCCTTCTTCTTGTTTGCGGCCGCTTGTCCCGCAGATGGTGTTGCGGAAGCACCTGCAGTCTTCTTGGACTTCTTTCCCATCTTCTCAGGCCTAGCTTCTGTGAATGAATTCTGCACAAGGAGGAAATTGGGCGTAATACACAGAGATAGCGATGAAAAACTCTTAAGTGATACAGCACATATGAATAGATGCGTAACTAAAAGATTTAGCTTTTAAAATGGGCGTGTATTGGGTATCACCGATCGCCGAATGCGATATCGCATCGGCGAAAAGCTTTGAGCACAATAAGACTTGGGTTAGAATTGGCGCAATACCCGATTCCCGATTGCGCTTCGCATCGGGACAAGTCTTTGGGAACATCACAACTGTGGTAGCGTGTCGCCGATCGCCGAATTCGCCGAATGCGCATCGCGTCGGGACTATTGGCATGGAGCATTAAAACATGTACATGGAATATCGCTGATCGCCGAATGCGCCGAATGCGCATCGGCGGAAAACTTCGGGGTGCTTAATTATAATTCATGTGTATTGCGATATGCGATCTTGCGATCGCTTTATCGCAATGACAAATCATTACATGATTTCTTTTAAGGGTTTGCCCAGAAAGTTTTATAAAGTGCATTTATTCATTTTTTGGATTTTTTCGGACTATAATAGCATTGATACCAAATGAAATTTTTAAAGGGACCCATTTCATACGTTAATGTTTATAAATAAAAATGATATGAAATGGGGGGTTGTTGTAGAGCACAACAGGACTGTAGCAGGAAATAAGGAATGCTCAGTTTCTCTTCTACAGGAAGATCAACCCGGTGCCTCAATTCAGTGAGAAACCGAAAGCGATATGCGTACACCATGCTAAAATGGCCTTCACAGGTTATATACTTCATGATTTGCAGGCTGACTTCATTCCATGGTGGCAGCAAGCTGGTTCTTCACACCCCATTTTTGTCCTCCGAGAATTCCTCCTCAGGTGGAAAGAATTCTTTCTTGGCCTGCTGGCTCAACTTCCTTTCCTCCTTATCCCATGGCAAACCCATCGGAAGTTCAGTAATTTGACTGATATATTGCGGGGTTAGCTTGAGGCTTAGACCCCTGAAGTTCACTGTGGCCAGTGTCTTGGATTTCGGCTTCAGAGCCTGCAAAAATTCTTCTGCCACTTCCTCATCGTAACCCTGCAACTTGTCACAAAAAGATATCAATTGAACCTGTGTGAAGAGCTCTACCACTTCTTGGTTTACCCTTAATTTGGTTGAATCAGTGGGTTCTCGTCTTATAAACCCACCCGGCATGATAAAATAGTTTTCTTAACCAGAGGTGGTGATTGTGGAAGAGATTTTGGTTTACTGAGACAGAGCGTAGAATGTCATGCACATAACCCACAAAACTTATCCCTGAGGAACTTAACACAGTTTAATTACTCGACATCCTGTAGAATGACAGTATAGGCACAACAGACAACAATTTCACCGTTTTTCTATGACCAGACTGTGGACGACAATTCTGCCACCTTTAATAACCAGTTGCATGAAGAGTTCAGGGTTACCTCTTGCATGCGTCCAAATCGATCCTTAGCCGTTCGATCTCCTCATGAAATGAAGTCTGGCCCGTTCTGAGCTTCTACAGGAAGTTTCCTGTAGAAATACAGAGCTTCCTGTAGAAAGGTTGCGTTCCTGTAGAGAGTCTGCACCTTCCTGTAGAAAATCTGCATCTTCCTGTAGAAATTTTGCATTTTCCTGTAGAAAATCTGCGTCTTCCTGTAGAAGACTCAAGCTGTAATAAAATTGCACATACCTTGGAGAAAATGAGTATTCTTGGAGGAGGTGATGGTGAGGTGTCCTGACTGCATGATGAGGACCCTTGGCTTTGAGTTGAGAGGCTTCCTCTCCTCCATAGAACACCTGCATGCAATTTTACATAATGCATCTGCTGAACTTGTTTTTTTCTTGTGTTTTTTCTTTTTCTTTTTCTCTTTTTTTTTTTTTTGAAAGATAACAGGGGCGCTTCATTGAGGTTTTCACCCTTGCCATCTGCCTTAAGCGCCTCAAAGAGGTTTTCACTCAAGGATCTTTTTCCAATCTCTTCTTTTTTTTTGAAAAGACAATAGGGGCGCCTCCATGAGGTTTTCACCCCTACCACCTGCCTTGGGCGCCTCAGAAGGGTTTTCACCCAAGGATCTTTATTATTATTTTTTATTATATATATATATATATATATATATATATATATATATATATATATATATATATATATATATATTTTAGATTCTTCAGGGTATGCCCAAAGCAGAGGCAGAACCCTTCTCTATGACCAACACTGCCTTCTCCATAGTTTTGATGAACTCTTGTCTTGAGGGAGGCTTCCTATAGATCTTCAATCGATGGCCATTGAAAAGCATGGGGATGGCTTCCTCATCAATGGTCCGAATAAGAACAGATCCATTGTCATGACATTTTTCCACTGAATATGGCCCTAGCCATCTGGTTCTCAGCTTCCCCTTGAAATCTTTGTATCTGGAGTCATACAACAAAGCCCAATCTCCCGGCTGAAATTGCTTGTCATGGAGATGTTGGTCATGCCACACCTTTCTCTGAAGTTGAACCACTTTTGAGTGAAGGAGGGCCTGCATTCGGTGCTCATCCAGGCCATTCAGCTGCAATAGCCTTTCTTGTTGTGCATGGCTGAGATCTAGGTCCAGCTGAGCTGCCATCCTCAAAGCGCTGTATTCAAACTCAATGGACAGCAAAGCTTTCTTCCCATAGACCAGCTCATAAGGTGTGAAGCCGGTGGTGGTCTTCCAAGTGGTGTTGTAAGCCCATGTGGCTTCAACCAGGCGATCTGCCCAGTCCTTTCTGCTGTTGCTCACCACCTTAGTCAAGATCCCTTGTAATGCTCTATTGGTGACTTCCACCTGCCCATTTGCTTGAGGGTGATAGGGGGTGGAAGTCCTATGCTTGATCTTGTGATGAGCTAGTAGATCTTCAACCAGGTTGGAGGTGAACTGGCTCCCTTGATCGGTGACCAACTCTCTTGGATAGCCAAACTTATAGAAGATGTTTTCTCTTAGGAACTCGTCCACCTTTTCTTCTGTTGCTGCTTTGATTGCTTTGGTCTCTGCCCACTTTGTCAGGTAGTCAGTGCACACAATGATGTAAGACCTTTGCCTCGAAGGAGGGTTGATTGGGCCCACAAAGTCCATACCCCACTTCTCAAATGGCTCAAGAGTCACCTGAGGTTGGAGAGGCATCTCATCCCTTTGGGTCGGTTTCCCCATTCTTTGGCATTGGTCACACTGGCTGACATATCTTCTAACATCTTGATGAAGTGTGGGCCAATAGTAGCCTGCCTGCAGGATTTTGAAGGCAGTTCTCTTTGCTGCAAAATGTCCTCCACAAGGCCCATCATGACAAGTGAGGAGGATATCAAAGACTTCCTCCTCCCTTACACAACGCCTTAAGATCTGATCGGGGCCAAGCTTGAACAGATTGCCCCCGATCCAAGTAAATGAGGCACTTTTTCTGATGATTCTGCTCTTCTCTCTGGAAGATAGGTGCGGAGGGAACTGTGCTGAAACAAGGTAGTTTGCTATATCAGCAAACCATGGAGAGAGTACTGAAATAGCAAACAGATGTTCATCGGGCATCTGGTCATCCACCGTTCCATCCTCATCTGCAGACAAATCCAATCTAGATAAAAAGTCAACAACAACATTTTCTCTACCTGGTTTGTCAACAATGGTCAAATCAAACTGCTGCAATAAAAGTAACCATCTAATAATACGAGCATTCACATCTGGTTTATTCATTAAATATCTAATTGCAGCATGGTCTGTATGTACAAAGGTTTGATAGCCAGTAATATAATGTCGGAACTTGTTCAGTGCATGGACCACAGCCAAGAATTCTTTCTCGGTTACAGTGTAAGTCAGCTCAGCTTTGGACAAGTTTTTGCTAACAAAGTAAATGGCATATGGAAGTTTTTTCTCAACTTGTCCTAGAGCTGCACCTATGGCTTTGTTCGAGGCATCAGTGTGGATGTGGAAAGGTAGGGCCCAGTTTGGACCTCTCATGATTGGGGCTGACACCAACTTGTCCTTCAATTCATTTAAAGCCCTCTGACAATCGTTAGTCCATTTAAACTCCACATCTTTTGCCAACAGGCCAAACAATGGCGAGGCTAGCTTGCTGAAATCTTTAATGAATCTTCGGTAGTATCCTGCTAATCCCAAGAAACTCCGAACATCCCTTACCTTTTGAGGAGGTGGAACCTTCTTGATGAGAGAAATTTTGTTAGGATCCACCTGCAACCCTTGGCAAGAAATGGTATGGCCTAACACGGTCCCTTCAGTCATTAGGAATTCACATTTTTCAGGACTAAGGGACAAGTTCATCTCAATGCATTTGGTTAGGACTTTTCCCAGATTGGACAATGCTTCCTGGAAGTTGGCCCCATAAGGAGTAAAGTCATCCATATAGATTTCCACTGCATCATGGACCAGCTCCGAGAAGATGCTTAAGACAACTCTCTGGAAAGTAGCAGGAGCATTGCATAGCCCAAAGGGAAGGACTCAGTAGGCAAAGGTGCCCCAAGGACAAGTGAAGGTGGTCTTATCTTGGTCTTCCGGGCTGATTTGGATTTGGTTGTACCCGCTAAACCCATCCAGGAAAGAGAAGAACTTCTTTCCTGCCAGTCCATCCAACACTTGATCTATGAAAGGTAGAGGGAAATGGTCTTTCTTGGTAGCTTTGTTCAGTTCTCGGTAGTCCACACAGATTCGCCATTTCCCATTTTTATTGGGAACCAACACCAGAGCGGACACCCATTCACTATCTGAGATGGGGTAGATGAATCCGACATCTAACAGTTTTTGAAATTCTTCCTTGACAATGTCCTTAAGAGCTGGATTCATTCTCCTTTGGGGTTGCCTAACCGGCTTACAATCCTCTTTGATGTATATGTGATGGGTACAAACCGAAGGATGGACTCCTTTCATCTCCTTATAGCTCCAAGGAAAAGCATCTAGGTGACTGGCCAACAGGCTACACAGCTCCTTTTCCTGGGAAGGAGATAGGGAGGAGCTGATATTCAACGTTCTCTCAGGGCCGAACTCCACATTCTTGACTCTGGGAGTGACAGGGTTGGTTGTACAAAGATCCACTAAGGTGCTAGCTTGGGCATCCTCCACCAATTTCTCTAAGGATAGTGCACTGGAAGGTGTATTCTGGATCAAGGTCTCAATCAAGTCATCCTCGGTTGGGGGGTCTCTTCTAGTGGTCTCTAAAGTGTACAGAGGTGCTGAGTACACCTCGTCTTCCTCTCCTTCCTCTAACCAGAGTGGTAAGTCATGCTCTAAGGAGGGTTGGGCAAGAGGGTATAGGACTAGCTGTTTGGACATAGGACCATTTTTGATGGTCATATTTCCTGCACGGCAACTTATGTAAGCATCTGCAGTGGCTAACCAAGGCCTTCCCAAAATGAGAGGATATCCAGTAAGCTTTGCCTTGGGTTGCAGAACCAAGAAATCTGCAGGGTATTTCCAAGAGTCGATAGAGACCAAGACATCCTCCACAATCCCTTCGGGAGTCACAGTGGAGCGATCTGCTAATTGCAGTACTGTCGAGGTCTTCCTCAAGGAACCCTGAAGATTGAGTTTGAGCATGGTATCCCTGGTCATCACATTAATGGCAGCCCCCAGATCGATCAAGGTGTGAGGTATGATGGTGCCATTGATGTGGAAATCTACTACAGGACTTCCAGGATCTAGGTACTTTGGGCAGATGACTTGTCCTAACATAAGGTCAGACAGTTGTCCTATGACATTGATGGTTGAAGCATCTTTCTTCCGCCTACCTGGGTGTTTGAAACACTTTTCCTTAACCAGTTTGTTGTATATTGGCACATCCTTGATGGCTTGGAGAAGTGGTATTTTTACACACAACTGCTTGAGCTCACCTAGAAGCTCATCCTCTTCTGGGTTGGGTTGTGTGGTGGCTGTCAGTCTCTAAGGAAAGGGTGGAATAGCCTTCGGTTCACTTTCCTGTTTATCTTCCTCATCCTCTGGGGGAGGAGGTTGGCGATCTGGTAGAGTCTTTCCAGATCGAAGATTGATCTCCTGGATCTCCACAGCATAGGTAGGGCATGAGGTTTCCCCAGTGTATACGTGCTGGACCTGTCTATTGTTGGGGTTCGGGTTCGGTTGAGCAGGCATTCGAGGTTGCCTTGGAGGAGCAAGAGGTAATGGCTGAGGTTGAACTGGTGGTGGAGGAAAAATGGCGGGAGGAGTATTGTACTGGGGCCTCCACCCCGACTGAGGTGCATTCCACTGAGGCTGTGGCTGGGCATGTGAATGATATGAATGAGAAGTAGGTTGAGTAGGGTACTGAGGTGGATAAGACCATGGAGGAGGCATGGACCAGGAAGGATGAGCAGGGGGACCCCAGGAAGGCATAAGAGTCGATTGGTTGGGGCTGTAATAAGCTTGAGGTGCCCCTTGCATTCCCTGCTGATAAGGTCTATATCCTTGTGGCCTCCTTTGGTTGAGGTAATAGAGAGGTTCAGTGGGAGCTTCTGTCCCTTGGTACATGGCTTTAAACCCAGGTAAGGTTGGACACTGATTTGTGGGATGGTCCTCCTGACAAACGAAACATACTTCAACCGAATGCAATGGGCATTCGTTCTTAAGGTGTCTCCTTGTGCACCTAGGGCAGAAGACAGCCAAGGCTCTCTCAACTTCTTCTTTCTTCTGCTGGATTCTGAATGTGTCCAGCTGCATGGCAATGGTCTGTCTCACCTCACTCTTGAGATCTTCTAATTGATTTGCAAGCTCATGTTTGGAGAAAGGGACACTAGTTGAGAGGAGGTTTCCCCTACCTCGTTTCCGAGCTGCCCTGGAGTGGTTTCAAAACACAGTCTTGATGTCCTCATAAGGCAGTTGGTAAATGTCCCCCCAGCTAACATGTGAAGGGTATCTAAGAGGTCTTCAGGGACTCCTCGGAGCAGGACCAACTTGAGGGATTCAGGGTCAAGTGTGCACCTGGCCCGCTTATAGCTAAGTTGGAACCTCTCCTCATAATCCTCTAAGGACTCATCATTTCCCATGGTCATCTGAAAGATTTCTCCCTTGGTTTCCTTAGACCTACAATAATCCCTGTACTTGGTATTGAAAGTTTGCTGCATCTGAGCCCAAGTGGTGATACTATTCCCAGTTAAGCCCATGAACCAGCGTAATGCTGCATCCTTAAGAGTTGAAGGGAAGAGTTTCAGCTTTTGCTCATCTTCAGTATAGTCATAGGTTCTACAAAGGACATCAAACTCAAACAGGAAAGTATCAGGATCTTCAGTAGTCAGTCCATGGAAGTGAGGTAAGGCGGAGGGGCTAATGTTCTTCATTTTCATCTCTCTATTGGTCTCTAGGATAGGGAAGGCACCTTCTATTCTCTCATCTTCTCTTCTATTGTCAGCCATAGCTTCAGATGGAGTGGTCTCTAACTCTTCTTCTACTATAGGATCTTTGTATATCTCGGGATGTTCACCTATAGGTTCTTCTGGGTCACTGTCACCAAAGAAGAGAGAAGGGTGACTCAGTGATGTGGTGGGGGTGTTGGGTAGGAATTTGCCTGATTTATCTCGGTTCCTACGAGGCATGAAATGGAAAAGACTTTCTTTTTTTGATTGTTTTTGCTTTTTTTTCCTTTGGTACCTGCAAAACTGAAACAGATTGATCTACAACTAACTATAAAGATGCAGAATTAAACTGAAAGCAGGAAAGAACTAATCTACTTTGCTCAAATGAAATTGCAGGAATGGAAATGCTAGTCTACGCTTGCAGAATTGAAACACTAGTCTACGCTTGCAGAAATGAAAGGCTAATCTACGAAAGCAGGAAATGCTAATCTATGAAAGCAGGAAATGCTAATCTATGAAAGCAGGAAATACTAATCTATGAAAGCAGGAAATGCTAATCTATGAAAGCAGGAAATGTCTATGCTACTTTTGCAGAATGGAAATGAAATAAACTACTTAGCAGAAGATTGTAGTGGAAAATAGAAGAAAAGCAACAATTACTAATACTCTGACGCTTCCCCGGCAACGGCGCCAAAAAGATGGTGGGCTCCAGTATTGTAGCAATAACGCTACAACTCCTAGGGCTTCCTATCTCTAATTTTATCAACCCGGTAGTTCGTACAAACTTGGAAGCGATGGTGCTGTATGCACAAGTACTAGCTCTTGTCACAGCTGTCACTTGGTCAGCTGGCACAAGTCTGCTAAGGCTCAAGCCAAATTCTATATGCTCTCAAAAGAATCTTTCTAAGTGATGGACGAAGGCTATCTCAGGGGAAATCAATCTACTTTGCAAAAATGAACTGAAAGCCAACCAAAACATGAAACCCTAGTAAACCCTAATCTGACTAGTTTGACCTCTATGATGCAATAGTGAAAGTGCAAATGTCTAAAAATGATGCCATTACTTCTAGTGATGTGAAATGCATGAACTCAAACTACTTCTATGAAAAAGAACATTGTTTTTGTATTTTCGCTTAAGTGGATGGAGTGATCATGAATTTGTTTCTTATTAGGGTTTGGCTGTGCAGAGGTGGTGCAAAGGGAGAGAAAGCTTGGGAAAGGTCAGGAGGGCTAGGAGAGGTTCCAGAGGGTCCCTAGCATCAGTCCACAGAAGTCTACAACGTTCAGATGTTCGGAAACCAAGTTTGCAGGCTTCTACAGGATGTCTGCAGGGGATCCTACAAGAAACTAAGGAATTCTACAGGAAGTCTGCTACCTTCTACAGGATGTGTTGTAAGTGGAAGTTTTGGGTGATGGTGAAGTGATGGAGCGGTATGGGTGGATAGGTACGGTGGAGATGGAACTTGTGATGGCTCAGGGGCAGAGAAATAAGATGGGGAGAGAGTGCACGGAGTTGGTTGGTGGATAGAAGGATGGCAGCAACGAAAGGTAAAAAAAAAATGAAGCTACGTGGCAATGGATGAGTTGGAAGGTAAACGAGCTGAACATAGGTCGAGTAGGTGGCTTGAGGAGAGGTTAAGAAGAGGAAGAAGGAAGTAGAATGATATGGAGCAGTGTAAATAAAACAAATTACTTATGTCTTACACCAAAAACGAGAATTCATTAACCAGTGCTACCTGTGCTATTAAACCAATGAACAACGATGTAAATCATGAAGAAAAGTCGTGCATGGAATTGTAATGATGAAGCATGGCTCAAGAGAAAAATGCATTGAAGGATCCACGATTAAACCGACTGTGTTGCAGCTTGCATAAAAGTAGAAAAAACTGCGTTTTTTTGGTGGTCGGTATAGACTGCACCCCAATCCCTAAACAGAGATGGCAGTGGAGGCACTAACAACCTTTTCTTGGAGCTCCAGTGGATTACAAACCTCCTATCCTAATCTAAGCAGCTGAAAGTAATTTAACCATAAGCTAATCCTACTCAATCTTATTAAAGAAATCAAATCAGCAAACTGTGTTCTTTGAAATGCATATCAAAACAAGGAAACAAAATGCTGGAAAGAAAGGTAAATAACACTACAAGAAGAGGAGATCTATTGCTCTCAGGTTGGGCCCTAACCTGAGAGCTATAGCTCCCTTAAAAGCTCAGAATTAGATCCAAATCTGCTTGCCTTTATTCATAATCAAAAGTCTAATGTCATGCCAAAACTGGCTTACAAAAACAAACACCGAGCTATGCTCAAAAATTACAATATCAGTCCAAAAGTTCAAAAAGCTCCTAACAAAGGCTACAGCCTTCATATGTATACAAAATGAAGATCAAGCTGGCTTCCTCCATTCGTGGAGCTTGGCTGTCCAACTGAAAGTCAAACTGCTGTAAAACTGCTGATCCTGTAGAACGTGTTGGTTGCCTTTAAGCTCGGTGGGGAGAGCTGTTAGAGCTCGGAGTTAAGGTGAAAATCACGACAAGGGTCATCAAGACTGTGGACAACCTCCCTATGAACCCGCAATGTCACCTTTGTTGTCTCCTTGTCTCCTTTTGCATGGTCTTTTGCTCTCTTTAATGCCAAGAACCTGAAATCATCATGTATTAGTCACATAGATATAATGCCTGCCCTTCTTCCTACAAACAACATGAATATACTAAGAAATGAATGCATAAGTGGTAAAAGAGGAATGGTTGAGCAAGGTAAGTAGGCCAATATGAGCCCAAATTGTACCAAAAATTGGGGCTCATCACTACCTTATGACATAAATCTCTTTTTCATGTCCTATAATTGTTATATTAATACATGTTTCCCCCCATGATACATTATTTTACCCCTTTTTTCACCAATTTTAACTCTTATACCATGCACTTCCTTTTCATTTTGACATAAACATGAAGGATTGGGTTTAATGTGTATTTTTATATGAATGAGAAGTTCCAACACTTATTTGGGGATCGATATATTGGCACATTTTCTAGAGAAAACTGAAGATGGGTTTTATCTGTAGTGATGTTTTTATGCTCCCATTCGAGTCAAAGGGCTACCATGTTGGATGTGTTGATTTATGGAAAAAAATTAATGGTTCAACCCCAAATTCGTAGGAGTTTTCAAACAACCAACTTCATCCTCAACTTTCGTGCATATGAGAGCGATTATAAAAATTATGGGACATGGTTTTTCTCCCAGTATAGAAAATTGATTAAGGCATGGGATTTTTTCCAAAATTCATCATGATCTCAGAGATGCAATAGATTTTGTGAGGCAGATTTGTTAAAAATGCAAAATTTCCAATTTTTTTAATCATGCACATATTTGAAGAAAATGGGTAGTTACAACCTAAATTTGTAATGTAATATGTATAAAAACACCTATGCTGGAAGAGAGGATGTTATTCTAATTTCATTTTTCTGGTTTGGACCTTGAGCATATGGTTGTTTTTTTTTTTTTTTTTTTCTGATTTGGACTAATTCTATTAATCAAAAATATGGTACAAGAAGATACATTCAAGAGAGACAGAAAACCGGCAACCGACAATGATAGGACTATCAACCTCGGTTCTAGAGAAGAAGTGAAACAAGCAAGAAGCTACAACATATGGCTGGAAGTAAAAGAAGACTAACTTCTACCCAAAATGGGTAGAAGCCTCAACACGAAGTTTTTTCCCTTTCCTTTTTTTGACTTCGACTCAACCGTCGTGGGGTGAATGAGAAATAACCACTTGAAGATTGGGGTTCTCCACAGAGGAGCCCTCCTTTTCTGAATCAGAGGAGGAGGTCAAATGGACGTGTTTCTGAGCGGTAGCTGTGTCGGAGGACTGCACCGGACCATCGGTGGAAGGGACGACAAGATGAGGGGCTTGATCCATTTCCGCATTGCTAATTTCATCTTCAAAGATGGAGGAATCAGAATCCATGACTGGAGGTGGAGAGCAAGGGGCACATCATTTGGACTTGGGCTTGGAGAGGTTATCCTTATTCTTTTTTGCTAGGCGAGATCGGTATGTGTTCTACAAATTCCCTGATTGGTGGAAACGGCGGCAACGAAATGCAGTATTTTCATAATCCAGTGTCTGGGACCAGACAAAGTCATTTATCTTGAGATTGATTTGGTCTGGAAGTCCTTTGCTCAAATCAAACTCCACACATACTTTGGCATATGAGTAGAGACCTTTGGATTCCCACCAGTAGTCTCCCATCATGAAACTGCACAAGGTGTTGCCTATAGCTCTATAGACACGAGTATGCCATAAGTGGGCAGGTAAGTTTGGAAGCCTGATCCATACAGGTGTCCTGGTAATGACTGCAGTTGCTGGATCAAAATCTAGGAACCAAGGAGTCAAGAAGAGCCCCGCAGTTCCCATGAACCAGGGGCCTTCTTCTAAGGCCTTTTCATAATGATTATTATTATCAAATAGGACAATGAAGTAAGCTTTTGAACAAAAAATGACCTTACAATGATGAGTCCAGTTTGCATGGATCCATGCATAGTGATCCTAAGATCGCGGCCACAGTCCGTTAAATCTGCAAACGCTGGCTCTTTATATAAATTCTTGAAGTTGGGTTTCAAGATCTTCATGGTTGAGTTCAACAGAGGGAACTTATTCGATCTTATCAACCAAAAAGGGCTTAGGTTTAAGGGCCTCCGGGGGCTTAGGGTTCTCAGAGTGTACTGCATCTTTGTATGAGAAGCGACGAGCAAAGGATGACTGTCCCGCTGCACATCCTCTCAGACGAAGGGTTACCACCAAAGAGTTGTTCCTAGTAATGTGGTAAGAAGAGAGGGGAAGAAGGTCTTCAAGTTGTTTACCTTGAAAGAGAAGTCTCTGAAGGCCTGAAGGGATCTCGATCGACCGTTCTAGATCCAACACGAGATATGAAGAACTGACCCATTGCATGATGGTTCTGCTTGTAGGCTGAGAAATTTGGATCTGAAAAGAGTCAATGAAGTGCCTAGACCTAGTGCCAGGGCTTCTTGTACTTCCGGGAGCAGATCTGCCATGGAGATTTTCCATCCGGGGTGTCAGACCTGTAAGATCATGGCCGATCTATCTATTGAGAGCACAATCTGATTGATCTATGGCGGATCTAGGGTTTTTGAACATGATCAGATCCGCGACTTCACTCATAAAAGCAGAAATAACCGAAACCGCCATTGTGGAAGGCGTCGTATTGAGGGCTTTGATCCATGCAAGAGGCTTCTTGTCGCGGAGAAAATCCACGTCTGTCTAGCAAGCTTCGTCAATGCACTAATTCTGTTCCTCTGAATCATTTATGGAAGTTATGCACGTAGATGATGTGACCACAATGCGCGTTACAGTTTTGGCCTTTGAGCATGCCCTCAGAACATTCAGCGTTCCGTTGATTGTTGGCTTCATCACGTCACGCTCGGGATCATTGGGGTTGAAGTTGATGGGGCTGGCCACATGGAAAACGCCATCACAATGGTCTATGGCAGCCACGAAACTGCCTTCTTCCACCAGATCCGCACTGAAGATTTTGAGGCTCTCCGCAGCGCCTAGAATGTCCAGGAGATGCCACACCTTCGCTACGTTCCCTGGGTCATGCTCAGTAGCGTGGACAGTGTGAGCCCGTTGCACTAAGAGCTTGACCAGCGAGGAGGCCACAAACCTTGTTGCTCTGCTCACACAAAAGGAGGTATTGCATGTGGGAGTTGGAGAGGCTATTTTTCTTTTCTCCGTATTATCGCGATCTGTTTGGTAACTTAATCCTAAATATCGAGCATATGGTTGTTGATGTAAAAGGCTGATTGATTTTTAATACAAGAATCCTAATGTCAAGTTCTTCTTCTCATTTTTGGTGTATTTTATGATAGTTTCTTCTGTGTGATTTAATATTTCAAAAGAGGATGCATTATGGACTGGTAAGACACACCGGATCAACTCGACACCTCCCTAGTTGTATATTTTTAGTGTGGTTTGTAGATCTTGTGAATAGTTTGTGTTAATTTACAAGTATTGGTGTATTGACCATGATGATTTTTTTATAGATTTACTAGATATATGTGTGCTACTTATTACACTTTGTTTCCTTCATATTTATACAACACTTTGACTTGTGCTCGTTTAGCACTTATTTCTCGAAAGGTGCAACTATAAGTGTGACATATCTCCTTAAAATTATTACATTACTCAATTGCATGGATAAAAACCATAAAATATAACAATATCTCTATTATATGCTTGTAGGTGATTTGTTAGGCAACACATTGATGCAATTTGTTTCAAGGTTTTAGCCTTCTTGCAGATCTAAGATATTTTAACAAAGTGCATAGTGAAACATAATTATTATTAATTGATGCCCCGAAGAAAAAAAATGGAAACACCGAGTAAGCAACCTGAAAGCTCTACTATGACACATGCGGAAGATGATGAAATGAAACATGATATATCAATATTACGAGGCCAAGTGCAACACATTTTTCTCTCACAAAAAGTAAAAGAAGCTAAGATGGAAGCTAAGATCGATGGTATAGAAGAAAAACTGAAAAACAACATGGATGATTTGAAGAAATACATGGAAGGTTTGAAGGAATGTTTCACAAAGTTGCTACAAGAAATGCTTCCTAATGGTGAAAAGGTAGTAGAGGAAACTCATGATGAGAAGAAAAGAAATGTGAATTATGATTTCATACCCTAACATTGTATTGAAGACCCACCACATTCCAAAAATCAATATGATGAAGTTTGATGGCAAGGATCCCGTAACATTGATACTATAGATGGAGCAATATTTTCACCTCCATAATGTGCAAAAAACACAAAAGGTACACATTGCAACTTTATACTAAAATCCCAATCAGTTTGTACGGTATCAATGGCTTTTCTCTCGTAAACAAATTGTCACTTGGTCAATTTTTATGAAGGAAATTATAACACATTATGAGGATACAAAGAAAAACACATTCTTTAGCCAATTGATAAATCTCAAACAAAAGGGGTCAATGGTGGAGCACATTGAGGACTTCCAAAAATTAAATATAAGTGTAATTGATGCCATCAACAATTCCATTAGCTACAATGTAAAGTCAATGTATCCATGGATCACATTGTATGAAGAGAAAGAAAATAAGATGGTGACACTAAATCATTTATATGATTTAATGGTAGAACATGCTTTATCTTGATCTTTAAAACAAAATATGTCAAATATTTGTCTCTATAGTTGATTGGATATCTAGATCATAGAGAAATATGACATATCTGGTTGTTGTTCACATGGATAAGTGGATGTACCAAACATAAGGGTATGGTACAATAACTCTGTAATATGTGAAATTCTTCTAAATCCATCACATAAATAGTTTTAGTATCGATGTTTCAAACTCTCAAGTTATGTTCATCTTTAGAAAAAAAAGAACAAAAAAATATGATCAAGCCAAAGGAATGAATAAAAAGAGTAACAATAAATCTAAAATATTGAGAAAACAATCAAATTATTTTTATTTATTTAAGCACTTTAATTTTTGAGATGAAATTTGATCACTTGATCACACCTCCCAACTAGGAACTTTTGGACTTCAAAAGTTTACTTCCCTAGCTAATATAAAGAGGCTAGGACTCAAAAACACCCTAAGCTCAATCTAAAATGGAAACTTTTCAATTGGTGCCTTTCAAGCCCCAATCAAGGCACTTCACCTATCTTCTTCATGAAGACCTGTTGTCTTGGAAAAAAATTAGTGAAGATTCTTATTGTTGTTGCAAGAACAAAACATTTATGAGTGGAATATGAACATTCTCTTTGCTCTGATCTTTACATGGCTCAAAAACAGTTCATATCGAATTTAAACTTTCGAAGAAAAACTTAAATTCATCTTGGAATTAAAAAGAAAAATAAACTTTCTTTAATGTCTTCAAGGTGAGCTTGTACATAAAAAGTACAGTGCTACAAAATGTTCCATGATATGATTGACCTTGCCTACAAAACATAGTCATCTTATACAATCTTGAAAACAAAGATTCTATACACACAAGTTTGAAATCGAATACTTGTATGAGTGAACATATGACAAACATGTAGACATATTTGAACAGAAATCTTGTACATTCATAAAAGTCCTATAACATGTGGACTATAATGAGAAAATACATACATCAATGAAAAACTTCTACTTGTTTAACATAGTGACAATGATTGTTCTGTTTACAAAATTACCTAAACAGGTAATCACAACAAGTAATTATAAAATTTACAAAACAAATTTACAATAAATTATACCCAAATTTTGCCTCTCTTAGGCTTATGGGTTCTCTTCTTTCATCAACATTGTCTTGAAGTTCACCTAGGATTGTTATGAGTCTTCTTTACCACCTCTTGTTTCCCTTGCATTATGTAGCACAATCTCTTTACCTTTATTTGAAAGAATCTTTGGATGTAACTTCAAACATTTTTCAATGTTATGTCCATGCATCTCACAATCAGTACATAAGAACTTCCTCTTGTTATTTTTAGAGGGTCCCTCATGCGAAGGAGAGTCATTATGCTTGATGTCAAAATTTTGATTCATTGTTTTAACCATAATCATATTTTTCTCACATTTATCGACACAATCGTCAAATGCATCACAAAATGTACAACGGTACTTATTCCACAATTATTCAAAATTTCCATGCATTGGAAAACACCCTTCAGAGTTATACATGTCTCTAGGGTTGCAATCTCGACAAAGTGCAGTGGACGATGCCATGCAAGATCCCTTCAAGTATTCATCCCACTTGGGAGATGAATTAACATTTTCACAAGGTGGTGACATCTCATCCTCAGATGGTTGATGTTCCTCAAGCCGTTTGGGGCATTCTCCAAACTCCCTTCAACCATAACCCAATCCATGATACTTCAGTCTCCCCTGAGCCATAAATGCATTGGTAATATATTGGCCATTTATGTCAAGGCATCCAACGTCATAATCCACCGTGGAAAGAAAATTCATACCTAATCCTTTGGTATGTTGATCAAACATTGAAAAATAAGTGGTATGCACATAAATGGAAGGAATGGTACTTGAGATGTTGATTACCTCCTTAAACTTGTCATTCATATTTTCACCTTTTGATCATCAAGCACTTGCTTTCATGAAAAGCATATGTTCCTCTTCTCCTCTTCATATATTTATAACATCCTTCTCAACTCTATGTTGTCCATATGAAGAGCCAAATTTTGCTCCTCTAGCTCTTGGAGACTCTTGGCTTCCCATTTTTTCAACTTGGTCAACTGGTGCTCTGATACCAAACTGATCTGAAATTAGAGTAGTTAATTTTTTCCTTTTTTTCCAAAATCGAATAAAAACAAAAATTAGGACCATGTTGACACTTTACAAGGTAAAAATGGGCCTTGAAACAACAAGTTTTTCCAATGTCTCTTGAAGTCATGAATTAATATTCATATGTAACTTAACATAATGAACATAAAAACACATAATCCATGTAATCATAATAAAGAGCATAACAAAATGTTTGTTGACGGAGTTCACCCCTCCTGGGCTACATCTCTGGGCCTGTCAACATGAGTACACCACTCATATATTTAGTATCAAATGAAGTACATAAATGTTTTCTACAAGTAAAACCCCTAAAAGGTAATGTCCTCCTACAAAGAACTCTCACAAACAACAACAACACAACATATCTCCTACAAATATGACATACTCCAAATGAAATGAGTTAAAAGGTGCATGTGAACACTTCAATTCCACATTTAAGCACATAAGTAAAACTTGATATTAAGAGAAATTAAACCTAAGATGAACCATGTAAGTTACAATTGTTGAAGTAGACTTATGAAGGTCAGAATACCCCTACAAGGTCTTCTCCAAGCCTAAATACCTTATAGAAATGCTTCCAGACCTTGACTGATCAATACACCTTTATTCTAAAACATGCACAAAGGCTACGTAGATGTGCCTAAATTAGACATTAGAGGTCACCAATGGATTCAAAACATCGAGAAAATGCTAAGTGGACTCTTTCTGAGCTCAATTTGGCCTAAAACTCTAAAATCTATGAGCTCTTCACCTCTGTCATGAACAAGACTGTCAATCATCCTACAAATTGGACCTTATGTGTAACTGTTCTACAATTTCACCCCAAAATTTGTTAAATGAGCGACAATTTCGCTTTCCACCGATGCATTTTGTTGGATGATTAAATTTTCCAACCACCCCATAAGTCCAAAAATTGCAGTCATATTGGCACACGGGGCCGAGGGTTCTACCTTAACGCCTGCCCCCGCCACTTAATCCCCTCAATGTCATACATGTGGTCATATTAGCGCCATCAAACTAAGGGTCAGACTAATAACCTAGTCTTCCCATCGAGCTTCGTATCTCCTGGTGTGCAGTGATGTAATGGTCCATAGGAGTTGGGGTTGGCCCCTTGCCTCAATCTCCTATCATTGGCACCTAAATCTACAAACGATGGTCCTATGGGTGTGCATCATATGAAGGAGTAGTGTTGTTGGGAAAAGTATCTATTCAGAACGCCCCTATCCCACTCTAAGATGTGACAGTGCCTTAGCAACAAACAAGGAAAACTGCTTGAGTATTCTTCTTTATGAAATGTAAATGAAGAGGAAGGATGTAACTAACCTGTGTCTTTCGCTAGTTTGTTGATCCAATCGCTCCTCTCTTCAATAGCTCCTAGCTCCCTGCTCCCTTACCGGCCCAGCTTCACCGAATTCCTGCAAGATCATGGAAGAGAGAAACTACACGAAGATATAGATTTACATTCATAAAAAGCTCAGGATCAGATTAAGCTAAACATGCAAATATAACAAAACATCACTGATATACAAGGATGTAGAAGAAACTCAAGTAGTTTTATTGATATGATAAGAAAGTCCAAAAGGAGATACAACCAAGTGAGTCCCAATCCAGCATGTACCTCCCAGCAAAGGAATCCCTTCCTCACCTCCAACAAAGCATAAATCACCCAATGTACTAATCTCAATCTCAAACCAACAACAATTCTCTGCAAAGTACAAAATTCCAGCCTCCGGATCTCTAGGATGAGGGATCCATATACAGATGTAAGCAGAGAGGATGAGTCAGCTTATGTTTTGACTTGTGGCTTCTCTCTGTCAGTTCTTGCTTCCACTTGGAGACTGAGAGCCTCTTACTCATCACTGGTCGAATTCAATGAGGCAAGTGTCATTGGAGAAGATTCTGGAAGCTTCCATTGTCTCTCCACCTCGTTGAATGACTCTTCCACTTATCATTTCCTGCTCAGCGCACCGGGGTAGTGCATTCAAGTGCATTGCAATGCACCTAACCAGTGTATTTGGGTGCTTTGCAACGTAGGCAACTAGTGGAGCTTCTGAATTGATCCTGATTTGACTAGTTTTGAGCGGTTTTTGGTGGAGAACTTCTGGGAGAAGCTGTCATTGGTTGACCTTGTTCCTTTAGTGGCAGGAAAAACACTTTTAGGGACTTTGGATCCCTTGGATTATGGACATTTCATGCTTAGAGCTGTAAGGCACAAAAATGTCTATAACAGTTGCCCCCTAAAGTATGAGGCCGTTTATCGGGTGAAATGCGTTATTAGGAGGATCCAAAGTTCTTTCAATGCTGGGAGGAGACCTGTAATAAGATACAATACAATACATTATTTTTCATACTGTTTTCATAATCTAGCTGAGGCGGGCATTCCCATGCTCAGCTTTATAAATTCATTTTTATGTACATAGGACGGACAATCGTCTGATGGTAGACTGATGATTCTGATGAAATCATCATCCTTTTGGTAGGATGATTATCTGTTCTGCAATGCTGTACATGTCAATGTCTTTATTTTTCCTGAATATATATCGCAGCCCGGATGGATGAAACTAGATCTGGGGTCTTCGATCTCGTCCGATCTTCACTCTAAGTACAAGTCGATCCATGTGAGAAATATTTTGAAGTCGAATATGGAAAGACATCGCTTGATTGCCAGTCAATGATGTAAACTATTAACAAGCGCGAGAGGAATCACCGATAATGATAATGACCCTCAAGGTACTACAGTACAATTCACGTGGTGTGAATAAAGGACTTGGCGTCGAACACCACGCAAAATCTTTCGGTCGAAGGTCATTGATGTATACCTGTCGCCGGAAGTGAGAAACTTGCTATTGAGTCATGCAAGCTTCAAAGTACTGAAGTGGGTGTTCCTAGATCAACTTCTTGGATAATGAGCTGATGTCGACAAGAAGCGATCCGTCAAAGGAGGGCCTTAATGAATCCCACATCAATGGCACGGAATGGAGCAAATGATTTTGATGGAGGTGAAAACGATCTGATGATATATGGTTCAGGGTGGCGGTCATGAAAGAATGAAGTATAATGTATGGCAGTGGATGGGACACGGGTGACTTCTCTGGATGACTTCTCTTGAACATATCGGCGACACTTATATGATGGATTGGTAGCATTTACCCCAAAGGTGGATGGTATGGCGAGACCATGGTGATGTGACTGGTGAATGAAACAACCCAACCCGACTCAGGCACAGAGTGGAAGTGTCATGTTCAAGAGTGACTTGCTACCAATAAAGGTTCTTTGAGTTTCTTCCCAATTTTTCCCCAGTCATTGCTGACCAGTACCTCTTTATTTTTGTCAAGCTTGAGGAGGATAACATATGCTTGTTCTATAATTTGCCCTTCGGGCAAACCCATCGCTATGTTTTAACGAGCCTAGCGATGGTGAAACTCGTTCTCGTCTAAAGACAAGTTTGTCGCTATTAATGTTTTTAACGAGTCTAACGACAAAGATAACTCGGTCCTTTTCATTTTTAGAGAGTCTGAAAAGGTACGTAAAGTTAACTCCGAAATTCCTTTTTCATCATCTAATCCCTTAAGTCTGAAAAAGTATAAAACAATACAGAAGGGATGAATTTTCGATAGTTTTAACGAGCCGAACAAAACAAGCGCTCGATATTTTTGTGCAATAATCCCTCAGGTCCAAAAAGATTAAAATCTAGAGGAGGGATAGCACTTTCGGTCGCTTTAACGAGCTGAAAGGCCAAAACTCGGCAATCTTTTCATATTTTACGAGTCAGATGAAAAGAGCTTAAAGAAGACTCGTCTTTTGAGGAACGAGTGATAAAACGGGTAGCAGCTGATTCCAGGTAAGGGTTGGAATTTTCCAATCACGGCAGTGTCACAAGGATGGCTAGTGAAATCACTCTTCGCAGCTGTTCCTCAAAATGGGTAAACAATCAAATGGAGGTGAATGATCGGCCAATGGAAAAGTGGAGGTGACGGTGCAAACACGACCAAGGCTTTAATGGCTGATAATGTTACATTCACGGTGGTTATTTACCGGAGGATAGTTCATTTTTTAACGAGCTTAAATACGGATTGAAACACTTGCTCGGTCTTATGTTTATTTTTTAACGAGCATGAACTATGTGCTAAAACTGCTCGATAAGATGGTCTTGTTTTGATTTTTTACCATAAATAGCTTTGCTTTTCAAAGATAGTACTGTATCTTCAATTGCTTCATCAAACTAGTTAGAAATGAACAACATTTGCTTGAAAATGAGATTAAAACGCTAATATTTTACTTTGAACTACGTAAAAAGCAATTAAAAAGTGTTTTTACCTCTCATTTTACCATTTCATTTGAACTTGGTTTGTTGGAGCTTTGGAGGTGCCTCTTCCCCCTTGATTTTCATCAGCTGATTTCGGGAGATTCTGTGGACGATTCTCGGCGCCGTCTAGACTAGGTAGGAGCTAAACCTGAGCTCTTTCATTTCATGGTTCCTTTTCTGCATTCTGTGCTTCAGTCCCTGCTTTTCTGAGCCCCTGGGGTTTGATGGGTGCGTTCTGCCATCAACGCACCCTAGGCATATCGAAACCTACGCTGATTGTGGGTCATCATGAAGGTGACTTGACATTCAACGCACCCATAACACATGTGTAGGTGCATTGGGCGCAGAAAGGAAAGTTGTTGCATAGTTTTAAATGGAATTTTTCCCTGTTTCTCATCAAAATTAGGATTTAATCTCCTCTCTTGTTTGTTTTTGCAGAGATATTGGAGCAAAATGACCCTTACATGGCGAGAACGAGAATATGAAGAAGAGGACATGATTTCCCTACATGATCCTGTTACAGTGAACACGCTGCGGAACTGTGGTTTGCTGAAGTTTTTCTGCATCTCTAGCATGAGACAGCAGATCAACCTACTGCAGTATTTGCTCGACGCTTGGGATCCTATCAATCAAGTTTTCCAGATTAGGGGAAAATCTATCCCCTTGACCGCAGTAGACATTTACTTCTTGACTGGCTTGTCGAGGCGGGGTGCCCCCATTTCTTTGTCAGGTTCGGCCTGAGGGAGTGACTCTGTGAGAGATTATGTTCGCCAGTATTGCAGGGAAGGATCTCAGCCGAGTAAAGACGGCAAGATCATCATCCGAGATGTCGCTGATAGGTCCCTTAGGTCTATCCTGTTTACTTTTGGTAGGATGGCCGGGAGTGCGTCTCTTCATGTAGCCAACAGATCCTATATGCAGCATGCCTTGGAATGCCTCCAACCGAAAATATTCAACTGGTGTGATGCAGTACTTCTTGTGATGAAGAGTCAGTTGTCCAAGATAAAGGACGGGAGTTTGAAGAACTTTGGGTTCAGTTCTATTTTGACCACCTTTGCCTTGGAGAATATACCACTGATGCAACCGTAGTACATTGCACTCGACATACCTCCTCCTACCGAACCACGTATGCAGAGATGGGTTGACCATATGTCTAGGCATGCTGGTCAGTCTCAGGTTTCATTTTCCGATACCTTCTTCAGGTGGTTTGATCGGCAGGAGATGGCTTATGCCGAGTATCCATATGCTGGCATGGACTTCCGGGGTGATCTGGATTTAGTACTGCCGGATGGCGAGTAGTGGGGTGTTATTGGTAAAATCTTTGACCATATCATTGTTTACTATTTTTATTTATAATGTCCTTGTGCTTTATTCTATCAAGAATTTTAATCAAACTCTTGTGTGCATGCAGATGTTGGTCCTGTTCGTCCAGTAGTCCGTTTGAGAGTGCCAGCCGCTGCCCCAGCAGGAGAGGCTGCTGGGAGGGTTATTCTCCGTGACCTTGATGTGGCCGAGACTCTCACAGCTGTGCAGGAGCAGGTTGAGAGCCTTACTCTCGGTATTCCCGATGTGAGGATCGACGAGCTACCTTTGCAGTTACAGCGGCATACTACTGGTGTGCCTAGACGATGGACTCGTCTCTTACGCATGATCGCACAGGTTGTGACTTGCTATCACGAGCATCATTAGACTAGGGTGCCCCCTAGAATTTTGAGTTTTTGGGTCATGTGACCGATTTTGTCTTGGTTACAGAACATTATATGTAAACCATAAACAGCTATATATATTTTGATTTTCGGGTTTTATTCTGGTTGAGCTATATGATCCACATGTAAAACATTGATGATGTGTTTCTTTTTACAAATGTTGCAAATGTCTATCTAACACATAGTTTGCTAATGAGTCGGTTAATGTGTTTAAGTTTCTGGAAATATGTTGGTATTGAATAAAATCAAATTGTCTTTCCAAAATCTTAACCCTTAGGAACATGCGATAAATAGCTGGGTTTCGGATGGAATATATACCATTGAGTTGTAGTATTATGAGTTGTGAGTCTAGCTTGACGATTAGTCGGTGTATACCATGGGTGATGGCATCAGAGAGAATTTCTATCAACGCGCTATACTCAGCGATGTTATTTGTTGATTGACCAATACATACCCCTCTGAAACTTACTAACTCGCCGCTTGGATCAAAAATGGCCCAGGCTGCGGAGGACAGGTTCCGCGAACTACGACTCGCTCTGTTGGCATATCCAACACATGTCTACAAATGGTTTGACATCTGCAATAAATGTAAAAAGGTGGACTACTCGACCAAAATGAACACTTTAGCGAAAACAAAATACAACAAAAGCATATTGGTTACTATTTAAGCATAGTAACGCTTGAGGTACAACCCATTACGAGGTTGCGCCAGTGGAATTCATCATAATCCATTAACTCGTAGGCTCCTTTTGCTAACACTCGTTTAACAATATAGGGGCCCATCCATAAAGAATTAAATTTACCTACTCCCAATTTATCGGATTCTTGGTCGTAAAGCAAGACCAAGTCACCTTCTGAGAATACACGGGGTTTGACATTTTTGTCGAACTGCGCCTTGACTCATTTCTTATGGGCTTCGTTAGCCAAAGTGGCATCACGACGGGTTCCATCCAATTGGATTAATTCCAAGAAACGGGCCTCTTCTTCTGAAGTTCCAGGGAGGAGATCGATTGCGAGTTTAAGAGACGAGATTTCGCACTAGACTGGTAGGACTGCTTCCAGGCCATATACGAGTTGGAAGGGTGTGAACCCGGTCGCATTCCTTACTGATGTTCGGTAAGCCCACAAAGCTGAGTACATGATTAGGTGCCACCTTCTTTTGTGAACTCCGATCATCCTTTGCAACATACGCTTTAGGAGCTTGTTGATCGTTTCAACTTGTCCGTTGGCTTGCGGATAATACGGAGTAGAGTTGTCTTGAGACAATCCTAGCTTGGCAGCTAATTCAAGCATCATGTGATTGTGAAAATGCGATCCATGATCCGTGACTATAGCCTGTGGTACGCCGAATCTGGCGACTACATGATTGAAAAATAAAAGGGCAGCTGTTTCACCAGTGTTATCTAATGTAGGCATCGCCTCGGCCCATTTGGTAAAATAGTCAACTGTGACTATGATATACCCATGCGCCCAGGTCGAGGTGGGGTTACATGTCATGAAATCGATGCCCCATTTGGCGAATGGCCCAAAAACAACTATTGGCTGTAGAGGTGCGGGTGGTCCTCTGGTTTTGCTATCTAAAATTTGACAAGCATGGCAACTTCTGACTGCAGTTATGCAATCTTTGAACATGGTTGGCGAGAAGTATCCTGCTCGTAAGATTTTTTGTGCTGTAGCATATCCAGATTGATGTCCTCCACACGCGCCTGAATGACACTCATTCAGGGCTTTTTCGGCCTCCTCATGGGTGAGGCACCTTCTAAGAACTGTATCAATACCACGACGGTAAAGTGTATCACCAACGATCATGTAGTCTTTTGCTTGGTATCGTATACGTTTCTTTTCAGAGTGAGAAGAGTTAGGCCTAAATTTTTGGGTTTGGAGATAAATTATTATATCTCCATACCACTCATTGCTTGTGGATATTAGAAACAAATTCTCGTCCACAATTAATTCTTCGGATGTTTCATCGTTGGACGACGATGAGAGATCGCATAATAATTCTGCAAAAACTAGAGCTTTCTTTGATTTGGATTTTACGAATTCCAGATCAAACTCTTGAAGGATTGCTATCCATTTTGAATATTTGCCCCCCAGCAACTGTCATGACAATATATAAGTCATGGGGTTGCAATCAGCCAGAATGGTAGTTTTCCGAAAGAGGACATAGTGT
Source organism: Pinus tabuliformis (assembly GCA_031772625.1). Taxonomy (NCBI): domain Eukaryota; kingdom Viridiplantae; phylum Streptophyta; class Pinopsida; order Pinales; family Pinaceae; genus Pinus; species Pinus tabuliformis. The sequence continues at coordinate 653,106,308 of CM062813.1, read as the reverse complement.
CGAAATCTTTGTATCGCTTGAACAGCTGCAAGCGCTAGTTTTTCAACATAAGAATATTTACTTTCTGTATCATTTAAGCTTTGTTGTTGGGAAAAGTATCTATTCAGAACGCCCCTATCCCACTCTAAGGTGTGACAGTGCCTTAGCAACAAACAAGGAAAACTGCTTGAGTATTCTTCTTTATTAAATGTAAATGAAGAGGAAGGATGTAACTAACCTGTGTCTTTCGCTAGTTTGTTGATCCAATCGCTCCTCTCTTCAATAGCTCCCAGCTCCTTGCTCCCTTACTGGCCCAGCTTCACCGAATTCCTGCAAGATCACGCAAGAGAGAAACTACACGAAGATATAGATTTACATTCATAAAAAGCTCAGGATCAGATTAAGCTAAACATGCAAATATAACAAAACATCACTGATATACAAGCATGTAGAAGAAACTCAAGTAGTTTTATTGATATGATAAGAAAGTCCAAGAGGAGATACAACCAAGTGAGTCTTGATCCAGCATCTACCTCCCAGCAAAGGAATCCCTTCCTCACCTCCAACAAAGCATAAATCACCCAATGTACTAATCTCAATCTCAAACCAACAACAATTCTCTGCAAAGTACAAAATTCCAGCCTCCAGATCTCTGGGATGAGGGATCCATATATAGATGTAAGCAGAGAGGATGATTCAGCTTATGTTTTGACTTGTGGCTTCTCTCTGTCAGTTCTTGCTTCCACTTGGAGACTGAGAGCCTCTTACTCATCACTGGTCGAATTCAGTAAGGCAAGTGTCATTGGAGAAGATTCTGGAAGCTTCCATTGTATCTCCACCTCGTTGAATGACTTTGCCACTTGTCATTTCCCACTCAGCACACCTGGGTAGTGCATTCAAGTGCATTGCAATGCACCTAGCCAGTGTATTTGGGTGCTTTGCAACGCAGGCAGCTAGTGGAGCTTCTGAATTGATCCTGATTTGACTAGTTTTGAGCCGTTTTTGGTGGAGAACTTCTGGGAGAAGCTGTCATTGGTTGACCTTGTTCCTTTAGGGGCAGGAACAACACTTTTAGGGACTTTGGATCCCTTGGATTATGGATATTTCATGCTTAGAGCTGTAAGGCACAAAAATGTCTATAACAAGTAGGGCCTTTCCCTAGCCCCACCATCGATAGCTCCTTTTGCTCAGTGTCATGGTTGCATGTGGTGGACACGACCGAGGGCTAAGGGTCATTACCAAAACCCTCTTTGGTGAGCTCCTTCCAAAACTCAATCAAGGGTTGTGTGGCAATAACGTGACTGGGGGTTGGGACTAGCATCCTGACCCCTCTTTCCAAATGACGGAGACATAAAGTTTCAAGTATTGGTTCTGCCCATAATATAACAAGCACCACAGTGAGCAAAGTTGGTAGAGCGCTAGAATGATAGCTAGGAGGTGAGGGGTCTGAATATGGTCGGGCCTTCGACTGACCCACACCAAATTTTTAAGTGACCTTGGGCTGCCAAATGGCAACCCATGACTGGGCCACGTGGCACCCATTCATTGGTCCACTTCAATCAAGCATGAACCAATCAGATACGCCCAAAAACCAGTGAACCAAAACTTGCCATGTTCTAACTTGTCACTGGGTCATACCCTACAGAGTCACCTTGCTAACTCAACAATACAAAATCCGAGTCCGCTGCCCTTCTCAATTTTAGTTGTTTCGCTAAATGATCATCACAAGATAACTTGAGTATACAGTGTCGAATTGAGGTTAAACGAACGTTGTTTGATTCATAATGACAAGCACTTCTATTTGGTGATGGTTTCAAGACTTTCTAATAACTTTCATTTTTGAGTTAAAAATTGATCACCTGATCATATACAATTGTTGTAAATTTCCATGTAGGTTATTACAAGAGTTGTTATTGTTACAAGTTCCATCATAGGCTCTACTTCAATTACTACAATTCCTATCATCCAGTTGCCACAACACCTACTAGTCAGTTGCTACAACACTTATTAATGAATTGTTATAATATCTATTATGTGGGTGTAGGTATGTTTATTTTTCTTTTATTTAAACTAAGTTCATTCGACGTTTTGGATTTGTATTTGGAAAGACACTTATAATTCCATCCTAATTCCACATCCATTTCCATTTCCTTTATCAAAGGTGGACACTCTCTTTAGTTTGTGAGGTATCATTACCTTTTTATTCTATAACATTCCCTCACCATTCTTATCAATCTCCACTCCAATATTCATACATGCTAAGGGTTCAAAACTTTCAATAGTAAAATAATTTGTTGCGACCACACAAGAACCCGTAGTAAGAATGATAAAAGTCCTTATTGGTTCCACACAAGAACTAGTAGTAAGAACAATAAAAGGTCTTGCTACTACCACACAAGAACTAGTAGCCATAAAAATAAGATGTTGTTGCTCCAATTTAACCAACAATGGAAAATTAACCAGATGAAAGGGAGAACCCACATTTATAAATGTGATATATCTCTTGTTTGTCCATGATCATTTTCAAATCTACCATTTTAAGTAGCATATCCAACTTATTAGTGTGTTTAATATGCAAGCAACAACAAGGACATTTGACAACAATAATAAAATAAATAAGACCTATTCTTGCTACACAAAACTAAGAATAGGAAATGAAACATCATCATGTCACAAGAATTTAGCTATTAGGATGTTGTTGTTACTACTCTTATAACAATATTGCTGCTACTATACTTTTTATGTGCAAGGAAGGGTTTGTCTATATCTCAAAATTTGTGCACCCGATGGTCATGATTTGTTTTGAGGGAAAATAATAAAATAGGATAACTATGCTTGCATAAATTGTAGATTTCAGAGTGAAAAATATAATGTTATTTTTCTTTATTTAAATTGTATTTTTAAGTGCTAAATAAAGTATATATAAGACTAAATAAACATTTTCATCAGAAGACTTAATTTTTTCATGATATATACATAATTTTCTTAAAATGATATATACTAGCAACTGCACAGAAAGTTGCAAAAATGTGGTAAGCCATTAGTGTACAAAAGAGTAGCATTAAATTGTTACTCTTCCAGGATGACACTAAAAGTGTCATGATATGTTCCCAAATGGTGTAAGTAGAATTTTTGATCCTAGTTAAAGAGGGGGGTCTCATGATTTACAATCACGGGCATCCACAATGTTAGGTTCTCTCTGTTTGGTCATTTATTGTATTCTCGATGGAATGTATGCATGTGTGAAGGAGAAATTGTTGTTGTCTTTTTCTCATGGTTTTATGGTTGTTGATTGTAAAGCAATTCATACTTTTCAATTTTTTATGACTGACATATACTTCAACATATTTCCCTGATGGGATGTTTATGATTTGATGGCAAGTGGTTGTTAACTTTTAATTGTTTTACTTTATGTAAATCACGTATGCTCTAGCCTATTTGATTGCATTGATTAGCACCATTATGATTAGGGGTGTAGTGACAGAGAGAAAATTATGGCACGTACTTGTACATTAAAAAAGACTTAGATGAGTTAAATTTGAACTCAGTGAATTGGCTTATAGTAGTTTCTCGCCTAGTTCAATGAATATAGATACTTGTTTCAAAATACCTATCATCATTGTGAAATGTCCTCAATGGATGATTGCTTAGGCATGTCTTTTATTTTAATAAGATTGGCCTGACATATGTCCTTGTAATAAAAAACTGGAAACCTGGATGTAAGCTACATAAAGAAAAATCATATTTGTGAAGTGTCATAAATGTATGATTGCTTAGGCATGCTTTTTCTTTTAATAGGATTGGCCTCACATATGTCCTTGTAATAACAAACCGAAAACCTGGATGTAAGCTACATAAAGAAAAACCAGATAAGTATTCTAAATGCCTGTTAATCTGCTAAAGAACACCCAACGGGTCTATAGAGTAATGTTATCTTTGTAGCAAAAATTATCTTCGTTTTCTCAACAAGATGCATTGTAAATGTTTCTAGATGAGGTTTATTCATGGGTCTGCAACCTTGACTTGTAGCATGTGGGAAAACAAATGCAATCTTGGGAATGGTTCTTTGTTTTCTTACTAGAGTAAGAGTTATCAGAGATGCTTCTATTGAATTTGATCATCGAAGTCACATTTTTCGTATTGCAATTGTGCAGGTCTAGTCCTCTTTTGCCTTTGATTTGATGACGTGTTTTTTTTCTCTCTTTTTCTCACTTCTATTTACTAAACTTATATGAAAAGAAATTTGTTGAGTTTTCTTTGAAGTTTATTTAAAAAATGCAAAGGAAATGACCATGTAAGTCTTCTCCATCTTTGCTGGAACAAGTTCTAGCATGCCATGGATAATATATGAAGACATGGCAAGATAAATGAATCACAAAACTTTTTGGATGGCAAGTTTATTCATGGGTTTTAAACCTTGACTTATAGAATTTTGGAAAGTGAATGCAATATTTGGAATGGTTCTTCGTTTTCTTACTAGACTGGAAGTTGTGGCAGTTGCTTCAATTGCAATTGACCTTTGAGGCTGCATTTTTCATATTGAAATTGTATAAATTATATTATTTATACAACATTTTGAATTTTTTAAAATAGTTAATTATAATATTTATTTTTGTATAATGAAATAATGAATATTTGTTTTTTTTTTAATGGTAGAAAAGAAAGATTGGTTTCATTAAAACAAAAGTAAACTATATCTACATAGTTCTTTCTTCTATACGTAGTTCTGGTTAACTTTTATTTGTTTTTAAATTGAAGAGTGGAATTTCAACCCATAATTTTTGGTACCTCATAGTTTTGTGTTAATGGATTGCATGTAATAAGAAAAGACATGGAATATTCCATGTAAGGGCTTTAGAAATGATGAGCGACCCTTACTTGGTGAGCTTCGACAAATTTGGTCAAAGATATTAATAGATTCGTTTATGTTGTAATTTTTTATTTTCTTTGTTATTGTTATTACTAACCACCAATAACCATGTTTGTCAACCACTATAAAAATTAAATGGATATGTTAATGTATGTGGATCTATACTAAGAGATTTAAGACTTGTCTGCTAAAGGAAATGTTTGGAGTAAGGGATCATGGTATGGAAAAGGAGACTGTAGTTTCAATTACACTAAGAGGATAACAACATTTATAAGTGTTTTTAAAAGAAAAATTGGTATGGTGAGATTTAAAGGCGATAGCAACAATAAAATAAACAAAGTATAATTTTAATTTTATAATAGAGATGATTTTTTTTAAATTAGATGTAAATGGATATACAACTTAAGATGTAGGATCAAAGATAAATTTTCCTCTTTGGATAAGAATATAAATAGATTTATTGATCTTAATTTTTTATATGGATCTTGCAAAGTAAAATTATTATTATTATCACTATTATTATCGCTATGTTGTATTTTTTATATTCTCTCCTAATTTATAAATAATAAAAAAGTAATTTTGTTAAATAAAAAAAATATATTAAATTTTTTTGAAATTAAAAAAAATTAGTTTTATAATTTATTTTTATACAATCAAACATTTACATTTGAATTAAATATTATTAAATTGTAACACCCCTCTCTTCTGTGTTAAATAATTGTAAACTTAAGTTGAGTTAAAGCTAGGTGTGATACCCTTCCTTGTGGGTTCAACCATTTTAAACTTAATCGGAGGAAAGCTAAGTGTGATATGTAATATGAAAAGAAAATATGTTATTAAATAAATAAATCACTTGGAGGGTGGAGCACCAAGAGAGATGAGATTCTTGCCAAATCCCATTACTCTTCTCACACACATTATTGGCTGTGGACTTTTTTACTCTTCTCAAACACATTATTGGAAATTTGTTTTATGTATCTCTTTGTAACCTTGCTTGTTACCAATTTTTTAGAAACACAGAAAAGACAAAACATGAATTCATACAAAACATGGGCTGTTACTCTTTTATTGATCACACAAAATATGATGATTACAATTAAACCGGTGAAGGGTATTTAAATCTTTTTGACTAGCTAACTGTCTTAAATATCTTGACATGCAATCACACACTCAAAGTCATTTATCACTTGACTTGACTCAACACTCAATCATAAAATCACTCAATTAACTTTAACTAACTCTCTATGTTTAACTAACTCTTGATGCAAGAGAAATTATCTTATTTTAAGCAGAAAAAAGTTCATTTAAAAATTTTAAAAGTAAAATACGTTCAAAATAACCATCAAATTCCAACCTTGCTGAGGAGAAATGGCCACAAAAAGCATGGTGACTTCGAAACGCTCAGATGACAAATTGTTTAATGTCACTGAGGCTGTGGCATTTGAATCTCGACTGGCACCGCTAACATTATTCCGCTACCAAACGTTTCTAGTAAGATACTCTCGAAGGTCATCGAATACTGCAAGCACCATGTGGAGGGTCAGAAGCCTGCACATGAGAAATCAGCCATTTCCGAGGATGAAATCAAGACTTGCGATCAAGAATTCGCTAAGGTCAATGATGCCACCTTCCCCTAGCTAATCTTGATATTCTTTCAGAAACCGTTATTTAATTAGGAATTTGATCGTTTGGTATTCTTTGAACCAAACTAACGTTTTTCTTATTTGGAACCTAAATTGCGCCAACCAAATGGTTTCGAACCTCTGAGGATAGTTACCGATGGCTTCTCCAATCAATCAATGTTCCATCAACTTTTGTATTTTTTAATTTCTGTTCTTTTTTAAAAGCTAGAAATCTTATGTCGATGATTGTTTCCCATGTATTCTGAGATCCTTCAATTATCTTTGTTTCCTTGTAGTCCCATTCCATGTAATTGTTCCGCAATAGCTCCGTCACTTTGTTTAGTAATGTTGTGCACATGTATATGCCTGTCCAGGCTATAGATACATTTGTATATTTTACGGAAATTTTTTATATTTTACGGAAATTTTTTATTATTAAGTTTTTTGGGTTTTTGCAGGCTACTAATTACCTAAACATAAAAAATCTTCTAGACCTTACATGTCAAACTGTTGCCGACATGATAAAAGGGAAACGCCAGAAGAAATACGTAAAAATTTCAACATAAAGTATGATTTTACTCTTGAAGAGGAGGAGGTCAGGTGTGAAAATCAGTGGGCCTTTGAATGATTGTAGGGAATTGGTGCAAAAATAGTATATATATTTTTGTGCCATGGTGTTTGGTTTTATTGTAGTCGAGAATTAGTCAAGAATGGGCTCCAACTGTGTGGCATGCTAGTATATTTTTTACTATAGTAATTTAGAAGGTGCCGACTGATAAAAATGCAATTTGGTTTAAAGCATTTTTTAAATTTAGAAGGTGGGGATTGGAAAAAATGCAATTTGGTTTAGAATATTTTTCTCCAAAGATTTTTTTTGCGAGTAGAACATAGCGTTTTATTAAAAGAAAATTCACACGTCTTATGTGGTTTTAACATTTTGAATTTTTTTTTGAATCTATGTGCACTAGATGGCTTTTCTATTTTTAATTTCCTTGTATTGCACGGATGAATGCTCTCAGTTTAGAGTATTATTGCACGAATGAATGGCCTCAATTGCCTCAGTTTAGAGGATTATTGTGTGGCATGTTTGTATATTTTCTACTATAGTAATTTACAATGTGGGGACTGACAAAAAGGCAATTTGGTTGGAATAATGTTTGCGAATAGAATATAACGTTTTATTAAAAAAAATTCCTCACATGTTTTATCTGGTTTTAACATTCTGATTTTTTTTTTAATTTATGTGCTGTGCATGGCTTTTATATTTTTAATTTCTTTACTATTATTATTGCACAAATGAATGCTCTCAGTTTAGAGTATTATTGCATGAATGAATAGCCTCAGTTCAGATCCTAGCTACAGCTTGATGCCTTCTTTTGCTAGGTGCAATTTTTGTTGTATCCACCAGTTGAGAGCCTTCTTTGCCTGACAAAACCTCATAAAGTTTCAAATGAGGGCATGCTCTTGCATATACACCCTGTAAGCAGCTATTTCAGGGTCTTCGATTTCTAGTGTTGCGATTTCTTAGTTTTTGGTTTGCACGTGTTTGCGGCCGATTGCTGAGCCCGGGTCTTCGCACAGGTCCCTGCCGCGGTGTTGCTTGGTTGATGTTCAACACATTTTGCTCCCCCTCCCTGTCTTGGGTGGTTGGATGAAGGCTTTCTGAAGCCATTGTGATTGGTAAGTTTTGTGAAGAAGGAGGCCTTCATCTCCTTTTATTTTCCAGTGACAATTGCACTAGAGGAGGGGTGTCAGATCCCTTGCTGACGCTACCATGGCATATGTTAGATCTGTTGGCTCCCTGTTAATGGCGGTTTAGAAGGTCGACGCTCCCTGTGTGTTTCGTGGCATGTGCTTAAATCTAGCGATGTGTCTGTTTACTAACACCTGGGGGTTTTGATGTAACGACAATGTGACTCCAACAAGTGGTATCAGAGCATACATAACACACAGAGGGCTCTTTGTTAATGGAGATGTAGAAGGTCAACACTCCCTGTGTCTTTCGTGGCATGTGCTTAAATCTACCAATTTGTCTATTTACTAACACCTACGGGTTTTAATGTAACAACGATGTGACTCCAACAAGTGGTATCAAAGCATACATAACACACAGAGGTCTCGAGTTCGAAACACACTGGCTCGAGTTGGGGGGGAGATTTTTGGCTCCCCGTTAACGACGGTGTAGAAGGTCGATGCTCCCCATGTGTTTTGTGGCATGTGCTTAAATCTAGCGATGTGTCTTTACTAACACCTATGGGTTTTGGTGTAACAGCAATCGTGACTCCAAAAAGATCAAAACCCAATTTTGCAGATGTAGTAAAGCTATTCTCTGCAATTCACATTAAATATGTGGCTAATTATATATATCTATATATATATTATATTTTTATTTAAAATTTAAATGTTATGGTAACAATATCGTACTAAATAAAAAGAAATGTTACAAAGAAATCTATTTGTGAAATAATAATGACGATGATAACAATGATACTAATAATGATAATGACTATGACAACAATGAAGAAGAACACATGATGATGATGGAAACAATGATGAGAATAATGTTGGGAACATAAGAAGGTAAGAGATTACTTACATTTTTGTAGAAGTTTATTTATGTGCTTATATTATAGAACTATCCAATGCCCAATTTCATTATGGATTTTATGATAATTTGTCATTAATTTAGCAATGTGAATCATTTTTCTTCAAATTAAGTCAAAATAAAGACATTTTTAATATTATGGTTTAGGATTAATCACTTCTTTATAATATCCTTAAGTTTATTTTTTTCCTCTCCTTGTTTATCACCCCATAACTTTTCCGTAAATTTAGAAGCAATAAATTATATGTAGAGAGATTTGTGCCTTTATTCCCTAATGGTTTAGCCGGTATCCTTATTCCATCCCCGCTTGAAATGAAGATTGTTTTGGATAGAGTTTTCTAACTAGGTGAAAGTTCTATCCGAATAATAAGATGGCCTATGTTACTTATAGTTTTGATATTATAAATTGTAAAAGTCTTTTGGATCTTCTCTATCTTTCTCCATGATCATATAGATATATTGCATCCCCAAACTTCACATATATATAGGTTATTAATAATACTAATTTTTCTTATTACATATCAAAAAATTGTTGATTTATAATTATTTTCAAACATATAATAAACTTTTAATCCGTATTTATTTGTTTTCTCAATACTATACGATCGATAATAATTTTAAGAAATTGCTATAAAACTTCTTTAAAATTATTATACATCTAACTACAAAATATAACTTTCATATATACATTTATAACTTCATTAATCATTTAAAAAAAATACACATAAATTTATTATATTACTCAATATATAAATTTATTATATTGCTCAATATATATAATCAAAACAAAGTAACATAATCATTATATTAAACAATATCGTATAACTTATAATAGAATTAGGGATAAAATTTCATTAGCATGTCTTTAAAGTATTTATGTCAAAAATTGATCAAACTACTTACTTTATTTTCTGTATTCAATTTTTTGTGATCCATAATGAATTAAGCAAATTCTTTAGGTGGAAATTACATAAGAAATTTTTTTGGCCAACCCGTTTGGAATGGTTTATCATCAACCCCACAAATATTTTGTAATACCACAATGTAGCACAAAGTCACCACTTTCAAAAGGTATTCGTTAGCGTTATATCTACTCATTTAATTTGCTGGTTGTTGAAGAAGTAGAGGTGCCCAATGCAAGTGAGTATGATGCCAGGTTTTCCCTACTAGACATATTCTCCTCTGGTCAATATATCAATGTTAATTTGAAATTCCATACTATATATTAATGTTAATTTGAAAGAATGGAAATAAATGGTATTTTTTTTTTCAGAAATTTGCATGTTGTTTGCAACAAATACATCAAAAATTAATTTCAGAATTTTCAAATTGTTTTTCTTCTAGGTAATTTTACTATTATTCCCTATGGCGGTGTCGTTCCCAACAGTCACCCAAAACTCTACTCAAGGCTGATAACGGGAACCCAACAAGGCTGGTAACGGGAGACTAGCTCTTATCACATGAATGTCTATTCTTCACGGTTTGAATTCGACAGCTCGTCCTGTTGATGATTCCTTACAGGAAAGAAATTCAATTTTCTTGAATTCCTAGGAGGAGACATACAAAGTCTTGAATGAAGTAATCCAATTGTTTGTTCGCTGCCAAAAAAGGCCCATCTAGCTCTACACGGTGGATAATATAGTTTTGTAGTTTGCGTTAACCGTTGTTGCAGTGGCGCACTGGAGCAGCAGCAGCCGCCGCCTGTACAGTACCTGCAAAATCAAAACAAACGCGATCATCCAATCTTAAGTGTTTAAAGAAATTAGAACTTTGATCTTACAACGCATAGAAAGATAGGAAAAAAATATTTAATATATATATGAAATGGTTTTTTGACTATTAATTTTTATCAATATTGGATAGAGATTTTATACATAATTGGAATTTTTTAGGATACTGAATCTATTTATACATTCATAAATATATTTTCAAAATAAAAAAATAAAAAAAATTGTATTACCAAAATTCAGTGAAATTTAATAAAAATACTATTTCAGATATATATTTCTATATATTTATATAATGGGAAAGACCTTTATATAAACAATACATACCTTTTGCTTCTTAGGACACTAAAACTTGATAACAAATGAAGAAGCTACGACAAAAGTAGACATTCTCCATGTGGGAATTGAATGTGGGTTTGGAAAATAAATATCATTCCTCCTAATTATTTAGAATAGATCAAACTCACTTTTTGATAATGATTATTATAATTTTTAAATTTTTAATTAATAAAAAAAATAAAATAATAATTTTGTTAATTTTTTAAAATTATAGATAAATAGGTAATTTAATATATAAATTCTTCATGTATCGTTTAAAAAATTAACATTGGATAATATAACAAAACATTTAATTTTATCTAATTCAATATATAATTTATTATTGGGTTGAGTCTAGAAGAGCTTTACAACCAATGAGGGAGATTTTGTGAAGTAAAATTACATTTAAAAATAAAAAAATAAAAAATACATGAACAAATTAAGAAAATATCAATAACAAAAAAAATCAATGTGCCCCATAAATAAAATATATAAATTTCCATCCTAATTTTCATGAAACATTATATAGAGAGATAAAGTAATTAAATGTAAAAATGTTTTAATTTAATGTTCAGTATGAGGGAAATGTGTAATTCCCTGAATACCTCAAGTAGATTGTACTAATAACACGTGAAAATAATATTCTTTATAATATTATTTAATATCAGTTGTATATTTATGTCGATGGAAGTTTTGAGGATGTTGGAATCAACTCACTATTGAGAGGGCACTATTGAGACGGTGTTGGGGGTGAATTAGTAGTGATAGGGTTTATTATTCTTTTAAAACTTTTTGTTATGAATATACATCATCAACACATAATCATGCACAATGAGACGAAAGGATGTCTAGTAGAAAAATCCTTCGACCCACCCGTATTTTTGTTGTTTCTCTCTTTAAATTCTATTAATCAATTGATCATCTCTTTACAATGTTTGAGTTGGACACCACCAACATGGAGCCACTAGCTCTTCTATAATTGAGCTAGCCACCAATGTGCAACATCAAAGGAAGATTGCATACTTCTTGATTATAAGGGACATTGAATGGATCCTAGATCTGTGCCATGCGTAGTTACTACTTGGGAGAGGAAGAGTGGCCTCACTACTAATTGTGACTATGGAGTGCGTATATGGGGACCTAGTGATTGCACAATGCAAAGTTGCAGATGGAAAGCGGGGGTCACTACTCGAAGAAATTATGTCGTAATGCACATTTGAGGAAGGAATAAGGCTTTGGGGATTGCACAATCTTCTCTAGTATATGAGTAGACTTCGGATATGCAGACTTAAAAGAGTAAGGAATACTGCCAAGAAACACGTCGCATTGTATGGGGCAGGAATACTGCCCTCATCATGCGCTAATCTTTGGTATGTTAGGCCAGCACGATTTGCACCTCGGCTGTCGGATCTTCCAAGATGGATTAATGGTCAGGAACAATCGAGCATGTTGGTGGGTCCAGGATGGCTATTGCGTGGTTAATCATCGGGATACATGGGATTGCGATATTATCCTCCACCATTGGATCTGGCATGGAGGATCGACGGTCAAGGGTGATGGCGTTGTTCCCCTTCCGGACCCAAATTCCTTTTAGTGGTGTCCCTATTTACGCTTCAGGTCCATTTCTAATTTTTAGTATGTTTCTAATCTCCAGCATGAACGGTTTAGGCTTGGTTTATATTTTGAGGTATTGGTAGTTTTTTGTTTTGGGGACCAAGGCTCAGTGTTTAAGCCTAGGTTGTAAATGGTTGGATTTTTCTTTGACCCAAAATTCCTTTGGGTTTGCTGTATATTATGTAAGTAGTTTATAGTTATAATGAAATTTAAGGTTCGACTCTTGCTTCAGCAAAAGAAAGAGTACAAATCCAACAGTGTGCCTTGAGAGGACTCCATTGATATTTACTTATTATGTAAAAAGAGGAAAGAGTAAAATTCTAGCAGACCATTTATAATTAGAACAAAATTAGTTCGATAAACCCCTGGAGGAATATCAATAACAAAATTCCTTGAGATGCTCCTCGAGTCACCTTTGCCAAAAATTTCCAAAACAAGTAAGAACATCCTACATTAGCAAAGATACACACATTATCATTAAAATCAGCCAACGTAGAGTATTTGATGTCTTATTTTTTCCCAAACATTCCTCTATCTTGAACAAAGTCGATCTCATCAAGTCCTCATCTGTCAGCATTTTTTAAACATCTGATGCAGAAGCATCTGGACTTAGCTAGTAATGTGCAAGTTTGTTCACATGTTGTGGTTAAACAAGTTGGATTTCATTGACCTGATTGGTCAAAAGGCAGTTTTAAAGAGAGGGTTTGATCTCTCAAGAAATGAGTTATATTTCATAACTGTAATAAGTTAGAAATTGTCTTACTTTAGGCTCAAAGATGAGTTGTTAGCATATGTGTGAGATAGAGTTAGGAATTAGAAGATTTTCTTAGAGATTTATTAAAAATAGGAGTTACTTTGTTAGACACAGTTAGAGTGATATCCGTTTTATAAAAGAGAGGATTGAGGAGTGGATTTAGGAGAGCGAGAGAACAATAGTGTGTGGAATGTATTTTGAGACAGAGGTCTTTATTTGTGTAATCAGTCCCAAGGCCGAGACTCTATAACTCTTTATTTATGAATAAATTGGTGTTGTGCACATGATTATGTATACAACCAGTGGAGATGCTCGAATACTTGTTTTCTCTGTATTCAGATGATATTGATGCTTTCTCTATTTTTCTATGCTTTATAATAGATAACACTGAGTTAAAATAAGTTTATTATATCGTTTTGATTCCGCAAGCGGAAAACCAAAATTACACTAAGAATCGACGCAAAACACATTCGGATTTGGAATCCAGAATTCAAAAATTATGGACAGGGGTTTTTAATGTTATCAGGTCTGTGGGCCCCAAATCGCATTGCTTTTGTGGAGAATACCTGGTTTGTTGAACCGCTTAATACTGACATTGCGATACAACCTGATCTGAAATGTTATATAGAAGAGGTGATAGTATATCGGGTTTGTGAGGCATTATCGCATCGCCACATTGAAGCATTGTTGTGGGGAAAAATGCCTATGCAAGACGATCCTATCCACCTAAGGTGTGACAGTGCCTTAGCAACAAACAGAGACAGCTATTCTAGTATTCTTCCTTTATGAATTAAGAATGAAGAGAGATGGATGGACTAACCGGTGTCTTCCATTTGTCCCTCGATCTGGTTTCTCTTCTCTTTGGGAGTTCCTAGCTAGTTGCCTTCTCGCTCGCCCAGCTTCAAGAGGTTTCTGCAAGATCACAACAAGAGAACACTACACAAAGACATAGATTCATATTCATAAATAGTTCAGGATTAGAAATAAAATAAACATACTAATGCAATCATACATCAAAGATACATCAGTATATAGGAGAAACCAAGATAGCTTTATTGATGAATAACAATGTTCAGGAAGAGATACAACCCAGAGGGCTCCAATCCAGCATCTCCTTTCCAGCAAATGGAATTCCTATCTTCACCCCCTTCAAAGCATTAAGCACCCAATGATTCCAATCTCAAACCAACAACAATTCTTTCCAATAACAAAATTCCAGCCTCTAGATCTCATGGAGGAGAGATCCATATATAGATGTTTGGAGAGAGGATGAGTCAGCTTGAGATCTGACTAGTGTCCTCTCCCTCTGTCAGTTCTTGCTTCCACTTGGAGGTTCTTGCTTCCACTTCGAGATTGGGAACCTCTTACTCATCATAGTCGAATTCACTGAGGCAAGTGTCATTGAGGAAGATTCTGGAAGCTTCCTGGGTCTTGACACCTCTTGGAATGAACTTGCCATTTGTCAATTCCCACTCAGTGCACCCTGGTAGTGCTTATACCTGCGTTGCAGTGCAGGTAGCCAGTGTTGACTTTGCATTTCAGCGCAGACAGCTAGTGGAGCCACTGAATTGATCCTGAATTGACTTGTTTTTGAGCAGTTTCTAGTGGAGAACTTCTGTGAATTGCTGTGGTTTGTTAGCCTTGTTCCTCTAGGGGTAGGAACAACATGTTTAGGGACTTTGGATCCCTTAGATTATGGAAATTTCATGCTTATAGCTGTAAGGCACAAAAATGTCTATAACAGTTGCCCCTTAAAGTATGAGGTCGTTTATCGAGTGAAATGCTTTATCAGGAGGATCTGAAGTTCATCCAATGCTGGGAGGAGACCTGTAATAAGATACAATACAATACATTATTTTTCATACTGCTTTCATGTTCTAGCTGAGGCGAGCATTCCCATGTTCAGCTTTATAAATTCATTTTCCTGTACATAGAACAGACAATCGTCTGATGGTAGACTGATAATTTTGATGCAATTATCATCCTTTGGATAGGATGATTATCTGCTGCAATGATGTACATGTCAATGTATTTATCTTTCCTGAATATATATCGCAGCCCGGATGGATGAAACTAGATCCGGGGTCTTCAAACTCGTTCGATCTTCACTCTAAGTACAAGTCGATCCATGTGAGAAATGTTCTGAAGTCGAACATGGAAAGACATCGCTTGATTACCGGTCAATGAGGTAAACCATTAACAAGCGTGAGAGGAATCACCGATAATGATAATGACCCTCAAGGTACTGCAGTACAATTCACGTGGTGTGAATAAAGGACTTGATGTCGAACACCATGCAAAATCTTTCGATCGAAGGTCATTGATGTATACCTGTCGCCGGAAGTGAGAAACTTGCCATTGAGGCATGCAAGCTTCAAAGTACTGAAGGGGTTGTTCCTAGATCAACTTCTTGGATAATGAGTTGATGTCGACAAGAAGCGATCCGTCAAAGGAGGGCCTTAATGAATCCCACATCAATGACACGAAACGGAGCTAATGATTTTGATGGAGGTGAAAACGATCTGTGACATATGATTCAGGGTGGCGGTCATGAAAGGATGAAGGATAATGTACGGCAGTGGATGGGACACGGTTGACTTTTTTGAACGACTTCTCTTAAACATATGGCGACACTGATGCGATGGATCGGTAGCATACCCAAATATGGATGGTATGGCGAGACCATGGTGATGTGACCGGTGAATGAAACAACCCAACCCGATTGTGGTACGGAGGAAAAGTGTCATGTTCAAGAGCGACTTGCTACCATCAAAGTTTTCTTGAGTTTCTCCCAATTTTCCTCAGTCATTGCTGACTAGTACCTCTTTATTTTTGTCAAGCTTGAGGAGGATAACATATGCTTGTTCTATAACTTGCCCTTCGGGCAAGCCCATCGCTATGTTTTAATGAGCCTAGCGATAGTGAAACTCGTTCTCGTCTAAAGACAAGTTTGTCGCTATTTAATGAGTTTAACGAGTCTAATGACAAAGATAACTCTGTCCTTTTCATTTTTAGAGAGTCTGAAAAGGTACATAAAGTTAACTCCAAAAGTCCTTTTTCGTCATCTAATCCCTTAGGTCCGAAAAAGTATAAAACAATACAGAAGGGATGAGCTTTCGATTGTTTTAACGAGCCGAACAAAACAAGCACTCTATCTTTTTGTGCAATAATCCCTCAGGTCCAAAAAGATTAAAATCTACAGGAGGGATAGCACTTCCTGTCCCTTTAACGAGCTGGAAGGCCAAGGACTCGGCAATATTTTCATATTTTACGAGTCAGATGAAAAGAGCTTAAAGAAGACTCGTCTTTTGAGGAACGAGTGATGAAACAGGTTAGCAGCTGATTCCAGGTACAGGTTGGAATTTTCCAATCATGGCAGTGTCACAAGGATGGCTAGTGAAATCACTCTTCGCAGCTGTTCCTCAAAATGGGTAAACAAACATATGGAGGTGAACGATCGGCCAATGGAAAAGTGGAGGTGACGGTGCAAACACGACCAAGGCTTTAATGGCTGATAATGTTACATTCACAGTGGTTATTTACCGGAATAGTTCATTTTTTAACAAGCTTAAATGTGGAAAAATACTTGCTCGATCTTATGTTTATTTTTTAACGAGCATGAACTATGTGCTAAAACTGCTCGGATCTTGCGTTTATTTTTTAACGAGCATGAACTGTGTGCTAAAACTGCTCGATAACATGGTCTAATTTTGATTTACGGGGTTTATTCTGGTTGAGTTATATGATCCACTTGTACAACATTGATGATGTGTCTCTTTTTATAAATGTCGCAAATGTCTATCTAACACATAATTTGCTAATGAGTCGGTTAATGTGTTTAAGTTTCTGGAAATATGTTGGTATTGAATTAAATCAAATTGTCTTTCCAAAATCTTAACCTTTAGGAACATGCGATAAATAGCGGGGTTGCGGACGGAATATATACCATTGAGTTGTAGTATTACGAGTTGTGAGTCTAGCCTGACGATTAGTCGGCGTATACCATGGGTGATGGCATTAGAGAGTAGTTCTATCAACGCGCTATACTCAGCGATGTTATTCGTTGATTGCCCGATACATACACCTCTGAAACTTACTAACTCGCCGCTTGGATAAAAAATGGCCCAGGCTATGGAGGACAGGTTCCGCGAACTACGACTCGCTCCGTCGGCATATCCAACACATGTCTCCAGAAGGGTTGACATTCGCAATAAATGTAAAAAGGTGGATTAGTCGACCAAAACAAACACTTTAGCAAAAACAAAATACAACAAAAGCATACAGGTTACTATTTAAGCATAGTAACGCTTGAGGTACAACCCATTACGGGGTTGCGCCAGTGGAATTCTGTCATAATCCATTAACTCGTAGGGTTCTTTTGATAACACTCGTTTAACAATATAGGGGCCCATCCATAAAGAATTAAATTTACCTGCTCCCAATTTATCGGATTCTTGGTCATAAAGCAAGACCAAGTCACCTTCTGAGAAGACACGGGGTTTGACATTTTTGTCGAACTGCGCCTTGACTCGTTTCTTACGGGCTTCGTTAGCCAAAGCGACATCACGATGGGTTTCATCCAATTGGATTAATTCCAAGAAACGGGCCTCTTCTTCTGAAGTTCCGGGGAGGAGATCAATTGCGAGTTTAAGAGACGAGATTTCACACTGGATTGGCAAGACTGCTTCCAGGCCATACACCAGTTGGAACGGTGTGAACCCGGTCGCATTCCTTACCGATGTTCGGTAAGCCCACAAGGCTGAGTACAGGATTAGGTGCCACCTTCTTTTGTGAACTCCGATCATCCTTTGCAACATACGCTTTAGGACCTTGTTGATCGCTTCAACTTGCCCGTTGGCTTGTGGATAATACGGGGTAGAGCTGTCGTGAGATAGCCCTAGCTTGGCAGCTAATTCAACCATCATGTGATTGCGAAAATGTGATCCATGATCTGTAACTATAGCTTGTGGTACGCCGAACCTGGCGACTGCATGATTGAAAAAGAAAAGGGCAGCTGTTTCACCAGTGTTATCTAATGTAGGCATCGCCTCGGCCCATTTGGTAAAATAGTCAACGACGACTATAATATACCCATGCCCCCCGGTCGAGGTGGGGTTACATGTCATGAAATCGATGCCCCATTTGGCGAAAGGCCCAACAGCAACTATTGGCTGTAAAGGTGCGGGTGGTCTTCTCGTTTTGCTATCAAAAATTTGACAAGCATGGCAACTTCTGACTGCGGTTATGCAATCTTTGAACATGGTTGGCCAGAAGTATCCTGCTCGTAAGATTTTCTGTGCTGTAGCATATCCAGATTGATTCCCCCCACACGCGCCTGAATGACACTCATTCAGGGCCTTTTCGGCCTCCTCATGGGTGAGGCACCTTCTCAGAACTGTATCGATACCATGACAGTAAATCGTATCACCGACGATCATGTAGTCTTTCGCTTGGTATCGTATACGTTTCTGTTCTGAGTGAGAGGTGTTAGGCATGAATTTTTGGGTTTGGAGATAAATTATTATATCTCCATACCACTCATTGCTTGCAGATATCAGAAACAAATTCTCGTCCACGATTGATTCTTCGGATGTTTCATCGTTGGACGACGATGGGAGATCGCACAATAATTCTGCGAAAACTAGAGCTTTCTTTGATTTGGATTTTACAAATTCCAGATCAAACTCTTGAAGGATCGCTATCCATTTTGAATATTTGCCCCCCAGCAACTGTCGCGACAATATATAAGTCATGGGGTTGCAATTTGATAAAATGGTAGTTTTCCGAAAGAGGACATAGTGTCGAAATCTTTGAATCGCTTGAACAGCTGCAAGCGCTAGTTTTTCAACATAAGAATATTTGCTTTCTGTATCATTCAAGTTTTTACTTAAATAATATATAGGATGTTCAATTCCATCGACTTCTTGAACTAAAACCATCGCAATGGTCGTATCCGCTGCAGCCAGATACAGGTTAAAATCTCTTTGATAGCCTGGGGCATACATTAATGATTCTTTTACTAGAGAATCTTTCAGAGCATCAAAGGAAGCTTGCGCCACCTAATCCCAGACAAAAGGTACATCCTTTTTCAAAAGACGAGTATAACCTTTAGCAAGTTCTGCGTAATTTGGAATGAACCTCCTCAGAAAGTTTGCTTTCCCTTGGAGTTTCTGAATCTGAAGCAAATTCAAAGGTGGAGGAAAATTAATGATTGCCTGAACCTTGCAAGGGTCGAGGCGAATCCCATCCTTAGAGACTACAAAGCCAAGTAAACGACCAGAACCGACGCAAAATACACATTTGTGCGGATTGAGTCTAATCTTGTAGTGTCGGCAACGTAGAAATATCGCTCTTAAATGCTGCGGATGATCAGTCCGCTTTCGCGAATGAGTCGGAAGGTCGTCGAGGTATGGTTGAACGATGTTCTTGATGTCATGGGAGGCATAATTCATTGCTCTCTGAAATGTCGCCCCTGCGTTCTTTAAACCAAAGGGTAACTTTCGATAAGCGAATGTGCCCCACGGACAAATGAATGCAGTCTTTGACGGGTCCTGTGGGCGGATATTTATTTGATTATACCCGGAAAATCCATCAATGAATGAAAAGATTTCACATCCGGCGCATTCATCAATTATCTGGTCGATGAAGGGTGTAGGGTAGTTGTCTTTCGGACAAGCTTGGTTTACATCCCTATAATCGACACACACTCTAATTGTCCCTTGTTTCTTCATAACAGGGACAATATTCGATACCCAATCGGTTAGAGGAACCGGGTAGATGAAACCAGCATGGAGAAGTTTTTCGACTTCTGCCTTAATGGCAACGGCTTTCTTGGGGTGCACCTGCCGAAGCCGTTGTCTTACTGGTTTGATATCAGGATACATCTTAATTTCGTGTTCAATGATACTCGAGTCAATGCCTGGCATTTCATCATATGACCAAGCAAAGACATCTCTGAACTCGCGAAAAAGAGCGTTATATATTTCCAGTTCTGAAGGAGAACATCCTTTGCCGACATAAATATTCTCTACAACATTTGTTTTAGTCGAGATATTTATGGCTATAGTCTCTTCAATATTGGATAAGTTTCGCTCGGAATCCACCGTATTTACAGTGTTTCATAGGAATTCAAAAACTGAAGGGTGGTAAAGGTCATGTTGAGTATCTTCTTCACAATCCGGAAGAAGGGAACGATGGTGGCAATAATTCCATGGTGCCCCCTCAATCAACATTGATTGTAGGATTCCTTCGTCGGTTCCATGCACTCTCGACCAAGGATTTAATGGGGTACTATATTCTCTAGACCTATCTACCCAAACGCTTGATGAGCGTTGATTTGGGTTCGCCTCCCATGCCCGAAACATTGATTGCTACAATATTTCTATTGGGCTTGGGGGAAAAACCATTGTATGATCCATGTTGATATCGTCTTCTGAGATCTTCGCAGAAGATATCATGTTGCAGGCTCCTACCAACGCTACTTCTCCTATATAGATTGGAGGTGGAAGTGCGAAAGTTCCCATTAATGTGGGGTCTTTCAGTAGGCCTACTCCGATATCCTGAAGCGAATGGTTGCTCCCATGGATCATGGGAATGCTTCCTGTAACTTGTGAACCATTAGGGAGGAAGTCTTGTTGGTCGACGATCATAATCCCTCCTTGAAAAGGGAATGCGATCTTCCTAAAATAAGTCGACACTACAGCTGCCATGGCATATATCCACGGTCTTCCCAGTAGGATGTTGTAGTCAAGATTCCCATCGATGACTTCAACATCTATTTCTACTGTTTTTCCCCCCAGTTCAACCTTCAAGTTATTTAGGATACCGCACGGGGTATAGGTCCTTCCGTCGAATGCTTTCAATGTCGTCGAAGATCGCGACAAGGTCGGAGACCCTAAAGTTTTCCAGCAACTCATCGACATAATACATGTAGATGCCCCCTCATCAATGATTGTTCGGTGAACAGTTTTGTTGAGGGCTTTCACTTGAATAAGGAAAGCTAGTTGAGCTGGTAACTGAGGATCGTATCCTTTGTGGTCGAAGGATACAAGATTGGAATCCTTAGGATCAACCCCACCAATAGCTGATAACAAAGCCTGCCTTTGGGATGGACAATTTTGTAGTACTTCAAGAGTTGACATAGCGGATGGCGATTGGGCCAAATCTTCCACTATGTTATAATGTTGCGCCGCTCTGGCGCGAGGATTAAATGTCGACTTGTGTACTACTCCCTTTGGCAGTTTTATTGTTAATTCAGGAATGATGGGCAGTACAACTTCTGTCGAAGTTGTTGTCGAACTACTTGGTTGATCTTTACCTTTGTCGTTCGACAGCTGCGGATTCTCGTAATCTTTGTTCCTTGTCGAAATCAAAGCATCATTTTGTTGCTTGGAGATCGACAACATTAGCACTTGTGACGGGGAAGCATTTCCACTATCAACTAGATTTTGACCTGGATTTGGGAATGGATCAGTTAACACAGCTGAGGTTTGCGAACTTTTGAAGAACCTTTTAAGCTCAGCTTTGTATGGACAATTGCCTATCCAATGATCCTCATCACATATAAAACATGGATTTTTTGGTTTCCCTTTCCCAGGAGGGTTTGAAGAAGTTTTTTCAGGGGATGACTCACCCTATTTCTTCTTCTTCCCTTTGTTTTGCTTCTTCTTGCTTCCTGGTTGATTGGTTTCTTTGCCTTTATCTGCTGATACGGCATTTACTTCCGAAGCAAGAATTTATTCTTTTGCATTTTGATCTGAAATCTTACAGGCCTTTTTGGAGTTGGCCTTTGTCGATTTCGCGTTTGTCGTGCCAATCACGCCATCGCCGGCGCGAGAGTCATTGTTTGATTTAGGAGGAGGAGGAATTGAAAATTCCGGTCTAGGGGCGTCAGGTATTTTGTCATAGAGCGTGCCAGACTAAGTATAGACTAAGTCCAGATACTGCGTACGAGCGATAACTTGCTCTTCCGTTACGACTCCCCCCTTTGCCACATCTTTCGTTATAGCAGGAAGTAATGACTTGATAAACCATTCAGCTAATAGCTGATCAGGAACGTACGTTTTCACCATCCTACGACGATGACGCCACTCATGTATATGATCAGATATGTGAGTGGTCGTCGTCTGTTTGAAGTTGGTTAAGATTTCCGTTCCCGTTTCATACCTTATCGGTAATTGAAAATGGGTTAAGAATGTCGTGGCTAAGGTGCTGAAATTGTCAAACGAAGCTCTAGGTAATTCAATATACCATTTAGCCGCTGGACCCGTTAACGTCCTCTGAAAGAGGAGAAGCCTTATCGAATCATCGTTTAAGGTGTTTGATGAACACCATAGATGAAAGGTCATCACGTGATTCGATGGGTCTTCACCCAGATTTCCATTAAATTTAGGAATGTCCGATGGAAGTTTGTGAGGAATCGCTAGCCACCAACGGGTGTAAGCAATTGGATCGTTTGTTAACCGGTGTAAATAGGGTAACTCTAAAGTTGCCACGAATGGTAACTGTTGATTCAAGTTAGGTGAAGCATACCCAGGGTACGATGGAATTGCCTGAGCAGTGGGCCTTTGCATACCAGCATAATGTAATTGATGTTGGTATGACTGATACGGTTGGTGGACTTGACCACTGTAAAGTGGTTGATTTTGACCGTTTTGAATATACGGTTGTCCACTGTTCGCAAAGATCTGCTGCTCAGAACCTTGGTACACTTGCTGGAATTGTGGTTGTTGGTATTGCACCAGCCACGGTTGTGAAGCCATGCTCTGTTGTGCTATACTAACCGTTGGACCAAGGTGTGGGGTAATTGTACCCGTTTGGACCTGTGTCGCCCCACCAGTAGGCGATTGTGGTTGAGTCAAAGGGTCAAGGGGTTGTTGCATTCAACCTAAGAAATCTGAGGTTGACATACAACAGGCAACGTTTGAACTTGCGACACTGTCACAATAGCCGGTGTGGTCGGGATGTTCGACATAGGTACACATTGTTGCATAAAATACACAACCCTTGGTTGTTGAGGTAGCATAGGTAACCAACCACTTGATGTAACTCCAGTATAACCTAAATATTGTTGTGAACTCCCGTATGGATATCCTCCCATGGGGGGTAATGAAAGGGCATACTGCCCCCCATATAGTGGTAATCCGGAACTCAAGGGGATTGTTTGTCCTTGGGGAGTGGATTGCCCAAATTGACCTCCAAATGGATCAATCTGGCGAGTTTCAACATAAGAGTTGCCAGATATTATTCCGGAGGAACAAACTGGAACGGACCACACTGTCGAAATAGTCCCTGGGTGGACTCCTTCTAGCGGTTGTGAGCTAGTCAGGACAGATGGTATGCCGGCAAACATTGT
Organism: Pinus tabuliformis; assembly: GCA_031772625.1. Classification (NCBI taxonomy): domain Eukaryota; kingdom Viridiplantae; phylum Streptophyta; class Pinopsida; order Pinales; family Pinaceae; genus Pinus; species Pinus tabuliformis. Next base: position 653,082,465 of record CM062813.1, on the reverse strand, counting down.
CGGAGTGACGGCAGGGAGTTCTGCTGTCGCTGTGTCATTCGACACAGTCCTAGATGTTGACGGTTGTTCAGAAATTTTGAGTCTATCCAAGAGATTACCTAGCGATTCTACAGGAACTTCCACTGGTGGTAGACTAACTTCTGATGTCGAAGGAAATAGAGTGACCCCGACTCCAAAATGTGTTGGAGTACTTGCTTGCGGATCTTCTACAATTTCCTCTATCGCAATCAAACAGCGACGGTGGAAGGGGAAAACCATCAGGTCTGTAAAATATTTCTGGTGCTGAAGAAGGGGTTGAATCGACAGCGACAGTTGTTTGAGGAGCAAGACTCTCTGAATCGGTCACAGATGGAACTGGTTCAGTAACGCAAGTATTTGCTCCTAGACTAGGATCAATGTCACTGTCCCTCTGTGGCCGTTGAACTTCTTCTATAGACGCAGGGTTTCCAGAAATGTTTGGAGTAACCGGAATCTCAGATGTTGTTGGAACACTTGTTCTAACTTTGATAGGAGATTTCAAACCGGTTAAACGAGTTCGCTTTGTCCGTACTGTTTTCGATTCCGGAGACAAAGACGGTTGACTCGTAAGCCTCCACGAACGACGGGGTTTCAATTGACTTTCTTCCACGATTGTGGATTACTCGATCAACCAAAATACAAAAAGGGGAAAGTGTGTTTCCAAATTAAATGAATTTTTAGACGCTTTAGACACAACTTGCTTTTTCACTTTTAAAGAGTCGAGAAAAAAGCTAAAGATGACTCTAGTCTCCTTCGATGTTTTAATGAGCCCGAAGTGACAAATGCTCAGATGGACTTTTTCCATTATAGAGTCTGAAAAAGGCCAAAAGGAACTGCTCTGGAGTTCTAGGTAGAGGGTGTGCCAAACTTTTCGCAAAACCGCAGAATACTTTTTAAGGTACGGGCGGTCGATCTTCCTGAATGCTGTGTTCAGTGCATTGCGATCAGTAGGGCGGCCGACACGGCTTCCTATGGATAAAGGTTATATTCCTATAGGGGTCTCCCAATATATACGCGACGGTACGTGGGATCACAATCCGTACTGGCGCTATCATCCCTCAGGAGGAATCACCCACCATCAACGAGATCGACAGTCACCAGGCTTTACGACGCCGGAACACGTCTCTAACCTAGACCTCTATGTTGTGCGTTATGTTGCAAAGCGTTGTTAAGTTCATTCAATTTACTTTAGGTTGATCTTTTTTAGAAGTTTTCCTTTTGAGGTTCACCACGAGATGTATGATACAATTCCTAAATGCAGTCTAAAGATGATAAGCAAGATTTATATCTTTTCAACTTATGAAAATCCTAGCTACAAAGGGAAAAGAAAGACACCATCTTTTCTCAAAGAGCAATCAACACACTCTAATGCACTTTTCCTAAATCAAACATGCAAACTATCAAGATGCAAATGCACAATGCAGGTGTTTGTTTTCCTCTTTCTTAGTATTGATGCCTACAAAGAAAGCCTTTTGTACAACTTTGAATTTGCTTTTAAATGACAAATACAAACAAGTTTACTTTTCCGAAATTAGAGAGGGTAGAAGAGATTACAACACTTAACGATTTCCGAAATGAATACTTGTTTCGACACTTAAAAGAGACAAACTCAAACCAAAAGCAAAAGTAAATGTATAATCAACTGTAAATAGCCAATGAACTCTCTCCTAAGATCACAATCAACAGATCTGAATCAAGGGCTACAGGATGACTATTTCACTCTTGCAAAGGAAAACTGTAAATGACGCCACAAACACATAAAAACACTCATAGTCTTTTTGTACAAAAGGAGGTGGAATTTAAGCAGAGAAAAGGAGTTATCAGACTGGTACCTATGCTGGTTACAGGCTGCAAAAATCAGAGATCAAAACAAGGCAAAACAGAGCAGAGAACCCCAGCTGCACAAGGCCTAACTGGATCAGCGCACCCTCAACACAGGGGTTTTGACATTCAGCGCAGGTAGCCTTCACGGGACCTGCGTTGAAATGCAGAACCTCTTCACAGGGTCTGCGCTGAAGGAGAAACAAGAGTTTCTCACTGGGTTCTGGGTCACAGTTTGCTATTTAATCTACAGTTTCAGGCCAAATCAAAGCAACAAGCAACGTACAATCAAAGGGATGCTTTGAGGGAGTACTAAGATCTATCACAAAGGATCATCAAATCATTTGTGAGTCCATTGTTCATATCATAGACAAATCCAGTGATTGGATCAAAGTAGCAGCTGTCTACTTTGCATCTGAGAATAGCAGATGCAGTTCGATTGTTGCTGTTGAGTCTATGAAACAAACAATGATAGAGACACAAATAAAATGACAAAACAGATCTCCCCAGCAGAGTCGCCAATTTTTTGTGGGGAAAAAAGCCTATGCAGGACGATCCTATCCACCTAAAGTGTGACAGTGCCTTAGCAACAAACAGAGACAACTATTCTAGTATTCTTCCTTTATGAATTAAGAATGAAGAGAGATGGATGGACTAACTGGTGTCTTCCTTTTGTCCCTCGATCCGGTTTCTCTTCTCTTTGGGAGTTCCCAGCTACTTTCCTTGTCGCTCGCCCAGCTTCAAGAGGTTTCTGCAAGATCACAAGAAGAGAACACTACACAAAGACATAGATTCATATTCATAACTAGTTCAGGATTAGAAATAAACTAAACATACTAATGCAATCATACATCAAAGATACATCAATATATAGGAGAAACCAAGATAGCTTTATTGATGAATAACAAGGTTCATGAAGAGATACAACCCAGAGGGCTCCAATCCAGCATCTCCTTCCCAGCAAATGGAATTCCTATCTTCACCCCCTTCAAAGCATTAAGCACCCAATGATTCCAATCTCAAACCAACAGCAATTCTTTGCAATAACAAAATTCCAGCCTCTAGATCTCATGGAGGAGAGATCCATATATAGATGTTTGGAGAGAGGATGAGTCAGCTTGAGATCTGACTAGTGTCCTCTCCCTCTGTCATTTCTTGCTTCCACTTGGAGGTTCTTGCTTCCACTTGGAGATTGGGAACCTCTTACTCAACATAGTCGAATTCACTGAGGCAAGTGTCATTGAGGAAGATTCTGGAAGCTTCCTGGGTCTTGACACCTCTTGGAATGAACTTGCCATTTGTCAATTCCCGCTCAGCGCACCCTGGTAGTGCTTCTACCTGTGTTGCAGTGTAGGTAGCCAGTGTTGACTTTGCATTTGAGCGCATACAGCTAGTGGAGCCACTGAATTGATCCTGAATTGACTTGTTTTTGAGCAGTTTCTGCTGGAGAACTTCTGTGAATTGCTGTGGTTTTTTAGCCTTGTCCCTCTAGGGGTAGGAACAACATGTTTAGGGACATTGGATCCCTTAGATTATGGACATTGGATCCCTTAGATTATGGACATTTCATGCTTATAGCTGTAAGGCACAAAAATGTCTATAACAAGCATAAGGAGTCTAACCAAGAGGACATTGTGATTGCGATCATGCGATTCAATTGCAACAGTTGGATCGCGATCAACCACAACCGTTGGATCACCAATCGGTCTCACTACAGTGGACAGTATTTCGGATGCGCTGAAGGTTTTAAGTTGTTTTGAAGTGTTGTCACCCGATCACATTCACCCTTCGACATGTACCAAAGGAGGTGGGGAAGGAAACTGCTTTATCGGGTGGTTAACCCCTGATCTATTATCTCGCCCATAATCTTCAACAACTGTCAGATCTCGGAGATAGAGATCAATGGTCACCGAGAGTTAATGCATTGACTTCTGGTGTATGATAAAAGCGCCAATATCAAAAGGTAAAAGTTTAGTGTTTCGGCTTGTGTTTTAGTGTATTTTGAGAAAAAGGAAAACATTCAAGTTATAGTTTAAAATTGGTCCGCAAGGTGATTTTGGGGTTTTCTTGAGATCTTTTTCCGCGGTGCATCATTTGTGGCATCAGAGCAGAAGAAAGGGTTGTTTGCAGTGAAAATGCCACCAAGGAGAGGAGCTGGCATTGGTCAAGGAAGACGTAAAGCAGATGAAATTCTAGTGGAAGAGGTACGAAGTCTGCGTAGAAGAATGGAGATAATTGGGACTGCCCAAAGGAGAGCACATGATGAAGGAGATGAAAGTTCTTCAGGAGAATCTTCTATAGAGGAATTAGATGAAGATAATGGAACTGCCAAAGTCATTAAGATGTTGGCGAAAGTAGGAGGAAAACCTAAGGCGGAAATGCCTATGTATGAAGGGAGTCTGAACAAAGAAGAGCTAATGGATTGGATCAGATCCTTAGACCAGTATTTTGACTATGAAGAGGTTGATGAGAGGAAGATGGTGACGTTTGCAGTTACCAGATTGAGGGGTCATGCAACTATCTAGTGGGACGTGGTACACACATCAATAATGAGGAAAGGGAAGTCCAAGATGAAGCTATGGGACAAATTGATAAGTAAAATGAAAGATAAGTTTTTTCCTAAAGATTATCAATTAAATATTTTTAAACAATTGCAAAATTTAAGGAAAAAGGGAATGTCTGTTAAAGAATATACAAAAGAGTTTTATAGATTGAGTATTAGGGCAGGACATGCAGAACATGACATGGAGAAGATGACATACAAGATGAAATTAGCTTGTTAAGTCTAAAGACTATTAAGGATGTCTATCAAGCATGTTTGAAGGCACAAGTGAAGATATTGAGGAAATAGAGTCAAAGGAATAGAGGAAAAAGCTCAGTAAGAGGTAGAGGAACCACCAGACCAAGGGGAAAACAACATCAACATGAAGAAGGAAGCTCAAGTAGCAGGCCACCTGATCTGATAATCACCCTATGAGTGACCCCGTTTAAGATTTATTAAACAAAAGGTATTACAAACTCATGTGCTGGTGTGTGTTCTATGTTATTGAAACAACGGATCAATCAGATTGCTAATACACAGACATTTTGAATGGAAAGACAGTAGAGAAATTACAGTAAGCAACACAAAGACACAAACAATTTTTAATAAGGAGTTCACCCTATTCTCTAGGGCTATGTCTCCAATCCAGCTTCAGTGGTGGCCTTGCTTTGTTATGTCTTTGAGTAGAGAAATTACAATACAGGGACTCAATATGAGTTCTCCTGAAGTAGATTTTGCTTGGCAGGGTTGTTCTTAGATTCCCCAAGCCACTTGGAGTACACAGACTCTTGTTCTTCCTACCAGCTCTGTGACCCTCGGTCTACAGTGGAAAGAGCCAACTATGATGCTCAATCCGGACAGATTCCTCTATGGGAAGGCTTGAACTTACAACTCTCTAGTGCTCGACGCTGCCTGTGGTCAGCTTAGCCCTCTGTCTCCTCTGCTTGGCTTTACTGCACTCTGTGCTCAGTCCTCCTCTCAGGCTTCACTGTTCACTATCTCTGTTGGTCTCTTGGACTCTTCGTTCTTTCTCTCTGAATCCTGTTCACTGTCTCTATCTGTGGCTTTAACCATTCGCCCTCCATGCCTGTGCATTTCCTCTCCTGCCTGCATCAATTCGCCTGTCACCTGTGTGGTTGGAATTCCCTGTTCGGCGTCAGCATGATCGTTTGAGAAGTAGCCACGTGTCCTCACTGGAAAAACACCAGCCTATTCATCGATCAATTTCCTTCTCCATCGTGGTAGTCAACGGACTCCAAATCCCTTAAGAATTTTACTTAATTCCCTGTCAGTTCCACTCTGTCTATCGGGCACAATCTCAGTCGTCTGATCTGGGCTCCTCCAGATCCAAGGTCATTTGCACGTCGAGCGCAGTTGACTTGCTCGACCGATAACACGGGATCACGGCGGTTTTTCTCTCACCTCCACTACCACATGTCAATCGCTAAGTGTGCTCACTCCGCTTTTTCCAAAACCTCTTACCGTTCAAGGGTACCCCGGGTAAAATCGCCAATTTCTAGGTCGCAGGTCCCGCCTTTGTACGATGGCACCTTTTTGGTTCTCCACCCACGGTCCTCTAGCTCCCAATGTGACCGAGTGCTCACACTCTACCATTTCAGCCATGTTTGCCCAGCTTAGCACCAAGAATCAGCTCCTTTTCCCATTTCGAGGCTCCTAGGGGCTTCATAAAACTCCTACGGAGTCTCCATGGGCCTCGGTCAGTGAGCTTTGACCGAGGTCCTCATCATCTCCACGCCAGCTACCATGGCCACTGGTTCAGGGTATTTTCGATTGTTGTTTTGGATTTCATTCGAGATTTGTTCGACCTATTTTAGTCATGGTTCTATGACAGTCGTCCATGGATCCGATTTAGATCACGGCATCCCAACTGAAAATCTTTTGGACCACCAAAAGTTGGTGTTCTTCAAGCATCAACTAAGTGAGGAAACCGTTGTCTCACTTGTCCAATCTCAATCCACTTCGCACTGCTCAGCTTTGAACCTTTAAGCCCAATTCTGAGGTATTCCACCTGTCCACTACGCATCATTCTTACCTTCCTATCCAACACTGTATCTTCCTGCAAGTCATTAAAATATTCAGGTAGTAGGTCATCAACAGAAGGCAATTGACTCTACTCTTTAGGGTCCTCAATCATTGAAGGTTCAAACAATCTCAAGCAATCTACATTCACGACTAAGTAGATGTGCATGTAAGCTAGTAGATCAAGGCAAAAAGTGTTCTCACCAATCTTCTCAAGTATCCTGAAGGGTCCATACCTGATAGGTTTTAGCTTCTTACCTTCACCTTGCATCCTGTCCTTGCTGATATACAGCTAGACTTGGTCTCCAACCTGAAAACTATGCTCCATCCGATGCTTATCATGCCTAGCCTTGTACTTGGCCTGGCTCTTTTCCAGTTGTTCATGTACTGCCCGGTGGATCACCTAGATCTGTTCAATGAACCTAGTTGCTTTGTCCACATCACTGTGTCCATCAACCATGGTATCTTTACCAAAGACAAAATCCAAGGGAGACCTTGGTATGAAACCAAAGCAGGTCTCAAAAGGAGATCTCTATGTAGAAGGGTGTTTGGCTCTATTGTAAGCATGTTGCACATACCACAAGTGCTCATCCCAAAGCTTAGGATGTTTGCTGCAATATCCCCTCAGTAACTGGATCACTGTCCTGTTAACTACTTCTGTCTGGCCATCTGTTTGTCGATGAAAAGATGTGCTTTTCTTTAATTTGGTGTCCATTGGTTCCCATAGACTGGACCAAAACATGCCCATAAATCGGGTGTCTCGATCAGATATAATAGAAGTGGGTAATCCAAAATGAACCCATACATGTTCAAAGAATAATTTTGCAGTTTGATCAGTTGTAATCTGTTTACTACACGGTATCAAAATACACATTTTTCTGAACCTATCCACAACAACATATAGATAATCATTACCTTTCCTAGATTTAGGCAGTCCTCCAACAAATTCCATGGAAATGCTCTCCTAAGGGTGAGATATAACTAGCAATGGAGTGTACAAGCCTAGTTTTCTATTACTGGGCTTGCTTTTAGCACACATATCACACCCGTTTACATATCTAGAAACTGTCTCACTCGTTCTCAGCTAATAACAGAACCTTTGCAGCTGTGCAACTATTTTACCTACCCCAAAGTGACCTAATATCAGACAAGTGTGTGCTTCCCTAATTATCTTTGCTCTCTCAGCTTGTGGAATGCAGAATTTCCCACAATGATATAAGAGTCGGTCCTTCACATGATAGTCCAACTCTTCTACTCTTTTGCCTTGACTCAATGTTGCATATACATCTTTAAAGTCCATATCCTGAGCATATTGTTCTATGTAGCTTCCATGTAGCATAGAATTATGCTTAAGTATGGTAGATGCATTTATAATGGGTCTAGTTAACATGTCTGCAACCTTGTTATGTATGCCCCTTTTATATCTGATGACTAAATGAAGCTGTTGTAGAAAACCCATCCATCTGTAATGTCTTGATTGTTGCAACTTAGATTGGGAGTGTAGCTATTGAAGTGGCCTATGATCAGTATGTATTACTGTTTCTTTTCCCATTAAGTAATGTTTCCACTTTTTCACACTCTCAACTAATGCATACAATTCTTTATCATAGGTAGGATAGTTAAATACTGCACAATTAAAAGTCTCAGAATGATAACATATGGGTTTACCATGCTGTGTGAACACCGCTCCCATGGCATAGTCACTGGCATCAATTTGAATCTCAAATGGTCTTTGTATATTTGGCAGTGCTAGTACAGGTGCTGTACTAATTTTTTCTTTCAAGGTTTCGAAGGCTTTTTGCTGTTTGCCTCCCCACTAAAACACCTTGTTCAATCCTATCAAATCATGTAAGGGAGCTACAATTCAGGAGAAATTTGAAATGAGCTTCCTCCAATATTTTGCTGCTCCTAAGAAGCTTCTCACTTCTGTATCAGACTTGGGTTTAGGCTAGTTTATGGTGCTTCGCGAAACAAGAGCATTGAACCCACCAGTAGTAGATTGACCTGGCTTGACATCCCACCCATTGTAATCAATACACAGAATGATATAGATTGAGATGAGTTCCCCCATGTTCCCATCAGAAGACATTGATCCATGCTTGTTTACTTACGCTATGAATACATAGGGATTTGAAGAAACGATAGGACACAGTGGGCCTGCTTCGAACTTGCTGCTTGCTGGATAGCTGGACAGAATGATTGATGGTACCGCTACCCAGAATAATGACTGCCACTTTAGAGGGATCTATTCTCAAGTAACCTCGCCCCACTATATGACCCAAATAATTAGATAGGTTTTTCCAAATTCACATTTGGAGAGTTTAACATGAAGTTTTTCTCTTTTCAGAACATCTAGTGTCTACTTAACATGCTTTAAATTTTCTTCCCACGTTTTACTAAAAATCAGAATGTCATCCAGATACACAATAACTAAATCATCAAGAAAAGGTTTGAGTACATCATTCATTAATCTCATGAAAGTAGCAGGGGCATTGGTCAAGCCAAAAGGCATAGCCAGCCATTCATACAATCCCTACCTTGTTTTGAAAGCAGTCTTCCATGCATCTTGCTCTGCAACTCTGACCAGATGGTATCCACTGTGCAAATCTAGCTTGGTGAAATAAACAACTTCCTTCAATTGATCTAAAAGATCATCTATGCGAGGAAGGGGATAATGATTTTTTATCGTTATTTTATTCAGTGCTCGGTAGTCAATGCACATTCTCCAGGATCCGTCTTTCTTTCTCACCAAAACGATTGCTGACCCACATGGTGATGTGCTAGGCCAGATGAACCCTTTCTTGAACTCCTACACCTGCTTCTTTATTTCAGCATTCTCTAAAGCAGATAACCTTTGCATCCCAATGTTAGGCAAAGGAACATCTTGCTGCAAAATAATATCATGTTCTATTCCCTTTTTGGGTGGCAGACCTTGAGGTTCTTGAAACAAGACATCATACTCTGAAACAATATTTTCTATATCACCTTGCTGATCAGAATTACAACCCTCAAATACATTGGTTTTATCAGTTTTGTTTTCCTTTACAACCATGAGTAAGAACTATTTGCATGAATTAATCATTCTTTTCATCTGTCCTAAGTTTATGAGTGTATAATTATTCTTGAGCTTGTGAGCTCTTACGAAGTATTCGATTCCATCTTTAACAAGTAGATACTTGTTCTCATCTCTATAGAAAATAGCATTTCTATCATACAAGAAAGGACTTCCTAAAAAAATTCCACATATATCCAAAGGAATTACATCTAACTCAACCTCATCTAAAAATGTTGACCCGAAAGAAAACTTGAGTTTGCACTGTCTAGTCACTTGTAGTTGTGCTTTATCATTCAACCATCCTAATGGGTATGGTTTCTTATGAGGTGTAGTTGCTAATCCCAATTTATTTATAATTTCTTCAGCAATTATATTTACTTATGAGCCAATATCAGACAATGTATCGATCTTTTGGTATTTGGAAACAACTCGAATATGGAAAAGCTCACGCCTTTTTCTCTCATGATCTTCATCAGTGACAGATTCAACAAAATTACTAGTATTTGCTTTAGAAGTCTTACTTTTCATACATGTGGCTACAATGATTATTTCATCTCCTGAGTCTGACCCCAAATCCTTCTGAATAACTACAAGAGTTGTCTTCTTCTTACCCTCAGACTTCTTAGGCCTCAACTCTAGATGCAGAATCCAATAGTGCTCATCATCATGCCCCTCCTTTTTATAGTGGCTGCACGAGGCTTTGCCTTTTTATGAAGTGTTAGCCTTCCTTGCTTTCCATTTCTGCTTTCTTTTCTCCTTGCTCTTGCTTACAGTGGGATAGGATGGTCCCCCAACTTCTGGATTTCCATTCTTTCAACTTGCTTCTAGATGAGTAGCTTGTACAGATACCTCATCTATACTAGTGGGATTAAACATGAGGATAGTGTGCCTCATGTAGCTATGTAGACCCCCAATGTACTTCAAAATAGTTTCTGGTGAGTCTAATGAAATACCTAACATCAATGCTCTCTTTTGGAACTCTTGAGTATACCCTTGTACACTTTTCCCTTTCAACTACCGAAGAGTTTGCCAACTCATCATGGCTTGTTGTATATAGCCCAATGGATAGAACTGCTTTCTGATGGCAGAAAAAAAGTCACTCTAGACATAAATGGTCTTACCATGCTTAATCACATCAGCTTGGGTTCTGCCTTCCCACCAAACCAAGGCAGTGCCTCCTAGGCGTAGGCTTGCTAGCTGAATCTTGCTCTTGTCTGAGTCTATGTTTTGTACTCTGCAATACACATCAATTCGTCTTATCCAATTGTCCAACTTTTCAACATTCAACTCTCCATAATATATAGGCAAATCAAATAACATCTAGCTTAATCAAATATGCTTTCTTATTATGCACAGGGCTACTAGGAGGTGTAGGGAAGCTTTCTTCTTTCCCATTTCCTTTGGAGTGGTCATGGGAATGAGACTCATCTTCTTCTTTATCTTGCTTAAATCCGATGAGTCTTCACCCTTTTGCTTTCTAAAGTCCCTATACATTTCTTCCACCATGGACTTTATAGCTAGGAAACTTTCTAGGAATTGAGAGTTTGGTCCTACAGAACCTTCTTTTGACATTGTATTCTGAGAATAGACTCTTCCAGTTTCAGGATTAGTTTCCACTAACTCTCATTCCCCTAATTTGAGCTTTGATCTAGTGGTCATTCACAGCTAAACCAACAGAAGATTGTCTAACCTTACAGCCTCTTGCTCTAATACCACTTGATCTGATAATCACCCTATGAGTGACCCCAGTTAAGATTTATTAAACAAAAGGTATTACGGACTCATGTGTTGGTGTGTGTTTAGTGTTATTGAAACAACAGATTGATCAGATTGCTAATACACAGACATTTTCAATGGAAGGACAATAAAGAAATTACAGTAAGCAACACAAAGACACAATCATTTTTTAATCAGTGGTGGCCTTGTTTTATTATGTCTTTGAGCAAAGAAATTACAATACATGGACTCAATATGAGTTCTCCTGAAGCAGATTTTGCTTGGCAGGGTGGTTCTTGGATTCCCCAAGCCACTTGGAGTACACAGACTCTTGTTCTTCCTACCAACCCTGTGACCCTTGGTCTACAGTGGAAAGAGCCAACTGTGATGCTCAATCTGGATAGATTCCTCTATGGGAAGGCTTGAACTTGAAGCTCTCTAGTGCTCAACGTTGCCTGTGGTCAGCTCGGCCCTCTGTCTCCTCTGCTTGGCTTTACTGCTCGCTGTTCTCAGTCCTCCTCTTACGGTTCACTGTTCACTCTCTCTCTTGGTCTCTTGGACTCTTTGTTATTTCTCTCTGAATCTTGTTCACTGTCTCTATTCATGGCTTTAACCATTTTCCCTACATGCTTGTTCATTTCCTCTCCTGCCTGCATCGATTCGCCTGTTTCCTGTGTGCTTGGAATTCACTATTCGGCGTCAGCATGATCGCTCGAGAAGTAGCCATGTGTCCTCACTGGAATAATGCCAACCTGTTCGTCGATCCATTTCCTTCTCCATCGTGGTGGTCAACGGACTCCAAATCCCTTTAGAATTCGGCTTAATTCCCTGTTAGTTCCTGTATGTCTATCGGGCACAATCTCAGTCGTCTGGTCTGGGCTCCTCCAGATCCATTGTCATTCGCACGTCGAGCGCTGCTGACTTGCTCAAACGATAATGCACGATCACGACGATTTTTCTCTCACCTCTTCTTTTTCCAAAACCTCTTACCGTTCAAGGGAAACCTGGGCAAAACCGTTGGTTTCCAGGTCGCAGGTCCCACCTTCCTAAGGTGGTGCCTTTTCGATTCTCTGCCCACGGTCGTCTAGCTCCCAACGTGACCAAGTGCTCACGCTTAACCATTTCAGCCTTGTTTTCCCAGTGATCGAAAATCAGCTCCTTTTCCTATTTCGGGGCTCCCAGGGGCTTCATCAACCTCCTGTGTAGTCTCCATGGGCCTCAGTCAGCATGCTTTGACCGAGGTCCTCGTCGTCTCCACGCCATTTACCATGGCCGTTGGTTTAGGGTGTTTTTTATTGTTGTTTTGGATTTCATTCTATATTTGTTCGACCTGTTTTAGTCACGGTTCTACGACAGTCGTTTATGGATCCAAGTCTGATCACAACCACAGAGGGGAGAAGTTAATAGAGGAAGGTTTGTGCCCAGAGGAAGAGGACGAGGAAGAGATGTTCAGTGTTATACATGTGGAGAATGGGACATATGTCATGGGACTACCCTCATAATAAACCAACAAGTCAGAGGAATGTGAATGTGGTGGAGGAAAAGCCAGACCCACATCGACTTGTGGAAAAGGAAGAATCCCCTGAAGTAGGTGGATCTATGTTATTGAGAAGGACTTTTCTTAGCGCAGAGTTGGAGATTGGAAAACCAACACAAAGGAAGAATTTGTTTAGAACTACCTATAAATCCAAAGGTATGTGCTGTAAAGTAATAATTGACAGTGGAAGCACTGGAAAATATTGTTTCTACAGAGATGGTGGACAAGCTCAAACTAGAGAAGACCATGTACCGTACTTGTTACAAGGTATCATGGTTACAGAAGCGACATCAGATTATTGTGACTGAACAATGCAAGGTGGAGATACAAATTGGTACGTATAAAGATGTGATATTATGTGTTGTAATGCCCATGGATGTATGCCATGTATTGCTAGGAAGACCGTGGCAATTTGATCGAAAAGCTATTCATGATGGAAGGAGAAACACTTATACTCTAGAGAAGGATGGAACTAAACACGCATTATTGCCATTGAAGGATGATGCTGACAAAGGAACATGTGGAAGTAGTGTTATGCTGATAAGTGGAAAGGAGCTATTGCAAGAAGTAGTGAAGAATGAGGAGTTGCATTTTTCTATTGTAGGAAGACCAAAGGTAATTTTCACTTCCACAAAGTTGGATGATTTACCTGAAGAAGTTAAAATGAATTATTTTGCTGATATTATTTTGGATGCATTTCCGAAAGCATTCCCACCTATCAGGAATATTAGTCGTCATATTGACCTAATACCAGGAGCAAGTTTGCCAAATAAAGCAACATATAGATTAACTCCTCAAGGGAATGAAAAAGTTGGACGACAAGTGCAGGAGCTGATGGATAAGGGGCTAATCAGAGAAAGTCTTAGTCCATGTGCTGTACCAATAGTACTCAGTCCAAAGAAGGGAGGAGAATGGTGTATGTGCACATATTCCTTAGCCATCAACAAGATCACTATCAGGTACGTATTTCCTTTGCCACACATGGATGATTTAATGGACTATTTGAGTGGATCAAAATACTTTACTAAAATAGATTTGAAGAGTGGATATCATCAAATAAGAATTCGAGGAGGAAATGAGTGGAAGAATGCATTTAAAAAAAATAGTGGGTTGTATGAGTGGTTAGTGATGCGTTTTGGACTCACTAATGCACCTAGCACATTCATGAGCTTAATGAAGGAAGTCTTGAAGCAGTATGCGGGCAAGTTTGTTATTGTTTATCTTGATGATATTCTAGTTTTTAGTAAAAGTAATGAAGAACATCTAGAGCATCTTAAGTTGGTCCTAAGAACTCTGTAGAAAGAGAAACTACTGATAAATCTGAAGAAATGTAGTTTCATGAAGGGAGAACTAGTTTACTTGGGATTTGTAGTTTCTAAATAAGGCTTGAAGATGGATCCACCGAAAGTCTAAGCAATTTGGAATTGGCCTACTCCCAGAAATAAATTTGATGTAAGAAGCTTCCATGGTCCTGCAAGTTTTTACAGAAAGTTTATCAAAAGCTTTAGTTAGATTTGTGCACCCATTCTTGAAACAATCAAGGTGATCAATCAGGCATTCAAGTGGACAGAAGCAGTAGATAGAAATTTTAATTTTCTGAAGAAGAAAATGATAGAGGAACCAATTTTAGCTTTGCCTAATTTTGAGAAAGTCTTTCAAGTAGAAATCGATGCTAGTGGAGTCGCAGTTGGAGCAGTTCTGAGTTAGCAATAAAGACCGATAGCATACTTTAGTGAGAAACTGAATGATGGAAATGAGAAATATTCTTCTTATGATAAAGAGTTTTATGCTATTGAGCAAGCCTTGAAAAAATGGAGACATTATTTGCTACCAAAATAATTCATATTGTATTCAAACAATCATGCCTTACAGTTCATCAATAACTAGCCGAAGTTCAATTAGAAACATGCCAAGTGGGTAGAATTTCTGCAAAGCTTTACTTTTGTAATAAAGCACAAGAGTGGTAAGTCAAATAAAGTAGCAGATGCATTGAGCAGGGTAAGTTTTATTGTGCAAGAATTCAAAGTGGTTGTTATAGGATTTGAGGAAATGATTGAAATGTACAAGGATGATGCAAATTTTAAAGATATCTATACAAAAGTTCAAAACCAATGAGTCATAACAAAAGTCAGTGGTTGGACTATCCCATTCAAGGAGGCCTATTGTTTGAAAGCAGCAAGTTGTGTATTCCCAAATGTTAGATGAGGGAAAACATAATAAAGGAAAAACATAGTTAAGGATTATCGGATCACTTTGGACAAGATAAAACCTTTGCTTAGGTGAATGCTTTTTATTATTGGCCAAAAATGCAGAATGATGTTAAGAAATTTGTTAAGAAGTGCAGGATATGTCAGCATGCGAAAGGAAGGAGTTAGAATGTAGGATTGTATCAACCATTGCCAATACCAGATTGACCATGGGAAAGAGTTAGCATGGATTTTGTTTTAGGATTACCAAAAACCCATAGAGGGAATGATTCCATTTATGTTGTAGTATATAGATTTTATAAGATGGCACATTTCATTGCTTGTATGAGTACTAGTGATGCAACACATATAGCTAATCTATTTTTTTTAGAAATTGTAAGATTACATGGATTTCCTATAAGTATTGTGTCCGATAGAGATACAAAGTTTGTAGGGCATTTCCCGAGAACTCTTTGGAAGAAACTTGCAACTAACCTCAGTTTTAGTTGAGCATACCATCCTCAAACATATGGACAAACCGGAGTAATAAACAAGAGCTTGGGGAATATATTGAGGAGTTTAGTGTATCAAAATCCTAAGAAGTGGGATTTGGCACTAGCTCAAGCTGAGTTTGCTTATAATGATACTCAAAACCGAAGTACTGGAATGAGTCCATTTCATATTGTTTTTGGAATGGATCCAAGAGGTGTGTATGAACTCATAAATTTGGAAAAGCAGGAGATCAAAAGTGCAAAAGGTGAAGAGTTTTTAGAACAGATGCAAAGACTATAGGAAGAAGTCAAAGGAAAATACAAACAGAGGGTAGATTTGAAAAGGAAAGAGAAGGAATTCCAAGTGGGAGATTTAATGATGGTGTATTTGAGAAAATAAAGATTTCTTGTTAAAACTTACAATAATCTAAAAATAAAAAATATAGGACCATGTAAAATTGTAAGGATCTTTTCAGCTAATGCATATGAAATTGAGGTGCTGGAAGGGATTGGAATATCACCCATTTCCAATGTTGCAGATTTGTATCCATACAAAGAGGCAGAGAAAAAGCTACAAGAGGAAACTATAGGAGATGAAGTTCAAACTATGAACTGGGAAGAACAAATGCCAAAGACAGCTAAGAAAGAAGTGGAAACTATTTTGGAGAAAAGAGTATCCAAAAGAACTAGAGGACAAACTTATTTCCAATATCTAGTCAAATGGAAAGGACAACCAGTGGAGCATGCTAGTTGGTTGATAATAGAAGAATTGTAGAAGTACGGAGTAAGTCATGGAAGTTTGAAGGAAGATTCTTTTCTTCCTCAGGAGTCTGATGGAGGAGCATCTAAACTTAGCCAGCAATGTGAGATTTTGTTCACATGTTATGGTTGAACAAGTTGGATTTCATTGACCTGATTGGTCAAAAGGAATTTTTATAGAGAGGGTTTGATCTCTCAAGAAATGATTTGTATTTAATTATTGTAATAAGTTAGAAATTGTCTTATTTTAGGCTCAAACATGAGTTGTTAGCATATGTGTGAGATAGAGCTATGAATTAGAAGATTTACTGTTATATTTATTAAAAATAAGGGTTGATTTGTTAGATACAGTTAGAGTGATATCCGATTTATAAAAGAGATGATTGAGTGGATTTAGGAGAGCAAGAGAGCAATAGTGTGTGGATTATATTTTGAGACAAAGATCTTTGTTTGTGTAATCAGGCCCAAGGACAAGATTCTGTAACTCTTTATTTATGAATAAATTGGTGTTGTGTGCATGATTATATATACAGCCTTTGGATATCCTTGAATACTTGTTTTCTCTGTATTCGGATGATATTGATGCTTGCTTTTTTTTCTACACTTTATAATAGATACCACTGAGTTAAAAATATAATTGGCGAGTTTATTATATCGTTTTGATTCTGCATGTGGAAAACCGAAATTACACTAAGAATCGATGCAAAACATATTCAGATTTGGAATCCAGAGTTCAAAAATTATGGAGGGTGGCTTTTAATGTTATCAGGTTTGTGGGCCCCAAATCACATTACCTCAGCGGAGAGGAACTAGTTTGCTGAACTGCCAAATTCTGAGATTTTGATACAACCGAATCCGAAATGTTATAGATAAGGGGTGATAGTATACCAAGTCTGCAAAGCGTTATCGCATCGCCACCATTGAAGCATAAGGAGCTTGGCTAAGAAGACATTGTGATTGCGATCATGCAATTCAACCGCAACTGTTGGATCGCTATCAACCTCGGTCGTTCTATCACCAAGAAACCTCGCTACAGTGGACGATATTTCAGGAGCGCTAAAGGTTGTAAGTTGTTTTAAAGGGTCGACACCCGATCCCATTCACCCTTCAACACGTAGCAAAGGAGGTGGGGAAGAAAACCGCTTTATCGGGTAGTTAACCCCCGGTCTATTGTCCCACCCAAAATATTTTGCGACTGTCGCATCTCACAGATCTAGATCAATGGTCACTAAGGGTCGATGCATTGACTTCCGGTGTACGATAAGCATGCCAATATCAAAAGGTAAAATTTCAGTGTTTCGACTTATTTTTTAGTGTATTTCAGGAAAAAGGAAAATAGTCAGGTTATAGTTTAAAAGGGATCCGCTAGGTGATTTTGGGGTTTTCTTGAGTTCTGCTTCTGTGCTATGTCAACATTTGACACTAGTTCAATACCACTAAAGACATAAATGAAAAGAAAAAATGGATTACAACAATGAGAATTGTCTAAAGAACCTATACTATATGCCTATATGCATGACAATGGGGGGTTATGATCTCACTTAAGTGTGGTTAGGATACACAGTTTTGCACAATTTCCTTTTACTTATCATTCTCTATTTGGTGAGATTGAAGATGTCAACTGTCAAGCATTCATTAAGCTCTATAACAACCAACTCTCGAGCCCTCAATTTTCACTTTTCAAATGGAGATAAATGAAATATTCAAGTAGGTAAGGATTATTTCCCCTAAGTCTTATATTAAGTTTCAGGCGAAGCTTTATGGTTGGTTAGCTCAATAGTATATTCACCAATTCTTTTGGCGATAACTAATTTATAAAAATTTAACCCAAACAAAACTAGGTTGCACGAGATTATGGGGTTGAGGGAATGGAAAGATGTGAGGATGATTTTATGGTAAAGGGCCCACTTTCAGATGGAAGCACCATAGGTGGTGAAATAGAGAAAGTACATGGAAGAAAACCATAAAGCCCAAGTAGCACATAACAGACAGTTAGTTTGAAGGTTTGTTCCCAACTTGAGATTGAAAGACAAATTTATCTTGATTTTATTCATTGTTTTTAGGGAGTACGAGATGATAATTTGGCTACTCGAGGTTCTTGGGGTATCTCGCAACTTGTCTGAGGATAGCAACAAATCCTTGTATTGAGATTCTAGAAAAGAGGGTGAAGAATATTTTGCAAAATGTCATTATATAGCATAGAAAAATACAAGATAAGAGTAAACAAACGTCCCAATATATCCAAGGACTTTTTCAAGAAATTGGGTATTTTGGGCATTGCTAAGATAATTTGCTGCACCAAGCAATCAATATATAAATAATCTACAGGAATTGAAAATTTGCATGATTTGTGAATATTGAAAGGCTTCGTGTCACAATTACCACTAACCAGACTCATAGGTTGAACTTATGGGTCACTGATTCATAGAGAAACTATTTTGGCCCATTTCCACTATTGTCTTCTACAGATTTTCAACTGTAGTTGCCAAGTTTTTTCCAAGAGAATGTCAAATTCTTGACTCTTTTTCCTAGCCAGGTTTTTGCCAAAGCCAAGTTTCCATACTTCAAAGTTCACACACAGATACCTGATCTATGATCCCATTTAATTTTCCCGTGGAGTAAGTGTTTGCTACTCTATTATGTAAGTAGATTTTCTGTTCAATCATATATAATGAAGAGAGTTGTCTGAAATTATTCCATTTTTTCCAAAACTATGATTTTACCCAAATATTTTCCTTTCCCAGCTTAATATTCGAGAATACCCACAAGAGATGAGAAATGATTATTTGAAAAAGAACCTGTTTGCATAAGGAGTCATTTAAGTGATCCAGGTCCGGGTGTGACAAAGGACCCTTCCAAGACCATTTACTTTCGTGAAGTGTTAGATTGCATTTTTAAAAGAACATAAATGAATACATGTGCATGCTGTAAAGAAGAGCAACATGTCAATCAGTAGCATCATAAAAACATAAGTCATTGATAATGGAGTTCGTACAGGAGGGACTACATCTCCCAACCTTGGTGTCAAGATTGTGTAGGCCGCTACATTAAGTGATGTTAATAGTGACGATGTACATAGAGATGATGTCGCTACCATTCAAGGAAAACACCCTCACACAGGAGTGGCGCTAAGAGATGTTTCACTATAGGAACTCTCAGTCAAAAGACTCCTATTAGTATGACACAAACTCATGCATGATGAGCATCCTACCAACATGGCATAAAATTGATCTCAATGTAAACATACATGACGATAATATGAGTATCCCATCAACATACAACAAAGGGATCTCAAAACATAACAGGACGAATCATGACAACAAGTACATCACATAGATGATTCTGCTTCACATCAAACAGGAACCATGAAAACAAGTAATAAACAAGATCCCTCATCTACATGAAACAGGGATCTGTGTAGCACAATGCATGGAAAAATAAGTACATGAACACACTGCATATACCTCACAACCAAGGGCCATCTGAAGAAGTAGATGTCAAACTACTAAAGTTGTTCATGCCATCGATCTCACAGCATCAATCACATGGAAATGGTTTCTCACACATGAATGTTGACACCTGCATTCCACTTAGAAAAGTGGCTAAAGAATAGAATGAGAAAATGAAAAATCTGAACACACCATCAGACTTTTGGAATTGAATAGTGCAAAGTCGACTGTCAAATTTCTGAATTTTGAGAGATTGAGAATCTAGGGCTCAAGAAATATTTTATACCCCCAGAGATTCCTCAAAGATTTTGCTCCATGGGTGGACTAGAAATCTGCAGCTCAAAATGCGAATTTGACCTCTGCATTGTGATCCATGTGGAAAACTGTGAAAAATGAATATAAATTTAACTATGTTCTGACAAAAGTAACTTTTACCTCGAGAATATTTTGACATCAAAGAATATTCCACCTTCTCTGTCTCGAAATATGTGTCTGCTCCTGGTTCCTCTATCCCCTCCTGAGCGCACTAACAAAAATGAGTTTATATGTAAATCTTGGGTGGATTAACCCATGTGGGGTTGGTTGGCACAATGGTAGAATTTAGAAAATGGTTGAGGAGGGTTCAGGGGATCAAATCCTGCCCCTCCCAAATTAACATGTAAAATCTTTTTTTTGGATTTTATTATTGGGCGATGGGTCCATTGTTTTGGTGTCCTACGCCCCATTTATTATCATCTATTCCACATGGTATTAAAGGCAGAGCGGTGTGCGTTAAAGGGAGGTGCGTTGTTTTGTTTGACATGCCATGAGGCCATCACATGTTGGTGGGCTAGCCCACGGGGCTGGCGTGTGCTCGGTACCTGATGACCTCCAATTAACTGTGTGTACATTTGCGGAGAGTGGTGTGGGCCGGGTCCACATGACGTGGCCCGCCCACCCGATTAATACATTGTATGGTGGTCGTTGGAGGGTCCAGCGGGGTCATGGTCATCGGATGATATTTAAACATAGTTTTTGTGGTTTATGGTTGCGGTTGGGCCAACGGGGGTCAAGGCCCATCGACTTTTTAATAAAAAAAAATTATATAATATATTTTGGGGGTGGCAGGGGTGGTGGCCCGCCACCTCGTATGAATATATATTTTTTTTACTTAATAATAGGGAAATTTGTTTTAATTTTTCAGACATAAGGTTTATTAGAAAAATTAAAGAGGCACCAATTTTGCCCGCTTCGAGCGGTAAGTTTCATGCCTCGGGGTCAGTCAAATTGTAGGATGCTTAAACCTGGTCCATAACCCAACTTTGACCAGAACGTTGACTGCCTCGTTCTCCCTCATATGAGCTCGAATTTGTGAATCGTTCACACTACCACGATCAGGACAACGAGATATACGCTCTGGTCCTTGCTTGAAATCATTTTGACCATTTTTATTTTCGAGCGTTCATAAGCCCTCTTCTTCCTGTGTGTGTCCCTGGAGCCACATAGATCAATCCTCCTTATTGAGGAGCTTTTGGTGCTCCAAAAGCATGAAAAATAATCTCCAACTTCTCTACACCTTGTTTGCATCGCAAGTGTCTTGAAAGGTCTCACTTCCATCTCCTTCTACTTTTTTCTTCGGAGCCTTAAGCAATGAGCTGACACCTGCAACCTGTAGCACATTGTTTTTTCAAAATGCATGCTTGTCTTAATTGACCAACTAATGAACCAGGCATCCCACACTTGGCACGAGTTCATAACACATACTCGATGGTCAAGTTCACATCAAGATGGACGCAAAACCCCAGCTACGAAAGCAAGGCCAACATATCATTGTTGCTCCAACAAGTGATGGAAAACTCATCATCACTACAACACATGATTTAAAAACACAAGGCTAAACACTATTGTTTTGCTTTCAAAAATGATGGAAACACAACATCACCTTCACAGTTTATCATGCTACTCAAAATAAGAACAAACGTCATTGTTGTTGAACAAGTGACGAAAACACATCATCACTTTTACATTTTAAAATGCAACAAATGATTTAAAAAAGCACGACCATGAAATGCTAACATATCTAGAAACCATTTTTCACCTATCAAGGTGAATGGGTTGCATCCTTATGGTGCATTCGTTTGTCAAACAACTGTTTCATCTGGTTCATGTATGGAAATTTTGTCTTTAGGGTGCTGCTCTGGATGGAGCCTCCAACAAGTGGCTCTTTGATGGCCACTTCTATCGCAATGACTGCAATAGGTTTTCTTCCTCTAGATCTGCTTAACATGTTTCTTTACCTGTTGTTGAGAGGGTAATCCAAAAAAGGTACATGTTTTTCGATGCCATGTTTTACATTCATCTTTAAAAACATGATTATAATCGAAATTAACATTTGAATGTCAAGAGTGGTTATACCTTTCCTTGTTGTCTCTGGTGTAAGTATGGCGATGAGAGCTTGGCTCAGCCCTTTCCTTGCAATGGAAACTGCCATTGGATGATGGGGATGTGTTCCCATCATTCTCTTTACTTGACGATTTCAATGATGTCTCAAGAGGATCTGACACCTTCGAGCATTCTCCCTCCGTGTATCTTGAGCCTGCAAATTGAGGTCTTTGTTTCCTCCTTTTTCCTCGAAAGGGTAAGAAGCCTCATGTTTGTCCTTGTAATTGGGATCTGCAAATCACCAACAGAAATCATACTATGTGAAGAAGAAACTAAAAGGAAATCAATATCTTTTACCTCCTCTATCGATTTGGAAAAAACTGATGAGGGCTTCTCATCATCTATTGTTGGTGGTTCGCTAGCTATCTCAGTGCATTCCCCAACTTCCTTTCTGACATACCCAAGTCCTGTTCAACAAGGTAATTCCTCCACTTTGATGGGGTTGACAATGCCTTGCACATTAACACCAAAGCCTTTTCCTTGATACCCCATTCTCTTCAACAGTTTGGAGCTAATTCCCGTGGTATGATTTTCAAAAAGAGTGAAATCATCATCAGGACACATACATGAATTCAAAGAACTACTTTTTACCTAACATGGGTCACGCTGCAGCTTTTCCAAGACCTCGTCCTTTCCTTGCAGCTGTCGTAGCAAGCTATGTTTCTCCTCTTTCTCTTCATGTAGATGCATCTTCAATTTAGCGTTCTCTATTTGAAGATTCTGCTTGTTGTGCTTCAGTTCTTCTAGGGCCTCTTCCGTGCCTTGCAACTGAAGCTACAATCCCTCTTTTTCTTTTGCCTCTTTTTGTAGAGTTTCATACATTATTACCACCCTTTTGGAAATTTTGAGCATGGTCTCATACATTGCTTTTTCATCCTCTGTCACTGCACATTCCATTGTTCATGGTGCAATTCACATCCATGCAAAGACCGCTTTGATACAACTTGATCCAGGTCCGAGTGTGACAAAGGACCCTTCCAAGACCTTTTACTATTGTGATATGTTAGATTGCATTTTTAAAAGAACATAAATGAATACATGTGCATGTTGTAAAGAAGAGGAACATGTCAATCATCAGCAACATAGAAACATAAGCCATTGATAACGAAGTTCGTCTAGGAGGGACTACGCCTTCAGGCCCCGGTGTCAAGATGGTGTAGGCCGCTGCAATATGTGCTATCAATAGTGATGATGTACATAGATATGGTGTCACTATCATACAAGGAAAATTCCCTCACGCAGAAGTGTTACCAAGAGATGTTCCACTACAGGAACTCTCAATCAAAAGACTCCTATCAATATGACATAAACTCATGCATGATGAGCATCCTGCTAGCATGGTAGAAAAGGGATCTCAATGAAACCATACATGATGACAATATAGGTATCCCATAAACATACAACAAAGGGATCTCAAAACATAACATGACCAATCATGACAACAAGTACCTCACATAGACAATTCCGCGTCAAATCAAGAAGGAATCATGAAAACAAGTAATAAACAAGATCCCTCATCAACATCAAATAGGGATCTGTGCAGCAAAATGCATGGAAAAATAGGTACATGAACACATTGCATATACCTCACAACCAAGTGCCATATGAAGAAGTGGATGTAAAACTTCTGAAGTTGTTCATGCCATCGATCGGATGGCATCAATCACATGGAAATTGTTGCTCACACATGAATGCTAACACTTGCATTCTGCTTAGAAAAGTGGCTAAAGAATATAATGAGAATATGAAAAATATGAATGCACCATTAGATTTGTGGCATCGAATAGTGAAAAATCGATTGTCAAATTTATGAATTTTGAGGAATTGAGAATTTGGGGTTCAAGGAATCCTTTAGATTCCCCCTAAATTCCTCAAAGATTCTGGTCCATGGGTGGACTAGAAATACACAACTCAAAAGGAAAATCTTCCTCGCCATTGAGATCAATGCGGAAAACCGTGAAAAATGACTATAAACTTGACTATGTTCTGACAATTCTTTTTTTTACTTCCCCGAAGAATCTTTGGGCATCAAAGAATATCATGCCTCCTCTGTCTCAAAATCTATGACCGCTCTTGGTTCCTCCATTCCCTCCTAGCCACACTGAAAAAATGAGTTTATATGTAAATCTTGGGTGGATTAACCCATGTGGGGTCTGTTGGCGCAATGGTAGAGTTTAGAAAATGGTTGAGGAGGGGTAAGGGGATAAAATCCCGCCCCTCCCAAATTAACATGCAAAATCTTTTTTTTAGATTTTATTATTGGACGATGGGTCCACTGTTTTGGTGGCCCACGCCACATTTGTTTCCATCGGTTCCGCATGGTATTAAAGGTGGCATGGTGTGCGTTAAACGTGAGTAGTGTTGTTTTATTTGACGTGCCATGTTGTTGCCTCATGGTGGCAGGCCAACCGACGTGGCTGGCATGGGATCGGTACTCACCAACCTCCCGTTAACTATGCATACGTTTGCAGATAGGGATGCGGGCTAGGTCCACCAGAGGTGGCCCGCCCACTCCATTAATACGAAAATTTTATTATGTTCGATGGAGGGTCCGGCGGGGTCGTGGCCATTGGCCCATATTTAAACATAGCTTTGTGGTTTATGGTTGCGATTGGGCTAGAGGGGGTCATGGCCCATCGGCCCTTTAATCAAATTTTGTTATATAATATATTTTGGGGGTGGCGTGGGTGGTGGCCCACCAACTCGTATATATATATATATCTATATATATATATATATATATATATATATATATATATATATATATATATATATATATATATATATATATATTTATTTATTTATTTATTTATTTATTTATTTATTTATTTATCTATTTATTTAATAATAGGGCAATTTGTTGAAATTTGTCTAACATAAGGGTTTTTAGAAAAATTAAAGAGGCAACAATTTAGCCCACTTGCGGATCTAAGTTTCATGCCTTGTGGACAGTCAAATTGTAGGACACTTAAACTTGGCCCACAACCCAACTTTGACCAGAACTTTGACTTGCTCATTCTCCCTCATACGAACTTGGATTGACGAACCGTTCACACTGCCGTGATTAGGATGATGAGATATACACTTAGGTCCTAGTTTGAAATCATTCTAACCATTTTTATTTTCGAGCATTCATAAGCCTTCTTTGTCCTGTGTGTGTCCCTGGAGCCACCTAGATCATTAAGAGAAGATCTAGAGTGTCTCCATCGTGAACTCATTTGATCAATTCCAACTAATGTATGCAGGCTCTTAGATTGCCTCAAACCTACTTTAAGAGTTTTTATTTTGGCAACGATTTTTTATTCTAATTATCAGTTGTCACAACCTTAGTTAGGTGGCCTAAAATTTGTTTATTAAGTTTGTAGGATAGGTCCTCAAGAAATTAACCAGATAGGAGGAACATAAGCATTATCCTTCTAAAAAGTTTCAAAATATTCACCATAAATAAAACCATCACAAAAATTGAATGGTTCAATCCAATTTGTTTATTTTCATTCAAAAAATGGAATGGCAGTAAAAAAAAAGTGAAAGAAACACAAATCCAAATCAATATAGAGTTATCAGAGTAATTTAATATATCGATATATTAGATAAAAATAGGGGAACAAACTATGCAATGGAATGAAGTCAAGTGAATACCATTGGTCTGTACAATTATTGCTGAAAATAAAATTATTGGAGAGAAAAGGTATCCAGGGATTAAAGTTTTACGTGTGTTCTTCGTCGGTCCATGGAATTCCCTTGCGACCTTCATGGTCAGATTTGGAGCTCCCCTTTCCCATTACATTACTTTCAGATGTCATATTCACATAAACAGAAGAATGGGTTTTGCCTTTCTTTACACTTCCATTATCAATAGCTCACTTTGCATTTACCATCAAGGACATCAAACAAGAACACATTTCTTGAAATTTAGGGCTTGGAGAATAGAATGAAGTATGGTAAACCTCTTTCTCAATGATAATATGTTCCACTTGTGACACACTGTTCTCAATCTGAGGATTCTCTTGAGTGGCAATCTAGCCAAGACTAGCTCTAATATCACCTCAGGAAGTCTCTTCCATATAGAGGGAATGGTTGGAATCTCTTCTTTGCATTGATTTTTTGGTACAGATTTCAAGGTATCTTCATTTTTCGAAGGCACTCGTTTAGAGCATTACAGCAGCACCAACATCAGGTTTCTAGGGACCCAATCACTCACTCTTGTTATCAGATCCATGGATTTACCCAAACCCTTGCTTCTAAATTCTAAGGTTTTTCTTCCAAATGCTTGAATCTGACTATTTCATACACTCAACTTCTCTCCTCCAACTTCGACATTTTGCTCGATGCCAGCTGAGTCAAAGTGAACCTTCACTCCTCCTTCTTTACCACATCATCTTTGAACAACGTCGAGAGATTGCACCTCGACGGGACAGAAATTATGTGAAAGGCTTTTAGGTAGGTCGGCTTGTGGGCGGGGAAGGCGGAGCCAACATCTTCCAATTGTCCAACTTCCACATCATTGTCGGCCTATGGGCACTCCAAGTTCTGGCAGAACCAAGAAACCTCCATGAGACATGGAACAATGATCCTCGTCATAGGGTTAGGGTCTAGCAGTGAGATAACCAGACATCGAACTTCAGAGGAAAATGAGGCGGGTATTTGAAATCCCCTTGTATATCTTCTTATACATTACTATCAGATTCGAATCCTAGAATGATAGGTACCCCATGAGGAGCACAAACAATATGACCATGCAAGACCAGATGTTGGCCTTGGCTCCATCGGGTCCCTTCTTCGTAATCACCTCTGGAAAAACGTATGCCGGTGTGATGCATGCCATCTAGAGAAGGTAGTCTTTTCTGAACTGCTTCAGCAACACACTGATGTCGAAGATGGTGCCCTTCATATCGTGATTTTCTTCTAATAATAGGTTCTACAGCTTCAAATCCAAGTGATACACATCGACTGTGGCAGAAATCAACCGCATTAATCAACTGCCGGAGAGCTCACTACCAAAGTTCAGGAGTTCGTAGACGACATCTTTACCTATGCAAATCGAATACTAGTGTTCAAAGAATTCATAAGTACTTTCTCGTGATCGAATGGCTCAACTTTTCTCAATCGTCTAACATATAACCTTACGGCACAATAAGGGGGGAGTTGATTTCGAAGGGCAATGCCTTATGGTGTAAATATATACATAATTGACATTAAAATAATTTACATAACATGTACATTCAAATTAAAATGTTTCTTTATTATTAATAATGTATTTTTAAGTATATGTCAATATTGTTTCGTATTAAAATATTTAATTGATAACCCACATTGATTATTCTTTTTATATAAAACATAAAAATATTTTATTTTAACAATTTTATGAACATAAATTAGTTAAAATAGATCTTCAATTAGTTTATTTAAATCTCTTGTTAAAATATTTTTGAAAACACATTTTTTTACTTATTTTTCTTATTGTAGCCAATATTATTTTTCTATTTACAATATAATTTTTATTTTTATTTTAAAAGGAACAAATTTTGGATAAACTTACACATCCCCTCGGCTCAATAAATAATATTAGTTAATCATATTTCTTATTTTTTGGTGATGACATTCAATAATATAATATTTTATTATTTGTTTTATTTTTATGATGATATTTTGTCTTTGTTAATTCTTTTGTTAACTATATTTAAGCTAAGCAAGACGTACTAGCTATTTTTAGCAAGGAATAATTTCAGATGCAATTTGGCCCACTAATACCCTAAAATAGGTGGAGCATGAATCGAAAACAATTAGCGGGTAAAAAACAATAAAATAAGAAAACCCTAAAAGCTCTAGGTTTGGGTTATGTTAACTAGAGTTAAGAAAAAATAATTAAAAAAAGCAGCGAAAAGCCCATGGCATGGTTATTTGGGTAATCAATCAGGCTATAAATATATGGACTCATTGCCCTTACCACATATCGCTCATCTCATATTGATCGAGCAAAAGTTCGTTCATACTTTCTCGAGTTCTCTTCGCTTATACACACAGAAATTCAGTCCTTTCTTTTTATTCAGATCATCTTTTATTCGGATCAACTTTTTAGTTGGGGAGCCATGGCCTCGGAAAGCAAGGTGAGTTTGAGGAGCTCAGATAGTGAATTTTTTTATGTCATTGAGGCTGTGGCATTTGAATCTCAGACCATCAAGTACATGATCGAGGACACTCGCACCACCAATGCTATTCTTCTGCCAAACGTTTCTAGTGAGATACTCTCGAAGGTCATCGAGTACTGCAAGTAACATGTCAATGCTCAGAATCTTGCACATGAGAAATCAGCCATTTCGGAGGATGAAATCAAGACTTGGGATGAAGAATTCGTTAAAGTTGATCAGGCCACTTTGTTGGACCTTATCCTGGTATTCTGTCAGAAACCCTTATTTGATGGTTTGGTATTCTTTGAACCAAACTAACGCTTTTCTTATTTGTTGTTTTGAGGGGTATAATCTACCTGAGTTACACCAGCCAAATTGTTTGGAACCTCTGAGGACAGTTACCAATGGCTTCTCCAGTAAATCAAAGTTCCATCAACTAATTGTTTTTTTAATTTCTGAGATCCTTCAATGGTAGAAATCTCTGTGTAGTCTCATTCCATGTAATTGTTCTGCAATATCTTCGTCGCTTTCTTTAGTAATTCTTATCACATGTATATGCCTGTCCAGGCTATAGATACATTTGTATATTTTACAGAAATTTTGGCTTGTTAAGCTTTTGGGGTTTTGCAGGCTGCTAATTACCTAAACATAAAAAATCTGCTAGATCTTACATGTCGAACTGTTGTTGCCGACATGATAAAAGGGAAAACGCCAGAAGAGATACGTAAAAATTTCAAATTAAAGAATGATTTTACTCATGAAGAGGAGGAGGACGTTAGGCGTGAAAATCAGTGGGCCTATGAATGATTCTAGGGAACTGGTGCAAAAACAGCATATATATTTCTGTGCCATGGTTTTTTCTTTTATTGTAGTCAAGAATTTGTTTAGAAACTATTGTTTAGATTCATCGATTTCTAATACTGGACCGGCTTGTTGGGCTTGTCGAATTTCTGATAAATATTGCAACTATTTTTCTTTCAACCGTGTAGTGAAATGGGCTCCAATTGCATGGTTTTAACGTTTTGAATTTTTTTGAATATATGTGCACTGGTTTTAACATTTTTGAATTTTTTTGAATCTATGTGCACTGGATTGCTTTTTCATTTTTTATTTCCTTGTATTGCACGAATGAATGTGCTGAGTTTAGAGTATTATTGCATGAATGAATTGCCTCAGTTTAGAGGATTATTGCATGAATGAATGGGTCCAACTGTGTGGCATGCTTGTATATGTTTTACTATAGTAATTTAGAAGTTGGGGACTAACAAAAATGCAATTTGGTTTGGAACTCTTTTTCCTTAAAAATTGTTTTTGCAAGTAGAACATGTTGTTTTATTAAAAGAAAATTCACATGTCTTATCTGGTTTTAACAATTTGATTTTTTATTTTTTTTTAATTTATGTGCCCTGAATATATTTTATATTTTTAATTTCCTTGCTATTATTTTTGCACAAACGAATTCACTAAATTTAGAGTATTATTGCACGAATAAATGGCCTCGGTTTGCATCCCAGGTTTTAATATTTTGATTTTGTTTTGAATTTTATTTGCCCTAAATGGCTTTTATATTTTTAATTTCCTTGCTATTATTATTGCATGAATGAATTCGGTAAATTTAGACTATTGTCGCACGAATAAATTTAGAGTTTGGATCATCGCAGCTTGATACTTTCTTTTGCTTGTATCCACCAGTTGAGAGCCTTCCTTTCGTGCGAAAAACTCATAAAGTTGCAAATGAGGGCATGCAAGCTCATAAAGTTGCAAATGAGGGCATGCTCTTGATTTCTATTGTTGGTATTTCTTAGTTTTTGGTTTCCACGTGTTTGGGGCCGATTGCTGAGCCCAGGTCTTCCCGTTGGTCCCTGCCGAGGTGTTTCTTGGTTGATGTTCAACAGTTTTTCCTGCTGCTCCTCTCCTGAGTGGTTGGATGAAGGCTTTTTGAAGGCATCGTGATTGGTAAGTTTGGTGGAGGCCTCCATCTTTTTTAATTTCCAGGGACAATTGTACTCTAGGAGGGGTGTCAGATTCCCCTCCTGACGGTACCATGGACTGTTCAAAATTGGCCACGTCATAGCTCTTCAAGAGGCTTTCGGCACGTTAGAGAAGTGGTCACCAAAATTTACCCATAAAAAAAAAAAAAATTGATTTCTACCAGTTTAAAAAAAATTTAACATTATAAAATGTCATTTGAAGGGCTGCTTGTCGACCTAATATTTTAGAAAATTTAGGTTATCTCTGAAAATTCTGGTTACCTATTACCGCGGTTCTTCGGGCCGGCTGCCGGCACCGGGCTCTAGTTGCAACTTGCCTCGATGCCTTGTTCTTTGACTGTCCTGTAGAGTCACTCTAGAGTCTAGGGTAGTGGTATGAAGGGGAGGTTGTTGCATCATTAAAAAAAGTAATGGGTAGATTGTAATGGAGGTCGTTGCATTGAATTTGTAATGGAGGCTGTGGCATTGAATTTTCGAGGCCAGCATTCATAATGGTGGGCATGATGCTGATATTTTTCCCTATTTTGCATCTAGTGGGGTGTGTCTTCTCGTTGGGTGTGTCATGCGGTTAAGAAGATTAAAATCTATTTACATTAATTAGTTTTTTTTTCTTGCTCTCACATACCTATGATACACCTTGTCTAGGAAGGCAACTACTCATTACTAGAGGAAAACCTAATTATCGATTCCACAAGCTTAGCTGATTAGTATTACTCAGGGCCAGTGACCACTGCCGAGGATTTTTTTATATCACCACATTTAACCAGAGAATTGCGAGCAGCGAAGGAGCCATTTTCCTTTTTTGAAATTGCGAAAAACCCATTTTTACAGGTAATTATGGATAACCCAAAATAGCTTATCTATATGCCACTATTTTTACAGCTATTTCTCGACAAACCGAAAGAGTATTCATTTGTATGAAAAGTCTCAAAACCCAAAAGCAAATATTTAGTCATGTCAATTCTATCACCTTTTAACCTTGGTCTCAAATGGGTTTTACAATTCTTACCAACATTCAATCTCATTGTCACCATAAAGATTGATTTTTGATGATGTTGAAATTGTTGATTATCTTTTTAAGGAGATTGATTTTTGATGATGTTGAAATGGTTGATTATCTTTTTAAGGAGTTGTATCAGTTAGGTGCTCACACAGTTCATGTAACTTAGCTTCAAACATTCTTGCTAACATGCTTGCTCTCTTGATGAGATCATTATTGATTCTTGACATGACATTTAGTTTTATACCTAGTGGATTTCCTTGGGAAACACATTATGATAAAAAGTATTGTTTTTCTTCAGTAGTGTATAAATACCTAGTTGGTTTCTTAAAAAAAACATATAATGTAAAAATAAAAATAAAAATCTAGTCCACCTTGAGAAATACATCATGCAAAAAAAGGTTCAAATTGGTCTAGCTTGAGTCACTGCAGAAAAATTATTAACCTCCCCACTTGAATTCAAATCTAACTTATGACATAAATCTCTTTTTCATGTCCTAGAATTGTTATATTAATACATTTTTTTCCCATGATACAATATTTAACCCCCTTTTTTCACCAATTTTAACTCTTATACCATGCACTTCCTTTTCATTTTGACATAAACAATGAATGGTTCAACCCTAAATTCGTAGGAGTTTTCAAACAACCAACTTCATCCTCAAGTTTCGTGCATATGAAAGTGATTATAAAAATTATGGGACATGGGTTTTCTCGCAGTATAGAAAATTGATTATGGCATAGGATTTTTATAAAAATTCATCATGATCTGAGAGATGCAATAGATTTTCTAAGGCAGATTTGATAAAAATGCACAATTTCCATTTTTTTTAATCATGCACCTATTTGAATAAAATGGGTAGTTACGACCTAAATTTGTAATATAATATGTATAAAAACACCTATGCTAGAAGAGAGGATGTTATTCTAATTTCATTTTTCTGGTTTGGACCTTGAGCATATGGTTGTTGATGTAAAAGACTGATTGATTTTTAATACAAGAATCCTAATGTCAAGTTCTTCTTCTCATTTTTGGTGTATTTTATGATAGTTTCTTCTCTGTTATTTAATATTTTAAAAGACGGTGCAAGCTATAGTAATAGAAGAATTCTAATGTCAAGTTCTTCTCATTTTTGGTGTATTTTATGATAGTTTCTTCTGTGTGATTTAATATTTTAAAAGAGGATGCGTTCTGGACTGGTAAGACACACCGGATCAACTCGACACCTCCCTAGTTGTATATTTTTAGTGTGGTTTGTAGATCTTGTGAATAGTTTGTGTTAATTTACAAGTATTGGTGTATTGACCATGATGTATATGTGTGCTACTTATTACACTTTGTTTCCTTCATTTATACAACACTTTGACTTGTGCTCATTTAGCACTTATTTCTCGAAAGGTGCAACTATAAGTGTGACATATCTCCTTAAAATTATTACATTACTCAATTGCATGGATAAAAACCATAAAAAATAACAATATCTCTATTATATGTTTGTAGGTGATTTTTTAGGTAACACATTGATGTAATTTGTTTCAAGGTTTTAGCCTTCTTGTAGATCTAAGATATTTTAACAAAGAGCATAGTGAAACATAATTATTATTAATTGATGCCCTGAAGAAAAAAAATGGAAACATTGAGTAAGCAACCTGAAACTCTATTATGACACATGTGGAAGATGATGAAATGAAACATGATATATCAATATTACGAGGCCAAGTGAAACACATTTTTCTCTCACAAAATTAAAAGAAGCTAAGATCGATGGTATAGAAGAAAAACTGAAAAAAAAAAAACATAGATGATTTGAAGAAATACATGGAAGGTTTGAAGGAATGCTTCACAAAGTTTCTACAAGAAATGCGTCCTAATGGTGAAAGGGTAGTAGAGGAAACTCATGATGAGAAGAAAAGAAATGTGAATCATGATTTCATACCCTAACGTTGTATTGAATACCCACCATATTCCAAAAATCAATATGATGAAGTTTGATGGCAAGGATCCCGTAACATTGATACTACAGATGGAGCAATATTTTGACCTCCATAATGTGAAAAAACACAAGGTACACATTGCAACTTTATACTAAAAACCCAATCAGTTTGTATGGTATCAATGGCTTTTCTCTCCTAAACAAATTATCACTTGGTCAATTTTTATGAAGGAAATTATAACACATTATGAGGATACAAAGAAAAACACCTTCTTTAGCCAATTGATAAATCTCAAACAAAAGGGGTCAATGGTGAAGCACATTGAGGACTTCCAAAAATTAAATATAAGTGTAAATGATGCCATCAACAATTACATTAGCTACAATGTAAAGTCAATGCAACCATGGATCACATTGTATGAAAAGAAAAAAAATGAGATGGTGACAATAAATCATTTATATGATTTAATGGTAGAACATGCTTTATCTTGATCTTTAAAAAAAAAATGTAAAATATTTATCTCTATAGTTAATTGGATATCTAGATCATAGAGAAATATGACATATTTGGTTTTTTTCACAAGGATAAGTGGATGTACTAAGCATAAGTGTATGGTGCAACAGCTCTGTAATATGTGAAATTCTTATAAATCCATCAGATAAATAGTTTTAGTATCGATGTTTCAAACTCTCAAGTTTTGTTCATCTTTACAAAAAAGAACAAAAAAATATGATCAAGCCAAAGAAATGAATAAAAAGAGTAACAATAAATCCAAAATATTGTGAAAATAATCAAATTATTTTTATTTATTTAAGAACTTTCATTTTTGAGATAAAATTTGATCACTTGATCACACCTCCTAGCTAGGAAATTTTGGACTCCAAAGTTTACTTCCCTAGTTAATATTAATAGGCTAGGATTCAAAAACACCCTAAACTCAATCTAAAATGGAAAATTTTTAATTGGTGCCCTTCAAGCCCCAATCAAGGCACATCACCTATCTTCTTCATGAAGACCTATTGTCTTGGAAAAAAATTAGTGAAGATCCTTATTGTTGTTGCAAGAACAAAAGAATGATGAGTGGAATATGAACACTCTCTTTGCTTTGATCTTTACATGGCTCAAAAATAGTTCATATTGAATTTAAACTTTTGAAGAAAAACTTAACTCCATCTTGGAATTAAAAAGAAAAATAAACTTTCTTTAATGTCTTCAAGGTGAGCTTGTACATAAAAAGTACAGTGCTGCAAAATGTTGCATGATATGATTGACCTTGCCTACAAAACATAGTCATCTTATACAATCTTGAAAACAAAGATTCTATACACACAAGTTTGAAATCGAATACTTGTATGAGTGAACATATGACAAACATGTAGACATCCTTGAACGACAATCTTGTACATTCATAAAAGTCCTATAACATGTGGACTATAACAAGAAAATACATACATCAATGAAAAACTTCTACTTGTTGAACATAGTTAATGATTGTTCGCTTTACAAAATTACCTAAATAGGTAATGACAACAAGTAATTACAAAATTTACAAAACAAATTTACAATAAATTATACCCAAACTTTGCCTCTCTTAGGCTTATGGGTTCTCTTCTTTCATCATCATTGTCTTGAAGGTCGCTTAGGATTGTTATGTCTTCTTTACCACCTCTTATTTCCCTTGCATTATGTAGCACAATCTCTTTACCTTTATTTGAAAGAATCTTTGAATGTAACTTCAAACATCGTTCAATGTTATGTCCATGCATCTTGCAATGAGTACATAAGAACTTCCTCTTGTTTTCTCACATAGAAGTTCTCTCATCTGAAGGAGAGTCATTATGCTTGATGCCAAAAATTTGATTCATTCTTTTAACCATAATCATATGTATCTCACATATATCCACACAATCGTCAAATGCATCACAAAATGTACAAGGGTACTTATTCCACAATTATTCAAAATTTCCATGCATTCGAAAATACCCTTGAGTGTTAAACATATCTCTAGGGTTGAAGCCTCGACAAAGTGGAGTGGACGATGCCATGCAAGATCCCTTCAAGTATTCATCCCACTTGGGAGATGAATTAACATTTTCACAAGGTGGTGACATCTCATCCTCATATGGATGATGTTCCTCAAGCTGTTTGGGCCATTCTCCAAACTCCCTTCAACGACAACCCAATCCCTGATACTTCAGTCTCCCTTGAGCCATAAATGGATTGGTAATATCTTGGCCATTTATGTGAAGGCATCCAACGTCATAATCCACCGTGGAAAGAAAATTCATACCTAATCCTTTGGTATGTTGATCAAACATTGAAAAATAAGTGTTATGCACATAAATGGAAGGAATGGTACTTGAGATGTTGATTACCTCCTTAAACTTGTCATTCATATTTTCACCTTTTGATCATCAAGCACTTGCTTTTATGAAAAGCATATGTTCCTCTTCTCCTCTTCATATATTTATAACATCCTTCTCAACTCTATGTTGTCCATACAAAGAGCCAAATTTTGCTCCTCTAGCTCTTGGAGACTCTTGGCTTCCCATTTTTTCAACTTGGTCAACTGGTGCTCTGATACCAAATTGATTTGAAATTAGAGTAGTTTTTTTTTCATTTTTTTCCAAAATCGAATAAAAACAAAAATTAGGACCATCTTGACACTTTACAAGGTAAAAATGGGCCTTGAAACAACAAGTTTTTCTAATATCTCTTGAAGCCATGAATTAATATTCATATGTAACTTAAGATAATGAACATAAAAACACATAATTCATGTAATCATAACAAACAATATAACAAAATGTTTCTTGGTGGAGTTCACCCCTCCTGGGATACATCTCTGGGTCTGTCAACATGAGTACACCACTCATATATTTAGTATCAAATGAAGTACATAAATGTTTTCTACAAGTAAATAGGTGGCTATTACCCCTAAAAGGTAATGTCCTCCTACAAAGAACTCTCACAAACAACAACAACACAACACATCTCCTACAAATATGACATACTCCAAATGAAATGAGTTAAAAAGAGCATGTGAACACTTCAATTCCACATTGAAGCACATAAATAAAACTTGATGTTGAGAGAAGTTAAACCTGAGCTGAACCCTGTAAGTTACAATTGTTGTAGTAGACTTATGAAGGTGAGAATACCCCTACAAGGTCTTCTCCAAGCCCAAATACCTTATAGAAATTCTTCCAAACCTTGACTGATCAATACACCTTTATTCTAAAACATGCACAAAGGCTACTTAGATGTGCCTAAATTAGACATTAGAGGTCACCAATGGATTCAAAACATCGAGAAAATGCTAAGTGGACTCTTTTTGAGCTCAATTTGGCCTAAAACTCTAAAATCTATGAGCTCTTCAGCTCTGTCATGAACAAGACTGTCAATCATCCTACAAATTGGACCTTATGTGTAACTGTTCTACAATTTCACCCCAAAATTTGTTAAATTATTAGCAATTTCGCTTTCCACCAATGCATTTTGTTGGATGATTAAATTTTCCAACCACCCCATAAGTTTGAGAATTGTTGTCATATTGGCACACGGTGTCGAGGGTTATGCCTTAACGACCACCCCCACCACTTAATCCCCTCAATGTCATACATGTGGTCATATTAGTGCCATCAAACTGAGGGTCAGACTAACAGCCTAGTCTTCCCATCGAGCTTCGTATCTCCTGGTGTGCAGTGATGTAATGGTCCATAGGAGTTGGGGCTGGCCCCTTGCCTCAATCTCCTATCGTTGGCACCTAAATCTACAAACGATGGTCCTATGGGTGTGCATCAGACGAAGGATTAGGGCCTTTCCCTAGCCCCACCATCGATAGCTCCTTTTGCTCAGTGTCATGGTTGCATGTGGTGGACACAACTGGGGGCTAAGGGTCATTACCAAAACCCTCTTTGGTGAGCTCCTTCCAAAACTCAATCAATGGTTGTGTGGCAATAACGTGACTAAGGGTTGGGACTAGCATCCTGACCCCTCTTTCCAAATGACGGAGACATAAAGTTTCAAGTATTGGTTTTGCCCATAATATAACAAGCACCACAGTGAGCAAAGTTGGTAGAGCGCTAGAATGATAGCTAGGAGGTGAGGGGTCTGAATATGGTTGGGCCTTCGACTGACCCACACCAAATTTTTAAGTGACCTTGGGCTGCCAAATGGCAACCCATGACTGGGCCACGTGGCAACCATTCATTGGTCCACTTCAATCAAGCATGAACCAATCAAATACGCCCAAAAACCAGTGAACCAAAACTTGCCATGTTCTAACTTGTCACTGGGTCATACCTTACAGAGTCACCTTGGTAACTTAGCGATACAAAATTGGAGTCCATTGCCCTTCTCAATTTTAGTTGTTTTGCTAAATGATCATCACAAGATAACTTGAGCATACAGTGTCGAATTGAGGTTAAACGAACGTTGTTTGATTCATAATGACAAGCACTTCTATTTGGTGATGGTTTCAAGACTTTCTAATAACTTTCATTTTTGAGTTAAAAATTGATCACCTGATCATATACAATTGTTGTAAATTTCCATGTAGGTTATTACAAGAGTTTCTATTGTTACAAGTGCCATCATAGGCTCTACTTCAATTACTACAATTCCTATCAGCCAGTTGCCACAACACCTACCAGTGAGTTGCTACAACACTTATCAATGAATTGTTATAATATCTATTAGGTAGGTGTAGGTATGTTTCTTTTTCTTTTATTTAAACTAAGTTCATTCAATGCTGTGGATTTGTATTTGGAAAGACACTTATAATTCCATCCTAATTCCTCATCCATTTCCATTTCCTTTCTCAAAGGTTGACACTCTCTTCAGTTTGTGAGGTATCATTACCTTTTCATTCTATAACATTCCCTCACCATTCTTATCAATCTCCACTCCAATATTCATACATGAGAAGGGTTCAAAATTTTCAATAGTAAAATAATTTGTTGCGACCACACAAGAACCCATAGTAAGAATGATAAAAGTCCTTATTGGTTCCACACAAGAACTAGTAGTAAGAACAATAAAAGGTCTTGCTACTACCACACAAGAACTAGTAGCCATAAAAATAAGATGTTGTTGCTCCAATTTAACCAACAATGGAAAATTAACCAGATGAAAGGGAGAACCCACATTTATAAATGTGATATATCTCTTGTTTGTCCATGATCATTTTCAGATCTACCATTTTAAGTAGCATATCCAACTTATTAGTGTGTTTAATATGCAAGCAACAACAAGGATGTTTGACAACAATAATAAAATAAATAAGACCTATTCTTGCTACACAAAACTAAGAATAGGAAATGAAACATCATCATGTCACAAGAATTTAGCTATTAGGATGTTGTTGTTACTACTCTTATAACAATATTGCTGCTACTATACTTTTTATGTGCAAGGAAGGGTTTGTCTATATCTCAAAATTTGTGCACCCGATGGTCATGATTTGTTTTGAGGGAAAATAATAAAATAGGATAATTATGCTTGCAGAACTTTATACTAAATTACTTTGTAGATAATGGATAAAAGAAGTTTTCCACTACTCCTACAACACTATCAATGCAACTCCTTATACATGGTTGTTACAATCTCATTAAATTTGTTCCAGGATGTTAATTTTGAAGTTTCAAAGATGCTATATAACAATTCCCAACAAGCATTTGAGGGAAATGAAATTTTTTCACAATGGGGATAGGTTTTCAATGGGCAAAAGAAGTGTCCCCCCAGTATGGCTAATAAGAGGTATTACATTGCATGAGGACATGCAACATTTTTAGTAGGGAGAGATGACAGGCCTCGTAATGGACATATTTCTATACACTCTTTTCCCTATTATTAATTCCTTTTCACTTTCCTATGACTGTATATTAGTCCATTCTAATGTTTGTATGTGAAATTTAGACATAAGGTGTTTTCCGTTGCATTTCCTTGGTATTTTACATGATTTTATGATTACACATTAAAAAGGTATCATATTTTCATTTATCTTTGACTTAATCTGCAAAAACAACATGCCAAATGTTTTGTTATGAAAGTTATGATGTTTTCATAGGGGATGTTCTGTTTACAGTTGTTGCAACTCTGAACTCTATTGCTACAACTATAATTCATGTCGTTGGGCAAACTCCGAACTCTATTGCTACAACTATAATTCATGTTGTTGCTGCAACTCTGAACTCTATTGCTACAACTATAATTCATGTCATTGCTGCAACTCCCATTGTTGCAACTCCAATTCATGACGTTGTTGCAACTCCAATTCACAATGTTGCTGCAACTCCCACTGTTGCAACTCTATTTCACGATGTTGTTGCAACTCCCATTGCCACAAATACAATTCATGTTGTCACTGTTGTGGCAACTCCAATTCACGTATTTGTGATAACTTCCATTGTTGCAACTCTGATTCATGTGATTGCTATAACTTCAGTTCACGCCATTGTTGTAACTTAGGAATTACGTTGCAACCCACTGCCGCAACTCCCAAAACCATGAGTTGACAGTAGAACCTTGAGCCAGTGGAACCTTGCGATGGTTGGAAACTCGAATTGATGTTGTAACACAACTGTGATTGCATTATTTTAATATGGATCAATATTACTCATGGTTAACTAAGTTATCAAAATTATTTTGGAATTATGTATGATTCGTTTATTGTTTACTAATTATTATCCAATCATGTGAGAGGCTTCTGGAGACATATTTATTATTTTCTAATTGTTAGCAAACCAAATGTGAAACTTGTGCATCTCATTTATTGGTTATTATTTATTTTTAAACAAATGTCATCTATAAGTGGAGTTCCTCTTTCATTCCATGAGGAGGACTCTTGGAGAAATTTCCATATCATAATGAAACAATAGCCACGTGGTGGCATGTCATTGCTTATTTGCATACATGAATTGTGTGCATCTAGTTTATATGGTTGAAATGATATGTGTGAACATATCATTATTTAAAATAAAAAGGTTGCATTGAAAATTTATATGTTTAAAATTTGGATTATATTTTTTATTTTGAAAGTGTCCATAGCTTTAAAATAATTGATTTTAGATAACAATAAAAGTATATCAAAGCTTATGCAAAAAAGTACATTGAAATGTATATAAGGAAAAATTCTTCTAGAGATATTTTTTAAAATATTTATTTGAGTAATATTACAAATAATTTGAGGGTAGACTACCAAATACCAATGCCATTACTAGTGAAATCAAATTAAAATAAAAAATAAGGGATAGATAGTAGCTAGTACCTGCGTTTAGCTTAAATATAGTTTAATTAAACTAAAAAATAATAAAGACACTTATTTCATCACAAAAATAAAACAACAAATAATAAAATGTTTTTTTGTGGAATGGCAACACCAAAAATTAAGAAATATTATTAACTAATATTGTTTCTATTAAGATATATACCATTTCATACACACACACACACACACACACACATATATATTCAAGAGAACTTATTACTATATTAAAAACATATTTTAATAAATTCAAATATATATATATATATATATATATATATATATATATATATATATATATGTATATGTTGAATTTATTAAAATATGTTTTTAATATAGTAATAAGTTCTCTTGAATTGAAAAAGAAGAATTATAATTCACAAAAATAGCAAAATGAAAACAAAAATCAAGAAATTAAATAAAAAGGAAATAAAACTAAAAACAAAAAATTAGTAACTAGTAGAAATGGAAGTTACTAAAGAACCTATAATAAGACCTCAACCAATCACCTTACAACTAAATAAATTTAAATATTAACAAAAATTGAATTCCTAAGGTTAAGCTATGGATAAGCAACAAATTTGTTTTGTCAAAGACAAAGTAGTCAAAGCAAAGACCAAAAATTTATGACAATTATCCATAGTTTAACATTAAGAATTCAATTGTCTAATTTTATTATTATTATTTAAATTTATTCCTTTTTAAGGTGATTGGTTAAGCTCTTATTATGGGTTGTTTAGTAACTTCTATTTCTATTAGTTACTATTATTTTTTTTAGTTTTTTTTTCTTTTTATTTAACTTTTTCCTTTTTATTTTTTTTCTATTATTTCTATTTTCATGAATTATAATTTTTCATCATACTTTGAATTAAAGATTACTTATTATTATATTAAAAATATATTTTAATAAATTCAATTATAAGAAATATATTTATTAATTAAATAACACACACATATATATTAAAGTGTATATATGCTAATACCAACATAGATCCATCTTAAGTATGAATCTAACATAAGCCGAGTGGGATCAAATTTCTTCATGTGCAAAGTTCTTTAGA
This sequence comes from Pinus tabuliformis, assembly GCA_031772625.1. NCBI lineage: Eukaryota > Viridiplantae > Streptophyta > Pinopsida > Pinales > Pinaceae > Pinus > Pinus tabuliformis. The sequence continues at coordinate 653,041,048 of CM062813.1, read as the reverse complement.
GTGAAAAATATAATGTTATTTTTCTTTATTTAAATTGTATTTTTAAATGCTAAATAAAGTATATATAAGACTAAATAAGCAGTTTAATCAGAAAACTTAATTTTTCCATGATATATACATAATTTTCTTAAAATGATATATACTAGCAACTTCACAGGAAGTTGCAAAAATGTGGTAAGCCATTAGTGTACAAAAGAGTAGAATTAAATTGTTACTCTTCTAGGATGACACTAAAAGTGTCACGATATGTTCCCAAATGGTGTAAGTAGAATTTTGGATCCTAGTTAAAGAGGGGGCTCTCATGATTTACAATCACGGGTATCCACAATGTTAGGTTCTCTCTATTTGGTCATTTATTGTATTCTCAGTGGAATGTATGCATGTGTGAAGGAGAAAGTGTTATTGTGTTTTTCTCATGGTTTTATGGTTGTTCATTGTAAAGCAATTCATACTTTTCAATTTCTTATGACTGAAATATACTTCAACATATTTCCCTGATGGGATGTTTATGATTTGATAGCAAGTGGTTGTTAACTTTTAATCGTTTTACTTTATGTAAATAACATATGCTCTAGCCTATTTGATTGTAGCGATTAGCGCCATTATGATCAGGGGTGTAGTGACAGAGAAAAAATTATGGCATGTACTTGTACATTAAACAAGAGTTAGATGAGTTAAATTTGAACTCAGTGAATTGGCTTATAGTAGTTTCTCGCCTAGTCCAATGAATCTAGATACTCGTTTCAAAATACCTATCATAATTTTGAAATGTCCTCAATGGATGATTTCTTAGGCATGTCTTTTCTTTTAATAAGATTGGCCTGACATATGTCCTTGTAATAACAAACTAGAAACCTGGATGTAAGCTACATAAAGAAAAATCATATTTGTGAAGTGTCATAAATGTATGATTGATTAGGCATACTTTTTCTTTTAATAGGATTGGCCTCACATATGTCCTTGTAATAAAAAACTGAAAACGTGGATGTAAGCTACATAAATAAAAACCAGATAAGTATTCTAAATGCCTGTTAAGCTGCTAAAGAACACCCAACGGGTCTATAGAGTAATGTTATCTTTGTAGCAAAAATTATCTTCGTTTTCTCAACAGAATGCATTGTAAATGTTTCTGGATGAGGTTTATTCATGGGCCTTCAACTTTGACTTGTAGCATAGGGGAAAACAAATGAAATTTTGGGAATGGTTCTTTGTTTTCTTACTAGACTGAGAGTTATCGGAGATGCTTCTATTGAATTTGATCTTCGAAGCCACATTTTTCATATTGCAATTGTGCAGGTCTAGTCTTTTTTTGTCTTTGATTTGATGATGTGTTTGTTTTCTCTCTTTTCTCACTTCTATTTACTAAACTTATATGAAAAGAAATTTGTTGAGTTTTCTTTGAAGTTTATTTGAAAAGTGCAAAGGAAATGACCATGTAAGTCTTCCCCATCTTTGCTGGAACAATTTCTAGCATGCCATGGATAATATATGAAGACATGGCAAGATAAATGAATCACAAAACTTTTTGGATGGCAAGTTTATTCATGGCTTTTAAACCTTGACTTATAGCATTTTGGAAAATGAATGCAATATTTGGAATGGTTCTTCGTTTTCTTACTAGACTGGAAGTTGTGGCAGTTGCTTCAATTGCAGTTGATCTTCAAGACTGCATTTTTCATATTGAAATTGTATAAATTATATTATTTATACAACATTTTGAATTTTTTAAAATAGTTAATTATAATATTTATTGTTGTATAATGAAATAATGAAATAAATGTTAGGTTAAATTTCATTTGATTTTTTTTAATGGTAGAAAAGAAAACTTGCTTTCATTAAAAAAAAACGTAAACTATATCTACATAGTCTTCTATAGTTCTCGTTAATTTTTATTTGTTTTTAAATTGAAGAGTGGAATTTCAACCGATAATTTTTGGTACCTCATACTTGTGTTAGTGGATTGCATGTAATAAGAAAAGACATGGAATATTCCATATAAGGGCTTTAGAAATGATGAGCGACCCTTACTTTATGATCTTCGACAAATTTGGTCAAAGATATTAATAGATTTGTTTATGTTGTAATTTTTTATTTTCTCTGTTATTGTTATTACTAACCACCAATAACCATGTTTGTCAACCACTATAAAAATTAAATGGATACGTTAATGTATGTGGATCTATACTAAGAGATTTAAGACTTCTCTGCACTTCTCTGCTGAAGGAAATGTTTGGAGTAAGGGATCATGGTATGGAAAAGGAGACTTTAGTTTCAATTACACTAAGAGGATAACAGCATTTATAAGTGTTTTTAAAAGAAAAATTGGTATGGTGAGATTTAAAGGCCATAGCAACAATAAAATAAACAAAGTATAATTTTAATTTTATAATAGAGATGATTTTTTTAAAATTAGATATAAATGGATATATAACTTAAGATGTAGGATCAAAGATAAAAAGATAAATTTTCCTGTTTGGATAAGAATATAAATAGATTTATTGATCTTTATTTTTTATATGGATTTTGCAAAGTAAAATTATTATTATTATTATCACTATTATTATCACTATGTTGTATTTTTTATATTCTCTCCTAATTTATAAATAATAAAAAAATAATTTTGTTAAATATAAAATATATATTAAAATTGTTAGAAATTAAAAAAAATTAGTTTTATAATTTATTTTTATACAATCAAATATTTACATTTGAATTAAATATTATTAAATTGTAACACCCTTTTATTATGTGTTAAATAATTGTAAACTCAAGTTGAGTTAAAGCTAGGTGTGACACCCTCCCTTGTGGGTTCAACCATTTTAAACTTAATTTGATGAAAGCTAAGTGTGATATGTAATATGAAAAGAAAATATGTTATTAAATAAATAAATCACTTGGAGGGTGGAGCACCAAGAGAGATGAGATTCTTGCCAAATCTCATTACTCTTCTCACACACATGATTGGCTGTGGGCTTTTTCACTCTTTGCAAACACATTATTGGAAATCTGTTTTATGTATCTCTTTGTAACCTCCCTTGATACCAATTTGTTAGAAACACAGAAAAGACAAAACATGAATTCATAAAAAACATGGGCTGTTACTCTTTTATTGATCACACAAAATATGATGATTACAATTCAACCGGTGAAGGGTATTTAAATATTTTTGACTAGCTAACTGTCTTAAATATCTTGACATGCAAACACACTCAAAATCATTTATCACTTGACTTGATTCAACACTCAATCATACAATCACTCAATTAACTTTAACTAACTCTCTATGTTTAACTAACTCTTGATGCAAGAGCAATTATCTTATTTTAACCAGAAAAAAGTTCATTTAAAAATTTTAAAAGTAAAATACGTTCAAAATACCCGTCAAATTCCAACCCTGCTGAGGAGCCATGGCCACGGAAAGCAAGGTGACTTTGAAACGCTCAGATGATGAATTGTTTGATGTCACTGAGGCTGTGGCATTTGAATCTCGACTGGCACCGCCAACGCTATTCCGCTGCCAAACGTTTCTAGTAAGATACTCTCGAAGGTCATCGAATACTGCAAGCACCATGTGGAGGGTCAGAAGCCCGCACATGAGAAATCGGCCATTTCCGAGGACGAAATCAAGACTTGGGATCAAGAATTCGCTAAGGTCGATGACGCCACCTTCCCCTACCTAATCCCGATATTCATTCAGAAACCGTTATTTAATTAGGAATTTGATCGTTTGGTATTCTTTGAACCAAACTAACATTTTTCTTATTTGGAACCTGAATTGCCCCAACCAAATGGTTTGGAACCTCTGAGTACTGTTATCGATGACTTCTCCAATCAATAAATGTTCCATCAATTTTTTTTTTTAATATCTGTTCTTTTTTAAAAGCTAGAAATCTTATGTCGATGATTGTTTCCCATGTATTCTGAGATCCTTCAATTATCACTGTTTCCCTGTAGTCCCGTTCCATGTAATTGTTTCGCAATAGCTCCATCGCTTTGTTTAGTAACGTTGTGCAGTTTAGTAACGTTGTGCACATGTATATGCCTGTCCAGGCTATAGATACATTTGTATATTTTATGGAAGTTTTTGATTATTAATCTTTTCGGGTTTTTGCAGGCTGCTAATTACCTAAACATAAAAAATCTGCTACATCTTACATGTCAGACGTAATTACCTAAACATAAAAAATCTGCTACATCTTACATGTCAGACGGTTGCCGACATGATAAAAGTGAAACGCTAGAAGAAATACGTAAAATTTTCAACCTAAAGAATGATTTTACTCGTGAAGAGGAGGTAAGGTGTGAAAACCAGTGGGCCTTTAAATGATTGTAGGGAATTGGTGCAAAAACAGTATATATATTTTTGTGCCATGGTGTTTGGTTTTATTGTAGTCGAGAATTAGTCGAGAATGGGCTCCAGCTGTGTGGCATGCTGGTATATTTTTCACTATAGTAATTTAGAAGGTGCCGACTGATAAAAATGCAATTTGGTTTAAAATTTAAAAGTTGGGGACTGGCAAAAATGCAATTTGGTTTAGAATATTTTTTTCCAAAGATTGTTTTGCGAGTAGAACATAGCGTTTTATTAAAAGAAAGTTCACACGTCCTGTGTGGTTTTAACATTTTGAATTTTTTTGAATCTACGTGCACTAGATGGCTTTTCTATTTTTAATTTCCTTGTAATGCAAGCATGAATGCCCTCAGTTTAGAGTATTATTGCACGAATCAATGGCCTCAATTGCCTCAGTTTAGAGGATTATTGCACGAATGAATGGGCTCCAACTGTGTGGCATGTTTGTATATTTTCTACTATAGTAATTTACAATGTGGGGAATGACAAGAAGGCAATTTGGTTTAGAATAATTTTTGCGAATAGAATATAACGTTTTATTAAAAAAAATCCTCACATGCTTTATCTGGTTTTAACATTTTGGTTTTTTTTTTAATTTATGTGCCGTGCATGGCTTTTATATTTTTAATTTCTTTACTATTATTATTGCACAAATGAATGCTCTCACTTTAGAGTATTATTGCACGAATGAATAGCCTCAGTTTAGATCCTAGCTACAGCTTGATGCCTTCTTTTGCCAGGTGGAATTTTTGTTGTATCCACCAGTTGACAGCTTTCTCTGCCTGACAAAAGCTCATAAAGTTGCAAATGAGGGCATGCTCTTGCATATACACTGCTACCTCAGTCACGCTCTGCATGGCTGCCTGCTTGAGCTGCTCGACCAACTGCTCTTTTGTTGGCCCTGCACTATCTTCTTTTAGGGTCTTGGACTATTTCAGGGTCTTCGATTTCTAGTGTTGCGATTTCTTGGTTTTTGGTTTGCACGTGTTTGCGGCCGATTGCTGAGCCCGGGTCTTCCCACAGGTCCCTGTCGCGGTGTTGCTTGGTTGATGTTCAACCCCTTTTCCTCCCCCTCCCCCTCCCTGTCTTGGGTTGTTGGATGAAGGCTTTCTGAAGCCATTGTGATTGGTAAGTTTTGTGAAGAAGGAGGCCTTCATGTCCTTTTATTTTCTAGTGACAATTGCACTCGAGGAGGGGTGTGAGATACCTTGCTGACGTTACCATGGCATATGTCAGATCTGTTGGCTCCCGTTAATGGCGGTCTAGAAGGTCAATTCTCCCATATGTTTCGTGGCATGTGCTTAAATCTAGCGATGTGTCTGTTTACTAACACCCGGGGGTTTTTATGTAACGACAATGTGACTCCAATAAGTGGTATTAGAGCATACATAATACACAGGGGACTCTCTGTTAATGGTGGTGTAGAAGGTCAACGCTCCCTGTGTGTTTCGTGGCATGTGCTTAATCTACCCGTGTGTCTGTTTACTAACACCTGGGTATCAAAGCATCAATAACACACAGAGGTCTCCAGTTCGAAACACACTGGCTCGAATTGGGGGGAGATTGTTGTCTCCCCGTTAATGACGGTGTAGAAGGTCGACGCTCCCCATGTGTTTTGTGGCATGTGATTAAATCTAGCAATGTGTCTTTACTAACATCTACGGGTTTTGGTGTAACAACAATCGTGGCTCCAAAAAGATCAAAACTCAATTTTATAGATGCAGTAAAGCTATTCTCTACAATTCACATTAAATATGTGGCTCCTTATATATATATATATATATATATATATATATATATATATATATAATTTTAATGTTATTGTAACAATATGGTACTAAATAAAAAGAAATGTTACAAAGAAATCTATTTGTGAAATAATAATGACGATGATAACAATGATACTAATAATGATAATGACTATCACAACAATGAAGAAGAACACATGATGATGATGGAAACAATGATGAGAATAATGCTTGGAACATAAGAAGGTAAGAGATTAGTTACATTTTTGTAGAAGTTTATTAATGTGCTTATATTATATAACTGTCCAATGCCCAATTTCATTATGGATTTTATGATAATTTGTCATTAATTTAGCAATGTGAATCATTTTTCTTCAAATTATGTCAAAATAAAGACATTTTTAATATTATGGTTTAGGATTAATCACTTCTTTATAATATCCTTAAGTTTATTTTCTTCCTCTCCTTGTTTATCCCGCCATAACTTTTTCGTAAATTTAGAAGCAATAAATTATATGTAGAGAGACTTGTGCCTTTATTCCCTAATGGTTTAGCGGTATCCTTATTCCATCCCTGCTTGAAATGAAGATTGTTTTGGATAGAGTTTTCTAACTAGGTGAAAGTTCTATCTGAATAATAAGATGGCCTATATTACTTATAGTTTTGATATTATAAATTTTAAAAGTCTTTTGGATCTTCTCTATCTTTTTCCATGATCATATAGATATATTGCATCCCCAAACCTCACATATATAGGCTATTAATAATACTATTTTTTCTTATTACATATCAAAAAATTGTTGATTTATAATTACTTTCAAACATATAATAAACTTTTAATCCGAATTTATTTGTTTTCTCAATACTATATGACGGATAATAATTTTAAGAAATTGCTATAAAAGTTCTTTAAAATTATTATACATCTGACTACAAAATATAACTTTCATATATACATTTATAACTTCATTAATCGTTAAAAAAAATACACATAAATTTATTATATTGCTCAATATATAGAATCAGAACAAAATAACATAATCATTATATTAAACAATATCGTATAACTTATAATAGAATTAGGGATAAAATTTCATTAGCATGTCTTGAAAGTATTTATGTCAAAAATTGATCAAACTACTTAAATTATTTTTTGTATTCAATCTTTTGTGATCCATAATAAATTAAGATTTCCATAATTGTAAAAACAAAATTATTCTCCATTTTCACTTTTTGGTACATCTCAATACTCATGCTAAACATTGTCTAATCTACCAACGGAAGTATAAAGAGGTAACCAATCCATGATGCCAACTACTCGAATATAGAACTTTGATTCATGTTGATGCCCTTTTACAAAATTTATCTATATACCCAACTAATGCTCAACGGTTTTAAAGAGTGTACACTCGCTGGTTACATTTCCATATGGCATAGACAGCGACTGCGTGAGTAAGTTAAGGAAAGAGGAAAATTAGTGGAGGAATGTCCGATGTTATATTGAGTGGTACTCGAAGCAATACATTTATCTGGAATTTTGTTGATCGATGGGACATTTTCTCAGTTGAGATTTATCACGTGCTTACTTGCTCTGCGCTACTTAGTAGTTTGTGTTCATTCAGAAATTGGCTTCCCTCTGTCTTTTCATTTTGGTAGTAAGTTGCTTTGCTAGCCCATGCATGATGCCTCACGGCAAGCGTAGAGCGGATTCTGGAGTGCCGTGTATATATATAATAATATATAGAAATTAAAATTTGTCAATTTTCAATATACCCGTCAATATGACTTTTTCAAATATTATTAACCCGTCAGTAATGATTTGGAAAATTGGAAACCACTAGTATTTAATGTGTAAAAACGCAAGAAAAAGGCATACGGGCGTAAAATTTAACCCCTCATTACACTAATGAATGGCCTCAGTTTGTATTCGAGTTCCGGCTTGATGCCTTCTTTTGCCGGGTGCCATTTTGGTTGTATCCACCAGTTGAGAGCCTTCTCTGCCTGACAAAAGCTCATAAAGTTGCAAATGAGGGCATGCTCTTGCATATACACCCTGTACGCAGCTATTTCAGGGTGTTCGATTTCTAGTGTTGGGATATCTTAGTTTTTGGATTGCACGCGTTTGCTGCCGATTGCTGAGCCCATGCCTTCCCGCTGGTCCCTGCCGAGGTGTTGCTTGGTTCATGTTCAACGCCTTTTCCGGCCCTTCCCTCTCCTCACTGGTTGGATGAAGGTTTTTTTCTGAAGACATTGTGATTGGTAAGTTCTGTGAAGGAGGTCTCCATCTCCTTTCATTTTCCAGTGGAGGGAGTCTACCAAAGGAGGGGTGTCAGAGCCCCCTCCTTTTACAGACGCAGTAAAGCTATTCCCTTCAATTCACATTAAATATTTGGCTAATTCTAATGTTATTGCAATATTATTGTACTAAACAAAAAAAAGTTACAAAGGAAAATTTATTTGTGAAATAATAATGATGGCCATGATAGCAATAATATTAATAATGATAATGATAATTACAACGAAGTAAAACAAGAACACATGATAATAATCCAAACAATGATAAGAATAGTGCTTGGAACATAAGAAGGTAAGAAATTGCTTACATTTTTTTAGAAGTTTCTAATTAAGAGAAACATTCTAAAATCATCGTATTTATATTGAGTTATAATATTAAGAAGATTAGTAGTGTGACAAATATTTTGAAATTAAGATTTAGAGTGAGTAGATATTGAACATTATGTTATTTTAACTTAAATTTTGAATATGATTACTTTAATTGCATAAATATATATCTAATTTTAAACATAGAAAAAAACATATTATTTTTACTTAGAATTCCAATGTTATTGCAATAATATTGCATGAAACAAAAAGAAATGCTAAGAGAAAATTCATTTGTGAAATGATGATGATGATGACAATGATACTAACAATGAAAATGACAATGACCAAAATGAAGAAGAAGAAGACATATTGATGATGATGGAAACGATGATGAGAATAGTGTTTGGACCTAAAAAAGGTAAGCTCATACTTAGCCTTCTTTAGAAAGCATTAGAGATGCATTACAGGATCATAATGTTAGGAAGTTTGGTAATATGACATATTTTGAAATTGAGATCTAAAGTGATTATATGCTAAACATTTTAAGTGAAACTACTTTTCACCTTTAACCTCTTTAACATCATTAATTTGAAAAATTCATTTATTTGATGGAATTGTCCAATGGCCAATTTCATTATGGATATGATGATAATTTGTTATTAATTTAGCAATGTTAATCGTTTTTCTTTAAACAATGGTTTAAAGAAAATAAAGACATTTTTCTTTAGCAAGTCAAAATAAAAACATTTTTAATATTATGGTTTAGGATTAATCACCTCCTTATAATATCATTTTAGTATTGATCTTATGATAATTTGTTATTAATTTAGCAATGTTAATCATTTTTCTTTAAAGTAAGTCAAAATAAAGATATTTTTAATATTATGGTTTAGGATTAATCACCTCCTTATAATATTCTTAAATTTATTTTTTTTCCTCTAATTGTTTATCCCACCATAATTTTTCCAAAAGATTTGTGTGTTTATTCCCCAATGGTTTACCCAAGACTAGGTATCCTTATTCAATCCCCACCTGAAATGAAGATTGTTTTGGATAGAGTTTTCTAACCAGATGAAAGTTCTATGCAAAGAATAGGATAGGGTATATTCCATATAGTTTTGATATTATAAAGTGTAAAAGTCTTTTAGATCTTCTCTATCTTTCTCTGTGATTGTATAGATATATTGCATCCCCAAAGTTGACATATATATATATATATATATATATAGATAGATATATAAAATAATAATAACTATAATAATGATAGTAATTTTTCTTATTACATATCAAAACATTGTTGATTTATATTTATTTTCAAACATATAATAAATTTTTCATCGCTATTTATTGTTTTCTCAATACTACTTTATCATATGATTTATAACACTTTTACAAAATTAATTTAAAACTTCTTTCAAATTATTATACATATAACTACAAAATATAGCTTTCATATTTATATTTATAACTTCATTAATCACTTAAAACAAAAAAAACATAAAATAATACACATAAATATATTATACTACTCAAATATATGTAATCAGAACAAAATAGCATAGACATTATATCAAAGAATATCGTATAACTTAGAACAGAATTACTGATAAAATTCCATTAGCATGTCTTTAGTCTTTAATGGTATCTATCTTAAAAATTGATCAAACTACATTATTTATTATAATTCAATATTGTTATATTACTTAATATATATAATCAGAAAAAAATAACATAAACATTATATCAAACAATATGATATAACTTATAACAGAATTAGTGATAAAATTCCATTACATGTCTTCAATGCTATCTATCTAAAAAATTGATTAAATTACCTAATTTATTATAATTTAATTGGTAAGATTTAGACATGTTTATCTAAATATTTGATTAAATTAATTAATATCAAATAAAAATTCATTAAGATCAATATCAAATATTATAAAAAAGTAAAACTTAATTTTTTAAATGTAAAACTTGAGCAACAGATTTTACTTAAAAAAAAATGAGATTCTTCTCCCAACATAATGCATATGAAATTACATGATTCTCGACTAATATATCTCATCTTACAAAAACCATTTATTATTTTTAAGAAATTTTATTTTTCATTTAAACCTAATATTTCCAATTAATGCCAAATTACTTTACATGCCTCACTGTACCAACCATTTATAAGTTTTTGAACGGATTTGTATTCTAATGACAGAAAAATAAATTATGTAATAAATATGACAAATATAACGTATTTCTTCTATTTACTATAGATTACCAGAATGGGCTTAATCATTAATGATACATGTCTTTAGTCCTAACGTATCATATGTTTAAATATACAGAGATAAAACGTATGTCTCGGTCATATCTCTGAGTGAAAGTGAATCCCATGGGCTCTTCAAAAAAATACAAGAGGTTCATGCACCGATTAATTTGTTTCATATTATCTTATTAATCTTAAACAAATATATCTTTTGTTTTTGTTTTATTTCTAGATGTAATAAAAATTTATTAAGATTTATGTAGTGAGTCTTTTAGATATTACTTTGGGTTAGTGGTATATTAAATAATATTATTAATTTGATTAGATATTAGAAAATCTCTTTAAAAATCACATTACTTAACTCTCTACCAATATGAAACTAATACAGTTTCCCAATTTAAAACACCCCTACTTTACTAGATATTATAAGTATCCATTTTTTCATAAATTATTTTATACCCTTTTATATTTTTCCATTATCTTTAAGCTCCATTTTTTATATATCTTAATATAAAAACATTTTACTCCTTATATCTCCCCAATAAAACCTCTTGTATGATATTGATTCACTGTTACGAATGTACACCTTGAACTTGCTTCTAATCAGCATCATACTGTTACACATGCACACGTTGAGGTTGCTGCTAATCAGACGCATACGAGGCCAGTCGTTATTCGTCGAAGAATATAGTCTGTATTGTCTGTATGTGCTTTTCTGCATTGAGAAAGTTTCCGTTCTTGCAAATGGAACAAAGAAATCTGTCGTATCCATGATGACAACCATGTTAGAAAAAGGAACAATGTATTGGTCATTTCAAGTAACTAACTTCTTTACTTTTCTTTGAAAAACAAAAACAAAAAACTCCAAATTTAGCATTTTATTTGAATTTTGGTTTTTTATTTATAAAAAACTGTTGCTAACATTTTCTCCCGTTGCGTTGAAATCTCTATACGCTTCCAGTGTAGGTGCCAGTGATTTCCTAGAGAATTCCTTATAAGGCAGTTCACTGTGTAAAACTGAGTGTTTACTTAGGTAGGAAATGGAGATGGAGTCCCCTTTTTGGTGCAGTTAGATATCTGATTTATAAATGTTTTTCCAGTTATTCGTCTGAACATTCTTATGAAGATTTGTGTTATCAATTTTTCTCTTAGTATCATCTATCAATTCAGGCAAAGACAAAGACCAGTGATTCACAAGCAGACTATCTTCTAGTTGTTCGTTTGAATATTTTCATGAAGATTTGTGTTATCAATTTTTATCTGAAAAGCATCTATCGATGCAGGTAAACGTAAATTTTATCCGAGCAGCATTTATCAATTCTGCTAAAGGTAAAGACCAGTGATTCACAAGCAGGCTATCTCCTAGTATTTAATTTCCACACTTTAACCATTGATGATTTAGCTAATGCCAGATATATGGAAATCCCGTATATTAATATGTGAAATCCCAGATCTCTCTTCACGATTTGGACTAATATTTGTCTGAGTGGTAAAAGATTGGGCCGAGTCTTTTTGGTAGAATGAAAGTCACTGGATTACAAGCGATCAATCATGTTAAATTCAAATTTGTACACTTTTGATATATTCTGAAATCTGTAATCAACAAGAAGAAGATGACTATATACTGCATTCTATTTTTTTTTCGAAAAATGAAAGGATATCTTGGAATCCAATACTTTTTAACAATATCTTGAAATTTGCACTTGATATAAGGGTGGCATTTTATAATGTTTTGGAAATCTAAATTATTACTATCTATTACAATTACAAAAGTCATTGTTAATTTTTTTTACTTTCAAACCTTTTTATAACTATTTTGGAATGTGAAATTAATGTAATGATGACAACCAGAGTTGGGAGTATTTTGGAATTTAAATTGGATATAAAAACATCTTTATATCTATTAAAAATTTTAGACTAATTTGAAAATTTCATAAAGGGTTTCATTCATGTATATGTTCATATTTACAAAATATTTACAAATATGCAATCAAATTACATTTTAATGCAATGGACATAGATATAGATTTAAATTTTTATTGTTTTACATTGTTGTTTTCTTGTTTTCTATTGCCATAAATAAATATTTTTAATATTGGAATTATTGATTATCTTTTTCAGAGGTTGTATCAACTAGCAATTGTCCCAAAAGGTACAAAGAGAGGCCTATAGGATTATTAAATTAGAATTGTTGAATTTCTCTAGAAGAGGTGTTAGTTCAAGTCTAACGAATGAGCATTGAAGTCTAGACACCCCCTCCTGCAGGTTGCAGCTTCTTCAAATCCACTAACAATGAACGGGACTGCAATGCAATGTAATAAATAACAAGAATCGAGTTATTTAAAAACTCTAAAATGTCTGAACACTAGCTATGGAGATGAATGGCTGTTAATTAAACTCATAAAATGTTATGTGAGAGAAAACTAATTTGTAGCTCATGATATTTTGAAATAAAAATTACAATGTGTGTTCGTATAAAAAAAATACATTTTCATATATCATATGATAAATGGCAAATCCCTATAAATTTGCTACTGTAATTTTTTTTTTCCAACCAACCCTAAAACAAGTCTTACTATTTGTTTCATTGCCTGCATTCCGGATTTTTTTCTCCCTTCCTGTCAAAACAAGTCATTTTGAAGAATGATTGGGAATTGTTAGGGCGATATGCGGAGCTCGATAGTGAGCTTGGAGGGCTCAGCTGCTTCAGCAGTACAGTGGGAATGGGCCTCGAAAGTCTTGACAGATGCTCTGCAACCACCTGTTCGGCGAGCCAGTCGAGCCTCTCCGCGTTGCTGAGGGAGAGCTTTCGTTTTCCTCCGAAGAGAAGAGACTCTAGGCTCTTGTGCTTCAATATGCTGTCTGCAAAATTGATCAGCATCTTCACATTTTCTTCGCTCGGATCGTGGGCATTGCCCATGCATTTCTTCGAGAATCCGCTCCCCTGTTAATACGCGAAGCACGATCTTGTTCAGAAAACAAGAAATGGGTATAAATTAAAAAAAAAAAAAAACGCATCTTGAAATTTGCTGCTGTTAGGACAATTAAGCTACAATCTACTCCAGTTTTGATTTCTTGATCTATTCACAGAACCTCTACAATAACGTGAGACGTGTAGTTTCAGGTTACCTGAATCCTGACGGAGTTGCGCCTACTTTGCCCGAATGCCATGCTCATGGCGTGATCAACATTGTCTGACACCGCATCGCCCACGATTTTGAAGATGGGCTTAGCCCAGTGGGCAGCCCCCCATCGCTTCACCTTGTCGTAATCGTATGGCGATCGAACTGCCCGGTGCCGATTGAAAGCACCAGCAAATCCTCCACGCCTCCCACAGACGGAAACTCCTGCTTCTTATGCAGAACATGGGTTATGGCCGCGGCGGTGGGATTGTTCATCACCAACCTAGCGTCGATCGCCGTGCAGGCGGTCTGCCCGTCGTCTGCTCCTTTTACTTAACTGACTAGTAATAGAAAGATTCATGAACATTTAAAGCTCGCAGCAAAAAGCCTAAAATTCATAATAGAAACAGTTCTTGGGTCGTCCTCTGCAGAAGTAAAACCCCAATCAATCTTATAAAACCTCAGTGGTCCAGAAAGCACCTAGATGTCAGAACCCTCGGTTGGAATGGCTGAGGAAGTACGCTAAGCATTTCGGCACCCATGCTGAGCCAAAGAGTCACCTGCCGAAAGACCAAAAATGTAATATTAATACTCATAGGAAAAACAAACTGCAGTGTAACAAAGCAATAGAGTTTGCAAGAGAGAAAATTAGTTAGTTAATGATATAAATTGTGGCTGCCTACAAGCCTGTGAAATAGATAGGAAAACTGTGGGAAGCTGCGACCAGTAAAACAATAGAATGCGAAAGGAAATAATCAGTAAAATACAGAGAACAGAGTCATATTGTATTTAGCAGAAACAGAAAAGAGGAGCATCAAAAGAAAACCCTGTTAACGCAAAAAATATACCTGCTAAATGAACCCTGAAAAATAATCAGCTTCTGAGTGGATATGGTGTCAAAGCGGACACGTTTACTCTGGATTTCCAAGTTGAAGAGGTCGTCGGAACCCACTATGAGCTTACTGTGGACAGAGAAGTTTGCAGAGCAAAACCAAAACCCAGTGAAGAAGAACAGTGCTTGCCAAAAGCCAAAAGCCAAGGAAGAAGAACAACAACAACAACTCACACGGAAAAACAGTAAAAATATTTTCATGGCAGGCAAAAAATAGTAAAAATATCTTCAAGAGTGACATAAAAGAATGGGAAAAAGTAGTAAACAACTCAACCGATATTTAGAGAAAGCAGTCACACTTCAAATCAACAGGTGAAAGTGTCTCACATGATCCAATGGAACAGGATAAAAGTGTTGACGGTTGTTGATGCATAGGAAGGCCTATCGGCCTAATTAGGGGCTCACACAGTTGTTGTAACTTAGCTTTTTTCATTGCGGTGCCTTCCTTCATTGGTGTAACTTAGCTTCTTTCACTGGGGCAAGACTTCTTTTTCTTTTTTGGTAATTGTATTGGTGATGTAACTGTATTGGTTATGCTTGGGTTTTAATGTTTGCTTGGGTTTTAATGTTTCTGAGTGGGCTCATTAATGCATAGTTTGCAAAGGTGAGAAGAGTGTGTTATGGGGATGGAGTCATTGAGACCACTATATTTTCCAACCCTAGGTCAATAGGGATGTGTGTTAATGGTTTGAAATATGAATTCTGGGACAATTTCCATCTCACCCAAACTGCCAATGAATTTTTTCCCAAAGTACTTATCTTTCTAGGAATCTGTCATTTCTTGCTAATGAATTTCCACCCAATGCACTCATTCTTTCAAGATTCTCTCATTTCTTGCCAATGAATTTCTTCCGAGTGCACTCATTCTTCGAGAAATCTCTCATTCCTTAATAGTTGTTTTAGGTGCATGAGAGTTTAAATTTCATGTCATGAAGCTAACAATTGGTGTTTTCTGAATTAGAATTTAATGTTTTGCTCTTTAATTTTTGTGTTTTTATAATTATTCATTTAATTTATTTTATTTGAATACATATACATGATGTCTATAGTTTAACATTAAAATTAAAATTTATTATTTTTTGATATTATTCATTTTAACTTTGGTTGGCTACATTCTTATCATGTAATTATTACATATCTATAGTTGGAGTTGGATTTTGTCTTACTAGTTTGAGAGAAAGTTTCAATTTCTCTTCCTCATTTTGCACTAGCTAATCCTTTACAAAGCGGAAAGTACATGACTATAACTTTCCAATATTGGTTTGGAAGAGAAATATAAAACTTATTTATCTAATATGTATAAAGAGTTTACATATTTTTAAATTTAATCATTTTCTCGATTGACTATTGGTTCAGTGAGACTTCATTTCCACGACCATTGCCAATTGAGCTATCTCAAGCTTACATTTCTAAAATGTAATTTCAAAATTTAAATATTTTTAATTTTTATATCAAAATCATATATAAGTTTATATAAATTTCAATTTCATTCCAATTACTTCATCTTTAGCTTTATTATTTGAATAATGGTTTATATAAAATTAAGTTTCTATAAAATTTAATTAACTATATAAAATTTCAATGTCGTTTCAAAATTTATAAAATATTGTGTATATAAAGTTTTTCTTGTAAACCTTAATAATTTGCTAATGATTTAAGTAAAATTAGATGTATATATAAAAAAAAATTGACTATGTTTTAACCTTTCACTAACTTGATATTCATGAGAACTACTCCAATAACCATATTTTCAATTGAATTTTAACTTTATTATTTCTATAATGATTTATATAAAATTAAGTTGCTATAACATATATTTGACTATATAAAAATGTGAATGTCATTTAAAATTTTATAAAAGATTGTGTTTATAAAATTTTGTTTGTAAACATTAATTTTTTACTAATAATTTACATTAAATTAGATGTATATAAATAAATTTATCTGGTTTTGTTTAACTTTTCAATAATTTAATATTTATGAGAACTACTCCAATAATCATATATTCAATCCAATTTTTAAACTTTATGTTAAACTGGGAAGTTTTCGTTTTTCACTGTGCACATAGTGAATTGTCTTTGCAGATTTGGAAACTACAACTAGGTTAGCCCTTTTTTTCACTCCAATTACTTTATTTACCTTACAATTTTCATATGAAATATGTTTTTACACAACAATTCAAACTCTAATTTACTTATATTTAAATTAAGCAGCAAATACTAACTACTATATAATAATTGTTTCATTTTATATTTCATTTTATGTTTGTTCTTATTTTAATTTTTTTTATATTTATCACAGATTGTGTACTGGGTATTGTTAGTAAAACATTTGGTTTATCGGTTGATACGCAATGGCATGCATATCTGCTTAAATATCTCCTTAAATATGGAAACAATTTATTTTGATGGAAGCTTCTAAGAATATTTAAAAAACTAATCAAGAGGAGCGAGGTAATTTTTTTTTCATCTCCCAGGTTTTTTTTACTGAACAATATGTTAAATTTACTAATATCTTCTACAATAGTAAATTAGCGCACATCTTATTGGTGCGGCGGTCTTCGTACTCGTTCTTCACTGTCAAGGAGATTTGTCACAGATTTATCCTGGTAGATCGGCCACGCAACTCGCCTGCAGTGAAAGAAGAGACTGGAAACCGTGAGTTGAAGAAGCTTCTTGGTAATTCTACTATTATTCCCTATGGCAGTGCCGTCCCAACATTCACCCAAAACTGTGCCCAAGTACGGTAACACGCGCTTGAGCTGCGAGTTAAATATAGATGTGAAACGCCATTTGCAACATTTAAATGTAATTACTTTATTATAACATCTAATGCATAACTTTAGATTAAGAATCGTTACGATTGCATTAAAAATCTTTACGATTTACAAACTTAATGCATGACTTTACTCATGGAGTATTGTGGGTTGATATAGGGAGCATATATACGTATATTAAAAAGTAGGGAAAATCCGACGTCGTGGTTAGCTGCGTTGTGCACCTCTGATTCTACAAACCCGGGGCTTTTCACGCAATTCTAGCGTACGATTATGTGAAAAGACCCACAAATATTTTGTAACGCCAGAATGTGGCACAGACAGAGGGGTCACCACTTTCAAAAGGTTTTCGTTGGCGTTATATCTACCTATTTCATTTGCTGGTTGTTAAAGAAGTAGAGGTGCCCCAACGCAAGTGAGCATGATGTCACGTTTTCCCTACTACACATTTCCCCTCTGGTCAATATATCAATGGTAATTTGAAATTACATCATATATATTAATGTTAATTTGAAAGAATGGAAATGAATGTTATTTTTTTTTTTTTTCTTCCGAAGTTTGCATCTTGTTTGCAACAAACACATAAAACGTTAAATTTCAGAATTTTCATTTTTTTTTTCTTCTTGGTAATTTCATTATTATTCGCTATGGTGGTGTCGTTCCCAACAGTCACCCAAAACCCTACACAAGGCTGGTAACGGGAGACTGATAGTCGATGTTTTTTGATTTTATATAATTGTTCTCAACCAGTATGTCTGTTGATCCAATACTGTCTGCTCTTACCACCTGAACGTCTATTCTTCACGGTTTGAATTTGACAGATCGTCCTGTTGGTGATTCCTTACTAGACAAATTCAATTTTCTTCATATTGGAAGCTCATCTTCGTCCCTAGCATAAATATGGTCGAGGAGGAGACATACAAAGTTTGTTCGCTGCCAAATAAGGCCCATTTAGTCCTACACGGTGGATAATATAGTTTTGAGGTGTGCGTTAACCGTTGTTGCAGTGGCGCACTGGAGCGGCAGCAGCAGAAGCCCGTCCAGTACCTGCAAAAACAAAACAAACGCGATCATGCGCATAAGTGTTTAAAGAAATTAGAATTTTGATGTTACAGCGCACAGATATATTAAAAAAAAATCTTTAATATATATAATGAAATGGTTTTTTTGGCGATTATTTTTCTCGTTAATTTTGACCAAAAATTCTCTATCTCGTTAATTTCGAACAAAAATTCTTTAATATATATAATGAAATGGTGCTTTTTTTAAGATTATTTTTCTGGTTAATTTTCACCAATATTTAATACAGATTTTAAAAAGTTGAATTTAAATTGTTTAAGATGCATAATCTAGTCTTCATTAGTACAAAAAAATTCTTTGATATATATAATGAAATGGTCTTTTTGACGACTATTTTTCTGGTTAATTTTCACCAATATTTGATAAAATTTTACAAACTTGAATTTAAATTGTTTAAATAATCTAGTCCTCACTACTACACCAGGGGCATTTTTAAGACATTTGTTTAAGACAAAAGAAATCCTTTGTCTTAAAAAATTACTTTTTATTTTAGTTATTTTATATGAAACTTTTAATATGAATTTAATTGTCTTAGGTATAAATATTAAGACTATTTAAGACAAAAGCATTTTGAAACAAAAATAGTTTAAGACAAAAATATTTTAAGACAACTTTATATTTAAGACAAAAATAGTTTAGGACAAAAATATTAAGCCAAAAACACTTAGAGACAAAAATATTTGAAGACAACTTTATATATAAGACAAAAATAGTTAGAGACAAAAAATAGTTAGAGACAAAAAATTTAAGACAATACTTTATATTTAAGGCAAACAATTTGACACAATTTTTTTTTATGACAATACAGTGTGCCCTAAGTCCTGAAGCCTGCAGGATACTATGGTCTCACACCTATATCAAGGTTTTTATTTCACTTTCCATTCATGTTATCTTATATAAACACAATGATTTGTTGGGATCTTCGTTTTGTAGGGGTAGCGACTTTGAATAAAGCGACAACTTTTCCTCGCAAGATTTCTCAGACATCAATTCCTCTTTTATCCCTTGGATCTCTATTGATGTAATTAGGGACAACTTGTCTTTCGTTTCATTCATAATTACTAAATAGAGGGGGCTTTGAAGACAATTTGTTAAGACAAAGGAAATATTTTGTCTTAAAATTTTCAATACAAGGCGCTAGTAAAAAAAGGTAAAGGTAAAGAATTAGTGGTCCACCTTTACGCTATTGATGGGTTCTTCATGAAGTAGAGCAATGGAGGGTGACACCAACTGATGGGATTTAAAATGATGGAGGTCGACAATAAAGGTGTCCTTCATGAGAGGATTGATGGAGGCACTTTCAATGAACATGGATAGGTAATAACGTATTTGGATTATTTTACGGGCTCTCCATCGATTGTGTTTTAATGTGTTTTTTGACTGTTTTATTTATTTTGAATGCTACTTCTATCCGTTGGTTGTTGTTATCAACACATTGTTATGTTGGAACTCCAGACTGTCATTAGTAACATGGATTACATCGACCTAAAGGATTGTTCAAAAATGTAGCAAGAAATTCTCAATTTGATTTTGCCTTGATTAAATTGAGAAAATTTGAATTTCCACATCAAGAGACAACTTGGATGCTATTAACTTGTATGAAATTTCTTGTGTTACCTAATTTACTTTGTAAATTTGAGTTCGAGGAGTTAGAGTTCACTTAAGCATGTGTGATTGCTAATTTGTAGCAATAAAAGTAAATTATCTCAAGTTGTTTTGAGTTAAACTAGTTCTAACTATTGCAGGAACTAGTGGAAGGTCAGTTGTGCAATGGGATTTCAGTCAAACTCAATGACCATCTAGTTAACTGATCACTTAGTCCAAAATAGCTAGTGCATGCAAAGAATTTAAGTTCCCCAGTTGTGGTCGACATTCCAAGTTAGTGTAACATCAGTTGTAGACTAGTCTCGGGTGTACAAGTGTTGCATGCAATCAAATGATCAACCTTAGGAATTACACAATCCATTTTAAAAAATTTATTAGATAATGACGGCATTTCTGAAGGAGTTATGCAATGAAATAGAGGCTCAGGTAGAGGCACAAATTGACTAAGTTTGTGTCAAAGCTTCTCAGTGAGCAGAGAGATAAGTTACTCACTTGCATTGTGCTTAGTTGAGAAAATAAATTGTAATACATCTATATTCATAAGATTAATACAAGAAGCCATTGGGGTTTTTAATAGATTTCTTTCCCCGGGAGAAATATTATTTGGATTTTTTTTATTTCTTGTTGCATGTTTAAAAATTTTGTTCTAAATTGTGAATTAGCTTCTGCAGAGTAGTAGAGTAGGTTTGTGTCTCGTGATTCTGAAAAAAAAAAATCATGAGCAGTCGCAAATATACACCATAATTTTTACACTGAATCATAGCACGATTCACGTTAGAGCACGAATTTCAAAGTTTTTTCTCAGGAGGTTCAAATTTTCAATTCATTGTGGTGGGATCTCTTAAGAGTTCAGAACATAACTTTCCATGGGCCAAGGCTAGAGTATGCATTGGAACTTAACACTAATTACATTTCTTGGAAGGATTGTTGGAAGTAATTCTTCCATGTCTTCCGAGTTGTCCTGAGTTGTATTGTGTGAGTTCCTAGGTTAATAGGTGTACTAGATATTTTTATTAATCTAGATCCACCATTCTTTGATCTAGAAAGATCATGTATTCCTATATATGTAATGTTTGTCAGATCAATAAGATATACTGCATTTGGTGTTATGTTGAATCGATCTCTCAGCTTTCTCTTTATTTTATAATATGCTATCAGAGCCTAAATTTGTAAAGGCATACGTGATAGCATTATTTTTGTTTGTTTATGAAGGCTAATGTGTTCATGGTTTAAGGAGACATAAGGGATTAAAGGTTAAAGTTTTTTTATGGTAAATTTTTCGGTGATGAATTTTTTTTTATGGTGTGTGAAATAAAGTTGTGGTGATTAGTTGGTATGTACAAAAAGAAAGAAAAAAAAGTTGTTGGTAAAAATCAAATGATGCAGAACCACAAAGAAAAGGTCAATTATTATGACCCGTCGCGCTCCATGAGCATTAGCGAACGGTAGTTCTTAACAATGTCAAGCTGATGTGACCTGCCGTGCTCCAGGAGCATGAGTACATGTTATTTTATAAGGTCAAGTTGTATAATTGTTTGCTGAACACATTCTGTATCCAAAATGTTATCCTGTATAACTGATGAAGGCTGCAAAGGGGCATGGATTCATAGATGGTGGAAGTTCCATAAGATGGTTCAGTATCAAGAGTGACCCTTTGCGCTATGGGAGGTTGAGAAGTGTCAATTCTACAAAGCTCATAAATGATGGTTAGAGGCGGTTACATTTTAAATGGTGCTCAAGTGATGCAAGAAGATGTGGTGGTGAAAGAGCGGAGTTTGCGAGATTCCAGAGTCGATGTGGGTTATTTTCTACATGTAAGAATTTATACGAAACTAGTCGGTTCACTCATGTATCTTGTGAACATATGACTAGATAAGTGTTATGCAATGAACCAACGAAGCCAAGCTATCGTTAGGCCAACCAAACTATTTTGGAAGGAATCTAAGCATGTTTTATGGTACCTCAGAGGCACTACTCTATTTGGACTATGGTATAGACGAGAAAAGGGAGTGAAGTTACGTGTCTTCATAGATGCAAATTGGGTGTGAAGTGCATTAGACCGAAAGAGTATATTAGGTGGAATTTTCAGTGTTGAATATGCCTTTGTTTCTTGGTCAACAGGAAGTTAAGATCTATGGTGCTCAGCTTGATAGAAGCAGAATACGTGGCTGCAATTCAAGAAGCATGTGAGGCAATATGGATGAGAAATATACTTGTTGGATTGTTTTGTCAGATGATGGATCTAAACATGATAATTAGAGTTGCATCAAGCTCTCTGAGAATCCTGTATTACAAGATCAATCCAAGCATATAGATATCCAGTATCACCATTTACAAGACTGTGTGCAAAGGTGGATGATGTTGCTACCCTACATTTTGACAGAGGAACAAGATGCTCACATTTTGACAAAAGATTTGTAAAGAGGGAAGTTCAAGCTCCACAGGTGCAGGATAAGGGTGGTTGAGAAGGATTCTTGAAAAATGTAGTAAGAAATTCTAAATTTGATTTTTCCTTGATTAAATTGATAGAATTTGAATTTCCACTTCAACGAACAACTTGGATGTAATTAACTTGTGTGGCACGGATTGTGTCACCTAGTTTATTAAGTAAATTCAAGTTGGAGGAGTTATAATTCAGTTAAGCATGTGTGATTGCTAATTTGTAGCAATGAAAGTCAATTATGTCAAGTTGCTTTCAGTTAAACTAGTTCCAATTGCTTGAAGAACTGGTAAAATGTCAGTTGTGCAGTGGGACTTCAATCAAACTTAGTGATCACCCGATTAACTGACCAATCAACCAAAAATAGCTAGTGCATGCAAAGAATTTGAGCTCCCCAGCTATGGTGGGGATTCGAAAGCAGTGTAACATCAGTTGTAGACTAGTCTTTAGTGTAGAGGTGTTGCATGCAATTAGGTGATCAAGCTTGGGAATTGTATAACCCATTTTGTAGAAATTCCTAAATAATAGGGGCTTAATTTCTCAAGGAAATTTGGGCTCAAGCAGAGGTAGAAATTGACTAAGTCTGGGTCAGAGTTTCTTAGTGAGCAGAGCGATAGGTTATTCACTTACAGGTTGTGTTAAATTAAGCAAATAATCTATAATACATCTCTATTCATCATATTAATCCAAGCATGGATTGGGGTTTTTAGCAGACTACATTCCCTAGGAAAATAGTTGTTTTCATGTGTGTTATTTCTTATTGCATGTCTAAATTTTATGTACTAAATTATGAGTTAACTTCCTTAGACTAGTAGAGTGGGCTCGTGTCTTGTTATTTTGACTAAAAATTCATGAGTAGTTGGAAATCTACACCATCGTTTATACAAGGATGGTGGAGGAAAATTAGAGAATGTTTGTTAGTAGACAATATGTCTACCTCAAAATATTTACAACAACTTTTAGGAGAAGCATACACCGATGATAAAAGATTGGATTGTGGAAGCATTAGTCAAAAAATTCATAAGGGCATTAATTTTGGCTACAAATGTAAAGGTAGATGGATTAAATCTAATTTTGGCTACAACAGTGTATGTAGACAAGTCACGGTTACTCCTTTGATTTTTTTCGATGATGTGTTACTGTTTAGTAGATTACCTGTTCTAGAATGGAGACACATTTATGGTATTATTGAGCTCTTTGGATCAGTCTATGGAATCCCTATGAATAATACTAAATCTCATATGGTTTATTCTTACCCAAATGATGTACTGGTATTACAAATTTCTCATATTTTTGGTGTTCTCTGCACTGCACTGGATGCACTTTTTAAATATATTGGATTTATGCTCCAATCTAATTTTTATGGAATTGAGGACTGGAGATGGCTTATAGATAAAATTCATTGTAAACTGTTATCATGGCCATAAAGGTGGCTCTCCCTTGGAGGCAAGTTGTCTCTATTTTGAGTAGTCCTTTAGAACATATTTTTAAACTAGCTTCAAATTTTCGATCTGCGTAAATATATTAGTAAAAGGATCTTTTCGACTTCATATTGACACGGGACAATCTATGTCGTAAAGGACAGAGTGAGCCTAGTTTTTGTTACTCTATATAGAGGAAATGTATGACCCCACTCATCTATTTCTTTGATGTTACTTTCTAAAATCAAAGTGGTAGGGTGTATTTAACATGCTACATTTATAGACGAATTGGAACTGATCTTTTGTGGATGATTGTATTCAGGGATGGATTATTGAGTATAAAACATTTGGACCACTTTTTATATACTTTGGGGTTTTGACCTAAATAATGCATTATTGTCGTAAGCTCGTTTGTTGTGATACATCATCCTCCATCCTTGTCAAACAAGTTAAAAGCCTCACCAAACTCAGAGATCTATTCCTCTGTAAGCTTTCTCGTCATTTTCACATAATGCAAGCAGATAAACCACTTGATAAACTAGGATGGTCCTCAGAATAGGTTTCCCTATGTCAATATTGAACTTACTTTCTCCTTCTTGACCTTATTCCTTCTCAAAACAAAACAAGGGATGACTTTGATTGATATGTACCTTCCATGATCCATTATCAAAATAAGTGAACAAATCTTTGTCTTTTGTGGTTAGCAACAATATTTGATTTTTATTAGAACAAACCCTTATAATTTCTAAGAAGATGAATTGTTGCAAATAGTGATTTATATTGAACTTTCTATACTTGCAGGGTCTAGGAAAAGTACTTGATCATGCTAGTTATTTACTCAGTGTGGGTTTTTCCATTGAGTTTAGGTTTATGAAGGAGAAAAAGGGAGGGTTTCACCATTTGAGTTTGGGTTTATTGAGTAGTAGAAAGGAGGCTTATTTTTTTGTAGACCCGATTGTAGACTTTTTCTTTGCATTTGACATTATTATGACCTGCTTCATACCTTACCTTGACATAAGAACATAATTTCTAGTAGATAGACACTAGGGCATTGCTAAAAGGATAGTTTATTTTGTAGTTCTAAATGCCGTGAAGAAAATTACGAGTGCCTATTTTCATAGATAATGTTTGAAAACTACAATTAATAGAATTCCACTCATCATAAAACATTATCTCATCATGAATAGAGGGAGATGAAAAGTAAATGATGTCTATTTGGAAATACCACATGTCATTATTTTGTATTTTTCATCCACTTCCATATATAAATTACCCACTACGAGCCACCTTTTTTCCTTCCATATTTACACATCCACGCATCATCCTTCAAAGTTACTTTCATTACTCCACAGTGGTGATGTTATGTAGAGCAACATATTAGAGAATCCTATTGGGAATAAATTTAACATGGGAAATGGTCAAATATTTAATATCCAAGATGATTCCTTTACTGTTATTGTAAAAGAAAACACCAAGCATTGATTGAATTTAATTATTTTAAGGAAACACCAAACATTATTTGAATTCTATTACACTTAACAACATTAGTTTTTCAAGGAATGTCAAATTGTTTTTCCTCTTATACATATCTTGTAGATGCTTCAAATGTAGATGCCACAAAATACTTTGACCAAAGATAATGTGTTGCTACCCATGTAAAACAATTGTCTATAGAAACAATAGAAAGAGAAAATATTCAAACCAACACAGTCATTTTATGAACGATTTTTTATTTTTTGCATATTCCAAAAAAGATTATTTTATTGTAATTTGATAGAGATATAAGTAATTGGAAAAAATATTGAGGATCAATACAGCATTACAACCACATTTTTAATCATCATGTCACTCATTGGGAATTGAACGTAGGTGGGGAAGATAACAACCATTCTGCACAAAAGATAATCCCAATTGACAAGGTATTTACTCTTCATTTTTTAATATTTCAACTTTATTCTTCAAAACTTACATTTTTAGATTCAACTTTTAAATTGCTATAACTATAGTGAGACGAAAATAAAAAATATCAAATTTGTAAGAGGTATCGATACACATGGTGAGAATAAAAAGAATGAGACTGACTGATATTCAATTAATTTAAGAGGCTAATGACAAACAAGTTTAAATGTTTTATGTTTTTGACTTTTTCAAATTATATTAAAATATTTGGTGACATATTTTTTGATAAATCACAATTCTAAATGATTTAATTCATATCTTCTATACATAAACTGATTGCATCCTCAAAAACCCCTAGGACACTTTAATTATGAAATTCAACAATTAATATTTGCAATTACAAGTTTATTTTATGAATTTTTGGGTGAAATTGTTTGGAAAAACATACCCAACAAAAAATTATAAAGTAGAACATCTAAAATATGTGACCAATAAGGTCTTATTCTCTCACATACCTCCCTCCTTAGTTCACTTGATTGTTTAAGCCTTCAATATTGAGACCATGTCTTAACATTAATTTTGATGTTGTTCACCTCATTATTTAGATCATTGTTCATGGCATTTTCTCTTCTCACATCCCTCTAGTTTGCACTCCCCTAGTTCTTTAAATGATAGGCCACAATGAATAATATATACTATATATTCATATATTGCAATAATTTTAAGAATTTCAATGGTTCATTATAAACAATCGAACACCTACCAAAATACAAGATTTTTTTAAAAGATAAATAACTTCTAGAGCATAATTTCTAACTTGAGTGATGGGAACTAACTTATCATGCAACAATTGTTTTAAATGGGTGGTTAACTTTGTATGGAATGTTTACATATAATTAAAATTTAACAATAATGAAAATTTAACCTCCTTTTCGCTGTTCCCTTCCCTTGCTTCAGGGTATGTTAGTTTACAATGGATTTGTATTTAGTGCGACTTTTGGGACTTTTCGATGCTGAAATACGATAGAAAAAATTGAGGTGAAATCTTGATTTGTGTTATTTAAACTGGTTTTTTGACTTTATATGTGCATTCAACACCCTAAAAAACCCCTAGGGTACTTCCATTATTTAGAAAATGCCCATCAAGTTTATGATTTCAAAAAATTCCTGCTAGATTTTAGAGAAATTAGACGGGAAAAACCCACTAGAAAAGCTTCCAAAAGTCTCATTAAAGACATCTCAATTTAGGATTATGTGCCATAAACATTAAAGATAACTCGGTTTAGTATTATGTGTTATAAACACCATATACATAGATATTTTAGGATTAGATGAGGATTTTCTTAATAATTGTATACGGTGTAAATTAACAGTGAAGGGTTTTTTAGTAGTTGCAAGGGAAATTAATGAAAACTTCAAAGGTCTTGACATAGGGGTAAAAATATGTACTTATTGCGCGCTCGAGATGAATTTATGAGTGTGCTACATTGCTAGTGTGTTATGAAACCAGCTCAAGAAAAGATAGAAAAGATAGATCAACGCCTTAGAATTCAGCCTCTTCGAGGGGGAAACCTCCTTTACATTACATAAATGAACAATTCTTGGATGATACAAATGAAAAGACCTCCTTTTTATATATAGGAGTCTAAGGGGTCAGAACATAATTAGAGCCGACATAACAATAATAATGTAAGGGCACAATAATAACAATAGTGGGCTTCTATGGGACACAATAGTAACAATATGGGCACTACATGGGTACATCAATATAATAAGTGGGTTATACTAATAACAATAGGGGGTTACACTAGTAGTATAGGGGCCTAACATGCCCCTCCCCTTCAAAAAACATTGTCCTCAATGGTTGAGTAGTTCTTGATGCTTCTGTATAAATTCATGTCCTCCCATGTGGAATCTTCAACGGGTAAGTTCATCCACTTGATGAGATACTCTGAAATTGATCGATTTCGTAGCTGTCGGGTTCTTGTTTCTGTGATTGCTCTAGGTTGGAATATGATTTTTCCTTCCTCTTCAATTTCTGGCAATATTGTTTGAATTGGGATCTTTTGCAACTTTTGAATAAGTGGCCATACTTCTTCATCCTTCTTCCATTCATCCCTTGCTTCGTTTACCCAATCTGGTTTTGAAATTGAAGCTCTGTTTTTTATCTGGACATCACAACCAATAAATAGTAATGTTGGACAATTGTTGGCACAATTGGAAAATTCAAATTGATTTCACACGTCAAACATTGTTTAATATACATTCTACACATTTCAAGGTTATTATGAGATTTTCAAAAGCATGTTTTATTATATATTTCAATCTTATATTGATATTCTAGAATCTAGAGTTAGAATTTTGATACATATATGTCTTCAATCCAGTTTCAATACCTAGGAGATGTGCCTAGATAATGCACTCTCTTGCTCACGAGTCATTGTTAAATATTTTCTCCAATTTTGGGATTGGTTTTGTAGGTTCTTAAATTTTTTGATATGGTAGGTGGTGAAACATTCGATCCATCATTTTTTAGGTATGCATATGGAGTTGTAGAGGAGCACATTGTTGATGATGATGCATTCTGATCAAAGGAGGTAAGCATTCAAGATCAAAGCCTCATCTACAAATTTTAACTATAGACACGTTAATGATTCTTGCAAAGACAAGAGGGATCTATGTAATCTCTTCTCTTTGTTTTTAATAGTAGAAGAAGAGATAGTTGTCAAGAAGGCAGGGGAAGCCTTATATTGGATTTTAGACCATAATAAAGACAACGGTCAACAAGTGATGAACACTAGGATAGGGCACACTCATTCAAATTTGATTGAGTGGTAGCCTTAATGCTTTGTGTGGTTTTGGTGTTGCTTAGAAAGTCATGATATAAGAAGGCAATTAAGCAATCAAGAAAACCAGTGACAGGATTTGCTTCGGCTGACATATCATCATCATTACTTGTCAATGGAAAGTGTTTATCTCAAGCAATGAATCTAGTTTAACTTCATCTTCCACAGTACCACTCATTTGCTTTAGAGGAGATAGAAGAAGGAACAAACAACTTTGATGTGTTCTTATGGGTGAAGGCTCCAAGATTTTTTAGAGTTTTAATTGAATATTATGAATTTTGGTCACAAAATCATCTTGTTTTCTTCAGAGTATCACTTTTTGGCAACCTCTGTCCTTATATCTTGCAAGTTATTTCAACAAGTAAAGTTGCCAAAACATTGAGCAATACAAAGAACAAAAAACAAAGATGGCACGTTATTGTACTTTGGAAAAGAGGATGGATCACTTTTAGAGCTCTCGGAATTCCATCATCTTAAGTGGATAAACCATGGTTGACATCATGGTGATCTTGTGGGTATTACTAATGTTGGGACCTTGCGATCATAGGTAACATGCATTGTGAGTACAATTGGAGAGGTGTATGAATTTTACATGAAGTCAATGCCATCATGGAGGAAACATACTTAGGGTAAATCATGAACAGAAAATATTTCTCTGGTGCCATCTAAAGGTTGTAATTTGCATAGTTTCGTTGAATCAAGTTCATTGTCACTTTTCTCCTTAGCAAGGATGGTCTAGTGTTAGAGAGAGAGTTATTCGAAAGAAAGTGGAAGTGGTTTATGCATATGGCACATAATGATGTTTCTTTTAGTGTGTTGGGGCCTACTTTTATAAATGAAACATTTGGTGCAAAGACATTCTCAATACTTTTGACCACCAAAACAAGGTGAGCATATGAGTACCAACTTACAAAATTATCAAGTGTAGCAAGGGGAGAAGGAATATCGAAGACATGGATAAAACATGGATATCCATAGGATGCTAAATTTCAAAGATCTTTTCGCAGAGTGCTGGTTCAATCTAGAAGGCCCTTATTTTTGCTTTGGAGAGGTTCATTTGCTTTGGAGAGGTTCATTTGTGGAGTGTTTTTGGGGAGTATGTTTGTATATGCATAACATGCTTTGAAGATAAGCATTAGCTAGCTATGAATGGTCGATAATTATTGCACCTGAAAGTGAAGAAGGGAATGCAAGTTATTGCACAAAAGCTCATGGGCCCTCAAACTATATTTTAGGAGTAAGGGATACACTAGATCAAAGTTATGCAACTAATTCTGGTAGTTTATAAAAAATAAACAGAAGAAGAGGAGATAATTATCAAAACTCTGGTATTGGTCACAAAACACAAAATCATGATTTGTAGTTTGAAATCAATGCAACATTCCTATCAATTAACAATATTAGCACATTTTCTTCCAGAATATATATGTGAAGGAAATTTTGACATTTATTCTGAATTTGTTGTTCGACTAGATTTTTCCAAATGTGTGACTTTCCTTTTGAGTAATGGATTGATGGAAATCTTGAGTATATCCCTTTGCTTATTTATGAACAGTAGATGATGATAATAGCAATGCATTTCCCCAAAACATATCTATAGTTTATGGAAGGATATTACCTAGGAAATACTCCTAAATAATGCATTCTCTTGCTCACGAGTCATTGTTAAATATTTTCTCCAATTTCGGAAACATCCAGTGCAAATGCTAGTTATATATGTTTCTTAATAATTATAAAAAATATATAATATTTAATTCTAAAATATATAACGAATTGAGGCTGGCAATAAACACAGTTATTGTTAAATAAGAAGTGAGAAAACAAAAAATAAGAAAATAAAAAAGCAATCAAATAAAACAAAAAATCAAATCTACACTTCATTAATTAATAGGAAAACTGAAAATGTTTTATTATTTTTCCGTAGTATGTTCCCCTTATTTTAATTGTATATTGAATTATTTTTATTTTAATTATATATTGATAGATAAAAATAACTTAACTATATTTATATTTTAATTTATTGTTTAATTCATTGAACCATTCTAATGTGTACAGAGGTGGGTTCGAAACCAAAAATCTTAGAGACACCTTTAACTATTTATATATAAATATTTAAGACAAATACAATTTAAAGCAGAAAGGAAATGTCCACAACCACTTCTAATGCTATTAATCAGTACTACTGAAATTCGTGCGGCAGACGGGACAGGTGTTGGCTATTGTTATCCATAGTGCAATGCAAATTTGGTGGAATATGTGACCGTAATGTAATCGACCAACTTCCTCGCGCAGTCGAAAATCATCGTGGCAAATTGGGCACGAAGAAGTAATACTATTGCTGTCACTAATATGTTCTTCTGAAATAGCAATAGCAGTGGGACGTACCGGATTTCGAGTAACTACACGTTCCTGTCGTAGCTGGAACAGTGGGATGACAAACGCCTGTAACCACGTGAATGATGGAAGTTTCTCAGGAAAACGTTCACATCGTTCGCCCAATTCTGTTATTTCCTCGGAGGGAAAACTGTCAAAATAAACTGGTCGTGCGAGTGCGACAAGTCGAAGTATTCTCTTGACTTTGTGCTCTTCTGTCTTCAGGTTGAAGATTAAGACCCTGCCATCGTTCCTCAAGCTCCCCCATTTCTCTTATAATCTCCCTTATTTGATCTCTTATAATCTCCCTTACTATGTCCCCTACTCTTTCTTGTCGTTGTCCTTCCATTTCTAGACTCGCAAAGATTCAACGAATGGTTGCTTTCTTTCTGTGGGGAATTCTGACTAGCCCACTGAAACTGCGAGGATAATTAAAATGAAAATCGATGACCGAGGAGTGCGTTTGCTGCTTTGCATACATTAATAGGGCTGGGAATGTATGTAAAATGTGTGCGTGTGTCGGCCAGCCGTGCATTTGCTGCTTTGCATACATTAATAGTGCTGAGAATGTATGTAAAATGTGCGTGTGTCGGTCAGCCCATTACTTGAGAGCGGTTGGTTCAATCTAATAATAACTAATAGATTTGCAAGTAATTGTTAGAAATCTGCTATTAGAAACTGCAAATGGCTCATTTACTTTTAACGTTATGCAGTTTCTAATCTTAATGTGATGTTATGCAGTTTCTAAATCTGCTATTAGAAACTGCAAATGGCTCATTTACTTTTAACGTTATGCAGTTTCTAATCTTAATGTGACGTTATGTAGTTTCTAAATCTGCTATTAGAAACTGCAAATGGCTCATTTACTTTTAACGTTATGCAGTTTCTAATCTTAATGTTACGTTATGCAGTTTCTAATCTTAATGTGACCCGATTAATTAAGTCATAAATAGATCATTCTATAATTAAAGCATTAGATCTGCAATTAATCTTAAGCGTTGAATTGGTATATGATGGACGTACTAGATTTAGAGTTAAATGATATATAAAGGATTGGGTCCTCTCTCTCCCTGCCATGAGTCGCATTCTTCTCCATTAAGAAACGCATAAAGAAATAGGGTTAGAGAGAGAAACCGAATTCTGAGAAGAAGAGTAACCGTCAGGAGTCAGAAGAAAGTAGATGGCAGCCATTACATCTTCCGCTATTAATCAAGGTATGTCATCTTAAACAATAGATCATATTAAGTTTTGTTTGTGAAATATTCGGTATTCATGATCTTTGGGCTGTTAATTGAATTGTTCATAATTAATCAAAAAAGATCTCAGAGATAAAAATATATTTTACATTTGGTATCAGAGCCACCAATCAATAACTAAATATTTCCTATGATTGCAATTGATCTGTTCTGTGCTTTACTCATGATGTTAATCAAATCCTGCGCATGCTTCACAACGAAACTAATATATAGATTCGTTTCGCCCATCGTGGGTTAAGATTTGTGATCCGACCGTCGGATATAGAGTTTTCGACCTTTCTTTACAATTTCAGAATTTTTAGGGTCTTTTCGTGCATCATTTACTGTTTTGGCTTTGCACGATTAAAGTTTACTGGTACAAAATAATTGTTTGAAATTTGAGCATAAAAGTAATTATTCTGTGACTGATTGTTTTGCATAAAGTATGTGTTATAAATCATTTATGCACATGAGATTTATGATTTTGTTAATCACCAAAGTGGTCAAAATCAGAATAATCATTTAGTGCATAAGTGACATAATGATTATTGATAGAAATTGCCAGTTATAATAATACCAATTAAAACTGGCGTCACTAATGATAGAACCTGAGAACTTACCCAAAGGAAAGTCTTGTTCTATAACTAGTTGACATGATGAGGTTTAATAGATATTTTGATTAAATAAATATTGATCATCCAAAGATGTCAGTTCTATTTAATTGAATATATTTATTACCTACTTATGTTTTGGTATTTAATTATGTTAAGTATAAGATAGTATCTACCCAAAGGAGTGCTATATTATACTATTATGTCTACATCTGAATCGCGTTAGTTATGAGCTTATAGTTACTTCATTTTTTAATTTGCAGGAGTTCCCATGAATACACATGCTTCATCTGTTACATTGTTCACTGGTGTTAATTTTTCTGAATGGAGAGAACAAGTCAATTTCCATTTAGGTGTTCAGGATCTTGACTTGGCACTCCTTGAGGATAAACCTGATGCTCTTACAAAAGATAGTACTGAGGCAGAAAAATCACACCATAAAGCATGGGAACGCAGTAACAGATTGAGCCTTATGTTTATTAAGATGACTGTTGCTAACAACATCAAGTCAACAATTCCACAAACAGAAAGTGCTAAGGAATATATGCAGTCTGTGGAAGAGCGTTTTCGTTCAGCTGATAAGTCACTCGCTGGTACTCTTATGGCAGAACTCACGACCATGAAGTTTGATGGGTCGCGAACTATGCAAGAGCACATTATAGAGATGACTAATCTTGCAGCAAGGTTAAACTCCCTGGGACTTACAGTAGAGGATTCTTTTCTTCTCCAGTTCATCCTGAACTCGCTACCTTCTGAATATGGACCTTTTCAGATTAACTATAACACTATAAAGGATAAGTGGAATGTTAATGAATTGGCCAGTAGACTTGTTCAGGAAGAAGGACGTTTGAAAAATCATGTGAATCACTCAGTAAGTTTTGTGAGTAATAAAGCTGGTAAAGAAAAGAAAGGAAAATCAAGTCATTTCAAGAAGAAAAAGGCACCTGCTAAGAATGGGCAGGATAAGGAAAAGAAGGAACTAAAGGATGTTCAATGTCATTTCTGTAAAAAGAAAGGACATTATCAAAGTGACTGTCCGAAAAGGAAAGCTTGGTTCGAAAAGAAAGGTAATTATCTATCTTTCGTATGTTTTGAATCAAATTTAGTTGAAGTTCCTATTAATACATGGTGGCTTGATACTGGTGCTACAACTCATGTTTCCAATAATATGCAGGGATTTCTTACGATCCGAACCATAAATCCAAATGAAGAACGTTTTCTCTTTATGGGAAACAGAATGAAATCTTCAATTGAAGGCATTGGGACTTATCGTCTAATTCTAGAAAGTGGATATGTATTAGACTTATACAGTACCCTTTATGTACCTTCATTATCTAGAAACCTTATTTCTGTAAGTAAGTTGGATATTTCTGGTTTTAGATGTATGATTGGATCTGGTTGTTTTCATTTATATAAGAATACTGATAATGTTGGTTCTGGTATTCTAATTGATGGTTTATATAAATTGAAACTGAATGACACTTATGCAAATTCCTTGTTGAATGTAGTAAATAATGTTGGATGTAAACGTAGCATGTTGAATGAAAATTCTGCTTTCTTGTGGCATAAAAGACTAGGTCATATATCCAAAGAAAGAATGATGAGATTAGTAAGTAATGAAATTTTGTCAAATTTGGACTTTAGTGATCTAGAATTATGTGTGGATTGTATTAAAGGTAAACAAACCAAACATAATAAGAAAGGAGCCACTAGAAGCAGCCAGCTTCTTGAAATAATACACACTGATATTTGCGGACCTATGGAAACTCCAGCCTTTAATGGAGAAAAGTATTTCATCACTTTTATTGACGATTTTTCCCGTTATGGTTATGTCTATTTGCTTCATGAAAAATCTCAATCTGTGAATGTCCTTGAGACATTTGTAAAGGAAGTTGAGAGGCAATTAGATAAAAGGGTGAAAATCATAAGGTCTGATAGAGGTGGTGAATATTATGGTAAATATAATGAGTCAAGCCAGTGTCCAGGTCCATTTGCAAAATTCCTCGAAAGTCATGGCATATGTGCGCAATACACAATGCCAGGTACACCACAGCAAAATGATGTAGCAGAAAGGCGCAATAGGACGTTAATAGATATGATTAGGAGTATGATGTCAGATTCTACACTACCTAAGAATTTGTGGTCGTATGCTCTCAAAACCGCTAATTATTTGTTGAATAGGGTTCCTAGTAAAGCTGTTCAAAAGACTCCTTTTGAGTTATGGACTAACAGGAAACCTAGCTTAAGACACCTGCATGTTTGGGGTTGTCCAGCGGAAGCGAGAATTTATAATCCACATGAAAAGAAATTAGATTCTCGAACGATCAGTGGGTATTTTTTAGGTTACCCTGAGAAATCTAAAGGGTATGTGTTTTACTGTCCTAATCATAGTCCAAGAATTGTAGAAACTGGTAATGCAAGATTCATTGAGAATGGTGAAGTCAGTGGGAGTACTAGAAGAGAAATAGTATAAATAAATGAAACAAGGGTAAATGTTACATTGCCTAGAATAGTTCCTCCATCTACTATTACTCCAAATGTTATTCCAGTTGTTGTAGAACAACATGATGATAATGAACAACATATAAATGAAGAAGTACTTCCTGAAGGAAATGACTTACATAATGCTGATATGCATGAACCACAACAAGTAGCATTAAGAAGACCTCAAAGAAATCGAAGGTCAGCTATTTCTAATGATTATGTGGTTTATATGCAAGAATCAGATTATGATATTGGAATCAATAAGGATCCAGTTTCGTTTTCACATGCTGTAGAAAGTAAAGAGTCAAAGGAATGGATTAATGCCATGAAAGAAGAACTGAAATCCATGCAACAGAATGAAGTTTGGGATCTCGTTGAGTTACCACATGGCTGTAAAAGAGTCAGATGCAAATGGGTTTTTAAAACCAAACACGACTCTAGTGGTAATATCGAACGGCATAAAGCTAGACTTGTTGCTAAGGGTTACACTCAGAAAGATGGTGTTGATTACAAGGAGACATTTTCTCCTATTTCGAAAAAGGACTCACTAAGAATAATAATGGCATTAGTAGCTCATTATGATTTGGAGTTCCATCAAATGGATGTGAAAACAGCCTTTCTGAATGGAGATCTTGATGAGGATGTTTATATGGATCAACCTGAGGGTTTTTCTGTAGAAGGTAAAGAACAATTGGTGTGTAAACTTAAGAAGTCAATATATGGGCTTAAACAAGCATCCCGACAATGGTATATTAAGTTCAATACCATTATTACATATTTTGGTTTTAAGGAAAATACGGTTGATCACTGTATATACCAAAAGATCAGTGGGAGCAAGTTTATTTATCTGGTCCTTTATGTTGATGACATCTTGCTTGCTGCAAATAATTTAAGTATATTGCATGAGACTAAGGAATTTCTCTCAACGAACTTTGAAATGAAAGATATGGGAGAGGCATCCTATGTGATTGGAATAGAAATATTCCGTGATCGATCACAAGGAATATTGGGATTGTCTCAGAAAGGATATGTCGAAAGGATTCTAGAGAGATTTGGAATGAGTAAGTGTTCACCTGGGACAGTTCCTGTACAGAAAGGTGATAAATTCAATCTCATGCAATGTCCTAAGAATGATGTTGAACGAAAGGAAATGGAATCAATTCCATATGCATCTGTTGTTGGTAGCCTAATGTATGCTCAAACTTGTACTAGACCGGATATCAGCTTTGCGGTCGGTATGTTAGGGAGGTATCAAAGTAATCCAGGAAGGGAACATTGGCAAGCTGCAAAGAAAGTTTTGAGGTACTTACAAGGCACGAAAGATTACATGCTCATGTATAGAAGATCCAATGAATCGGAGGTGATTGGATATAGCGATTCAGATTTTGCTGGATGCATCGATACTAGAAAATCGACTTTTGGTTACCTGTTTATGTTTGCTCAAGGTGCCATATCATGGAAAAGTGCGAAACAGACTATCGTTGCTTCATCCACTATGGAGGTAGAATTTGTGGCATGTTTTGAAGCCACAATTCATGCATTATGGTTGCGGAACTTTATTTCAGGACTTGCGGGTGTCGACACCATTAGCAAGCCGCTGAAAATTTATTGTGATAACTCTGAAGCAGTATTTTTGTCAAAGAACGACAAGTACTCTAAAGGTGCCAAACATATGGAACTGAAGTATCTTGTTGTGAAAGATGAGGTTCAGAAACAAAGAGTGTCAATCATGCACATCAGGACAGAACTTATGATTGCAGACCCTTTGACGAAAGGGTTACAACCAAGACAATTTAAGGAACATGTTCAAAGAATGGGTCTTGGTTGTATTAATAATAATTGATGTGTGACATTCTGAGCTTTTTTTTATGTGTTTCTGATATACAATTATGTGTCTCTTGTTTTAATGTAGTAGTACGTATTTTATGTAATTTTAAACAAGAAAGAGTCTTATAAAGATATTATGTTTAATCATTATGATATAAGACATTATGTGGACCATTATGCTGTTTTATATAAATTATGAGTATGAATTGATGGATTGCTGGTATTGTAGTATATGGAAGGGAATGCATTGAATTAATAGTGCACAACCGCCATAACTCTCAGCAATTTATCATAGTATGATGTTCAACACTTAATATTATGAATAGTCAGGTCAAGTGGGAGAATGTTAGAAATCTGCTATTAGAAACTGCAAATGGCTCATTTACTTTTAACGTTATGCAGTTTCTAATCTTAATGTGACGTTATGCAGTTTCTAAATCTGCTATTAGAAACTGCAAATGGCTCATTTACTTTTAACGTTATGCAGTTTCTAATCTTAATGTGACGTTATGCAGTTTCTAAATCTGCTATTAGAAACTGCAAATGGCTCATTTACTTTTAACGTTATGCAGTTTCTAATCTTAATGTGACCCGATTAATTGAGTCATAAATAGATCATTCTATAATTAAAGCATTAGATCTGTGATTAATCTTAAGCGTTGAATTGGTATATGATGGACGTACCAGATTTAGAGTTAAATGATATATAAAGGATTGGGTCCTCTCTCTCCCTGCCATGAGTCACATTCTTCTCCATTAAGAAACGCATAAAGAAATAGGGTTAGAGAGAGAAACCGAATTCTGAGAAGAAGAGTAACCGTCAGGAGTCAGAAGAAAGTAGATGGCAGCCATTACATCTTCCGCTATTAATCAAGGTATGTCATCTTAAACAATAGATCATATTAAGTTTTGTTTGTGAAATATTCGGTATTGATGATCTTTGGGCTGTTAATTGAATTGTTCATAATTAATCAAAAAAGATCTCAGAGATAAAAATATATTTTACAGTAATAGGTAATTGTTATTGATGTGCCGGTCTAAGTATGCATGAAACGGAATCAGGCTGGTTTCAGTTGTGATTTCAAGTGTGGTTAGTAACAAAATGAAATCAAGAGAATTGAATTGGTTTTTATTTATAAAAAATTATCCATAATTTTGAGAAATTTATTCGGAATATTTTTACTATCGTAGAAATTGAATATATAGAGAACATGGTAAAAAGTTCACTATGTAGGAAAGAAAAGGAAGATGATTTGAATAAGCAGAAATAATAAATAAAATAGTTAAGCTCTCAGTTAAATTTTAGAATAAATTAATAATAATATAATACAATGAAAATAAATAATGATATGATTATATTGTGTTTGTTAATTGAGTATATTTGTAGTGATTGAGATTTTCCTCATCCATTCAATTCATACAAATGGTAGGATGAATTTTGAAGTAATGGTTATATTCTTCTTGTTCAAAAGGAATAGTTTGTTGAGGAGAGAACACATATATTCCTTATTTAGAATATAATGATATTATATATATATATATATATATATATATATATATGACTGTGTCAATTGGGTTATAGAGGGAGGTTAGGCAGAATGAATGGAACCTTTCCCGCCCAAACCAATAGGGTAAGGCGTGTCGGAGAACAGGAGAAAGAGAAAAGGAAGAGGGGGAAGGGAAATGTATAGAACACTGAAGGAAACACTCAAGGAAATAAATGGAGAGAAGAAGTCTCTTAGAGAAAGAGACAAGGATTAAGAAGGTAATAGAGAGAAAAAGAGGCAAAGAGACAAATATTAGGAATGTCTAATATGGTGATGGAGGTGATGAAAGACCAACATCCAATGTATATAGTCATATTCCATTTGAAGAACTTGAATGAGGCTCGTAGAGAAAATGGGTATTGTGAAGGATTCTGGTTTGGTGGAAGAAAAATAGATATTGAGATTTAAACAAGTGTCCATAAATAGAATATAAATAGAATATATGGAAATGTTATTATAGTTCATGTCCACTATGTTTCTTTCAATCCCAAAAGACTCGCTAATTTTGCTATGCCATTATGTAAGGCATTTGAGGAATTCTTAATCCATGGAATAATTATTTGAAGTCTTTATAAGGTTTAAATAAATACTTAATATTTCTATTGACTAAGAATTTGAAATAAGGTCAATGGTGCCTTCAATGTAAGGAAACTAAATGGCAACTTGTGGCGAAGAGGATATGGGGACATAGTTTTACAAAGCAT
The DNA here is from genome assembly GCA_031772625.1 of Pinus tabuliformis. NCBI lineage: Eukaryota > Viridiplantae > Streptophyta > Pinopsida > Pinales > Pinaceae > Pinus > Pinus tabuliformis. The sequence goes on along the minus strand of CM062813.1, from coordinate 653,001,223 downwards.
ATACCCACGATAAGATTTGTTGATTTGCATAATTGAGTAGCCATTTTCCATTAGGGATTTGTAAGGTGATTTTTCCTAACACTCGTATGTTATTTTTCATTCAAAATATAATACATATGTTTCTATTAGATTCATTACATGAATTTCAGGAATTGTAGAGAACATATTGTTATTATTCATATCTTTATTCTTTTTTTGAAGTATAATATATATATTTATGCCTTAAGGTATTCCGTGTGAGAAGAAGTCCCTCTCATACCACCTGTGTTGTCATGGGACATTAATTTTTGTGTTAGGCAATTGAAATAACTTCTGCCATCAGATTGAAGACCGATATTGTCATTTACAATTAGGTATAAGGATAAGCCATAACTCCATAGAGGCTATTGATCACAAGTTGTGAGCCTCTTCCTCGTGAGATTGGTTTTCTCGCGAGGACTAGTTGAATACGTGTTGGCATTTGCAACTGCCTATCATATAAAAAATTGACAAGCAGTGGAGCAAAGGCGGTCGATATTACAAACGCAAAATGATGCGGATAATGGTACCATGTATGTCTTCATTGTTCTATGCTTAGTTCATAAATATTTTTGGTTCGGTCATGGAAGACCAACTATTCTTGTGGAACATTATAATTTTTTACTAAATTGGAATGTTACCTGTTGTGGATGAAGTGTTGGCTCCTTTTTAGATATAGCCTTGGCACCTCTAGCTTGACATAAGAGAGAAATCATTCCTTGGAGGATCATGTAATGAACTAACGTTATACTATTGGAATTGGTGTCTCACCATTGTATTTGTGTACTTGGAACTTTAACCTAATTATCATAATCTCGTTGAGCCAACACATGGTGTTGTGGATCAATTTCAGGCGTTAAAGAAGAACAATGCAACTCTTGAAAAATTAGTCAGTCTTTCGCTCTTTAGAAATGGAATGTTTGCATTGGTCCTATCATTTGGTCTTGTATTTGGTGGACTAAAGAGTCATAGTGCAAGATCATGGTCTTCTTTAGAAATGGAATGTTTGCATTGGTCTAATCATTTGGTCTTCTATTTACTGGACCTAAGAGGTATTGTTGAGCAGCGAAAGCATAACTTGCAAATAATTTGAAATTGTAGAAAATAATGGCAAATAAAGAAAATGGAAAAACAATCAAACACATAAATTGACATAATTTTACGTGGTAAAACACTCCTTTTGAGAGAAACATCCATGGGGCAATGATATCTGGTATTCTTATTATTTAAGGGATATTTACATCATCCAAATCGAAGGCATACATATCCAACCATTCAACCCATTCTCCACTTGTTTTATGTTTTCTTGTTGCCTCTATAGGCTTACATGGAAAAAGAGAAACTTGTTAGATCTTTCCTAAATCCGTCCACAGCTTCTAAAAAAAGAAGTTACATAAGAAAGTGTTCACATAAAATAAAAATGTTCCATTTATATGTTTTTCCAAAAGCTTAGATTAGGAAAAAAAACCTAAACAAAGGAACTAATTTTAGATATTACCCAAGAATATAGGGAAATAGTTGTAAACTTCTAACAATCTCCACCTTGATAAAAATTTACTTGATATATCATGCCGAAAATATTCATCACCTTCCTTATAAGCCAAGAGAAGCTAGCCACCATTTTAGCTTCTCTGACAAGATTTCTCTTGTGAACATCTCTGCACAATTCCATGTAGACCTCTTATCAATTTCATCTATTTCCTTATTTCTTTCATCATTTCCTATTTTTAGTTGTTTTCCCGGTCCTGAACTTTTAGAGCAATTTTGACACCCTAGACAACATGTTTCAAGGCCTGTTACACCTCAAATATCATATTACTTAGGGAGACCTTTCCAAAGAGGTATCATATGTGTGAAATGGAGATAATATGACTATGTTATGACCCTGTTAAGTTGGCTGCCAAACTAACCTAGACTGGGCCCAAAAACTCTTGGCATTACATCTCTTGGGATTAGGGTTTTGGTTGCTTATGGTTTTCTATTATTTTTCAATAATGAAGAGGCCCTTGAGCCTCATTTTAACATAGTTTAGAGTCATGTAGCCTCCGCATATCTTCTCAGAGATAATCTATCATCACTCAATTGAGTTTATTTCCATTATGTTTGTAAGCATATCTTAGTATTCTAATATTAATGAAATGAAGTATTATTTTTGTTGCATCTCTATATTTATGGTTATATTTGTAATTTGTTGCATTAGTTTTAAGTTCAGATCATTACCATTCTAAATTTCTTTGGATATGTCACCATTCCAAGCTGTAGTAGGAGATCAATTTTTAAGATAGCAAGTGGTCCTTACTACTTGTTCCATAAAATCAAGGAACATTTTAAAGATGTGTTGTGGCCACAACTACCACCCTATTAAAACATGCTCTCATAGAAAATTTTGAATGGGTCCCCTACAAGTCTGTTCTATCATCTCTCTCAATGATCTTTTTCATCCCAGTGATTTTACTCTATGAAGAGCGAAATCTTCCATTCACAAATGGTGAAAGCCCCTTAACAAATCCCTCAAATATAAAGTTGTTAAGCCCTTCATTAATATGCTCATCATGGTTTGTTTAGCTTCCAAAATAATTCATTGCATCATTGTCCTATTATAATCCTTTTACAAAGGAAACCCTTCGAAAAATACATAAACCATCCCTCTTTCGCTTATCGCACTCAATCTGGGCGCATAAAAAATGCCATAAGGGCCGGACCCGATGGCATTATAAACCACAACATATATATATGTATGTGTGTGTGTGTGTGTGTGTGTGGAGTCCAAAAGCCTGTCGCATATTGCAATCAGCCTATGTCCAAGGTTTATATATATATATATATATATATATATATATATATATATATATATATATATATATATATATATATATATATATATATATATATATATATATATATATATGGCGTGCCCCTGGCCTCTAGACCCAACGACACTATGAACCGTATTGTATACATTATCAGGTTCGGCCCCCAATTTCATATCGCATATCAGCAGAGCTCAATCCTTATATACAGTACGTACAATGATATGAGGGACCTGCCAAGATATCAAAAACGATATATATATATATATATATATATATATATATATATATATATATATATATATATATATATATATATATATATATATATATATATATCTATATCTATATATAGCCGGTCTGAAGCCCTATCACATATCATGATCGGCGGAGCCCCAGGCTTGTGCATATTGCGACATGTGATAGGCCGGACCCGATAATATTTATAGACTCCAATATATAGCATTTGAGGTCTGGCTTGAGCAATCGGGGCAAGATTTGCTATGTTTTCATGTGTTTTCCAAATTTTTCGAAATAACAAAGGGATCGGGTTTCCAGTGTAGATGGGCCCGTGGAGTCCTGATAGTATAATTACGCATCGAGGAAGTGGAAGGCATGGGAACTGCGACCCACAAGGGGGCCAATAACCGTTTGCGATCAAAAGAAGCCCTCGAAAGTTGTGCCAAGCCTATGGGTTGAGCAAGAAATTGTATGTTGACTGTGTATCAGGCATAAATCCTTTTCACACGTGTTCCATAGATTATAAAATGAATGAACACAACATTTACGTTTGATCGAACTTTTATGTTTTATTGTTCACAATCATCAAGCTAACGATAGCTATCCTTGCAGGTGAGAGGTAAGGATGCGGGAGGGGATTTGAAGAGCCATGTATGCAAAAGCGTTGCATTTAAGGGTCTGACCGCAAGTGTTCCTGGTCGGAACCCCACACATTGCTTGTACATTCCACGAGTTTGAGTGGATCCTGCCACAGATGAAGGCACTGAATGTCAGGATAACACCTCTGTGCCGCCGGTTTCAGTATTGCAAAACACTCTCTCCTAAAGGGGAGACGGACTACCATAGTGCATAATGAAGGCACTCTTGCAGTCCACTGGAAACGTTTAGGATAGCGCTAATCCATGAAGATTTCATCTCACAATATACATTACAAAGCATGCCAAATGTGGGGATGATGGGAGCATATTCAATTTCTTTCAATGAAAAGATAGAGAATGATAGCCACTCCTCACAAGTGCTAAGAAATGATACAGAGTCCTCCCTTGTTCCAAGGAGATCCATCCATTTCCCCAGGAAGGGGAACGATCCACCAAGGGTGACCTCAACTTGTCATGGAAGGATGATGGTCATTCGAGGCCGCATAAGTATTACCTCTGAAGAAAGGAGAAGGGATTTTTGGCTTGGAGAAAAACAATTTTGATTTATTGTGAATAAAGGGGACTGTTTGTTTCAAGGAGGAGCCATAGTTTCAGACTCATTGTATTTTTTTGGATCAAAGTGTTATTACTAGCATGAATGTAAATGTGATTTGTATTTATGCATATTGATGACTTACAGTTCACTATTACTCTTGTTAAATTGTACGTGATTGAGTTTCATGGTTAACTTGTGAATGGTCTCTGATTTGAAACTAAGGTAAACATCAGTTGCAAGTTTTAAGTCCATAGAAGAATGTGGATTCCTATATGAATGATTAGATCACAATTTAGATTTAATACAGTCTGGTCCAGCTGTGAATTCAGTGATTGACTCATTTGGACTTGAATCTATACATTATGTTTAATCTCTTTTATCACGCTCCTGTTAAACATATATATGATATTTAAACCTCTGTATTATCTTTCTGCAGGATAGACCACAATAGCTAAGACTAGATTAGAGTGGTTAGAAGTAGTATAGATAGGATTTCACACATAGAGGTTAGTTGTTTTCCATGGACCTATGCATGGGGATTAGAGCAGATTCTAATGAATCCGAGATGTAGCAGAAATCAGGGAAAGATTGATGATGACATAAGGATGTGCATTCTTGTGGATTGGACACATGGTTGGATTAGCTACCCAACTAGTTCGAGTCACGAGGGGTACCAGTGTGCAAATAGATGTTAGTATCAGGGGAGTATCTTGGTAGGTAGACTACAAGAAGGGACATGACATGGTGGAATTGGTCATTTTACATATGTTGCAGGGATGTTTGTGATGTATGCATTGATTGGTATCACAGGTAAGACTATTCAGATATGAAAATCTTGGTGACAAGATGATTGCCTGGCTGGTATATATTGTCAAGGACGACAATGACTTCAGGTGGAGGAGGATGTAAGGACCTGCGGTCTGTGCGATGGGTAGGATGCACATCCGGCGTGAAGAGGCAAAGCTACGACTAAGGAAAACGAGCGAGCAAGTGATAATGCGCATGGAGGAGTCTTGGTTGGGCAAGTTTATACTGTGGGGATGAGTTGGAAAGTCACCCACGAGCCGACCTCATAGACTTGCGATGTGGGCAAGGGTTGGTGGGTGGTCCTGGGTGATAAGCAGGCTGACCAACAAAGCTGAACGAGTTTGCAAGTATGCAGGGCGTCAGTTGGATGAGTTGGACGAGTTGGTCGAGTGGCATGACTCCCCACCCGGCATATATATGGATGGCACGGTTGTGGAGCAAAGGCATCAATGAATGATGAAGCAAATCGATCAACAAGCATTTAGGCGAGTCAAGGGATGAGATCGAGGTGAGAAGGTGAAGGTTTGAGAGTGGAGGAGCAGGCTTAAGGCACAAGTCACATGGAGACACATGTGCCCACCTGCTGGGTAGACTACACGAGCTGCACGAGGTTGAATGGTTCAGTTGGCAACATGAGTGGAGGGCCACATGAAGGCGTGCCTCCCCGTCGGTTGTGACACAGGTAGAGGGCTGCATGAAGGCGCGCCCGCCTGTCGGTTGTTGATACGGGTGGAGGATGCACAAAGGCACCCACCTGTCGGTTAAGAGTGCGGGTGGACGGCTGCATGAAGGTGCCCGCCCGTCAGTCAGTTGTGTGCACGAGTGGAGGGATGCACGAAGGTGCCTGCCCGTCGGTTGACGAACTCCGGTGGAGGGTGAACGAAGGCACCCTCCTTATAGTGTGAAGGCGGACGGTGAACTCAAGTAGGGGTGAAACGAAGGTGCCCACCCACGGTTGGAGTTTAGTGTGAGGCTACACGGAGGTGTTGCCGGGTGGAAAATTTGGCTAAGTGTAAAATGTAAGAGTGACCATGTTGCAAGGCGTGCACGAGGTGGGTTGCTCGTGGCAAGACAGAAAGTCAGAATTTTGGCTAAGTATAAAACTTGGGGTTTCTAAGGTATAATTGTATTTTATAAGAGATTGAATATATATTGAAATCAGGCAAGACTCATATTCAACGAGTTGCCCCTCCCTTTATATTGTTGCAATTGTATTGTATATTTATAATTACTATGGATAATGAATGTGTATGGGTGTTCATTGGTATAAAGGCTAATAATAATACTTGTGAAGAAAAATAAAACTAAGTATCGAATGTTAATGCGTAGTCCATGAACATAAGTATTGGCGAAAGGAATGTGTTCGATGGTGTTGCACCTCGCTATAAGTGGTTGAAATACTACTGCAGGTGTAGGGGCGTGACAGTTACTGTCTAGCAGCCGGATAACGAGATGTTTCACTTTAGAGGAAAAGTAGGGTGGGCATTTGAAATCCCCTTGTAGATCTTCTTATACATAACTGTTAGATTTACATCCTGGAACGATAGGTAGCCCGTGAGGAGAAAAAATAGTATCACAATAGGACCATATGTTGAAATTGGCTCGGTCGTATCCCTTCTTGATAATCATCTTTGCCGAAATGTATGTCGGTGTGGTGCAGGCCATGTGGACAAGGTTGTCATGTCTGAACTGCTTCGGCATTACACTGAGGCTGAAGACAATGACCTTCATATCGCCATTTTCGTCTAATAACAAGTTCTCTGGCTTGAAATCCCTACTTCAAATCTTGGTGATACACAACTCGACTGTGGCAGAAATCAACCACACTAATCAGTTGTTGAGGAGCTCACCACTAAAGTTCACGAGTTCATAGAAGACGACTTTACCTATGCGAATCAAATATTAGTCTTCAATGAATTCGTAACTATTTTATCCTGATCGAACGGTTCAACCTTTCTCAATCGTCTAACATATAATCTTACAGCGCATAATGATGACAATTGGAAAGGAGGGTTGTTGATTTCAAAGGGGAACACCTTACTGTGTAGATATATACATAATTGACATTAAAATAATTTACATAACATGTACATTCAAATTAATTTTTTTATTATTATTAGTAATGTATTTTTAAGTATATGTCAATATTGTATTAAAATATTTTATTGATAACCCACATTGGTTATTATTTTTATATAAAACATTAAAATATTTTAATTTAACAATTTTATGGACATAAATTAGTTAACATAGATATTCAAATAGTTTATTTAAATCTCTTGTCCAAATATTTTTGAAAACACTTTTTTTTTTACATATTTTTTTTTATTATAGCCAACATTTTTTTTCTATTTATAAGATAATCTTTATTTTTATTTTAAAGGGAACAAACCACTGATAAACTTACACATCCCCTCACTATGGGCTGTAGAATGAGGCTCTGGGCTCAATAAATAATGTTAGTTAATAATATTTCTTAATTTTTGGTGATGACATTCAACAATATAATATTTTAATATTTGTTTTATTTTTGTAATGACTTTTTGTTTTTGTTAATCTTTTTCTTTAATTAAACTATATCTAATATAAGTGGTAGGTACTAGCTATTTTTAGCCCTTGTTTTTAAAAGGGTAATTACAAACTCAATCTGGCCCACTAGGGGAATACCGAACTAATTTTCCCTAAATTAGGCGGGCCATTAATCAAAAACATTTAATAGTAAAAAACAATAAAATAAAAAAACCCTAAAAGCTCTAGGTTTGGGTTATGTGGGTTATTTTAACTAGAGTTAAGAAAAAATAATTTAAAAAAAGCAACAAAAAACCCATGCCATGGTTATTTGGGTAATCAATCAGGGATAAATATATGGAATCATTGCCCTTGCCTCATATCGCTCATCTCATATTGTTCACGCAAAAGTTCGTTCATATGTTCTCGCGTTCTCTTCGCTTATACACACAGAAATTCAGTCCTTTCCTTTTAGTCAGATAATCTTTTATTCGGATCATCCATTAGTTGGGGAGTCATGGCCTCGGAAAGCAAGGTGACTTTGAAGAGCTTAGATGACAAATTGTTTGATGTCACTGAGGCTGTGGAATTTGAATCTCAGACCATTAAGTACATTATCGAGGACACTGGCACCGCCAATGCTATTCCCCTGCCAAACGTTTCTAGTAAGATACTTTCGAACGTCATCGAATACTGCAAGTACCATGTCGGGGCTCATAAGCACGTACATGAGAAATCGGCCATTTCCGAGGACGAAATCAAGACTTGGGATCAAGAATTCGTTAAAGTCGATCAGGCCACTTATCCCAGTATTTTGCTAGAAACCCTTATTTAATTAGGAATTTGATGGTTTGGTATTCTTTGAATCAAACTAACCTTTTTTCTTATTTTTTGTTCTCAGGGGTCTAATCTACTTGAATTTCCCCAACCAAATGGCTTGGAACTTCAGAGGACAGTTACCGATGGCTTCTCCAATCAATCAATGAACCATAAACTAATTGTTTTTGTTTTGTAAATTATGTTCTTTCTTAGATGCTAGAAATCTAAAAAATGAGTGCGCTGAGTTTAGAGTATTATTACACGAATGCGCTCAGTTTAGAGTATTATTGAATGAATGAATGGCTTCCAACTGTGTGGCATGCTTGTATATTTTCTGTAAATGTGTTAGAAAACCTGCACAGATGAATCTAGCTAGTAAAGGTTAAACACACATCTTTGCAAAGCAAAAACACTAAAAGAAAATCGAAAGAAGAAAAGAATGATACATTCGAAAATATGTTACAATGCTCATGATATAGCATCACTGGGTGAAGATCCCAAGGTAATGCACTATAGTGGTGATCAATGAGAAGACTCAACACCTACAACAAGTTCCGGCGATAACTAGTCAGTTGCGAAGTTAAAGAAGGAGCAAATCAAGGAGTAAATTATGCAAAAGGAATCTTGCATGCTCTATCCAAGAGTCTGCATGTAGGGGTGTAGTAGTTCCAACATGCAAAAGGAATCTTGCATGTAGTCCTATGCTCTAACTAAGAGTCTGCATGTCGGTGTGTAGTAGTTCCAACACCCCCCCTGAACACCACTATGGGGAAAAATAGAAAATGGGCCCTGGCAACTAAGGCCAAAGGTCACCCAAAATATAGTGCAACTTGTACTAAAATTGAGGAAAGAGGTAAAACCTCGTGGGAAAAACTCCCCCTCAAAATACAATGTAATCAAAAGAAAAGAGGAATAAAAATACAGTTTCTAAGCAATCGTGTCCTTCACTCCAAGACGATCGCGCAAAGATCGAAAGTTCTGCTCAGTGAATGTCTTGGTGAAGATGTCTGCAGTCTGTTCTGCTGAAGGACAGAACTGCAAATCAATGACCCGATCATGTACTATATCTCTGATGTAGTGCATATGGATCTCTATGTGCTTCATCCACGGCCGCTGTACTGGATCCCTGCAAAGTTTGAGAGTGCTCTGGTTGTCACACCAGATGACAATGGGCTGGTGGAACTGGACGCCCAACTCAATGAGGAAGTGTTGTAGCCACAGAGCCTAAATGGTGATGTTCACTACTCCTCATTACTCAACCTCAACTGAAGAGAGAGCAATAGCAGCCTGCTTCTTGCTCGACCAATAAATAGGGCAAAATCCTAGACTAAGTGAATATCCGGAGGTGGACTTGCGATCAATGTTGTCTCCCGCCCAATCAGAATCTGTGAAGCCAAGGAGATTCAATGTAGTGCCTTCTGCATAGTGAATCCTGAAGGTGATGGTGCCCTGCACATATCGGAGGATGCGGTTGGCAGCATTCCAGTGTAGCTCATGCGGCTCCTGCATGTATCTGGAAACTGCCCCTACTGAATATAAGAGATCTGGTCTGGAGTGGGTGAGGTACAATAAGCTCCCCACGAGCTGTTGGTAGAGAGTGCTGTCAACTAATGGAGTGTCACCTCCATTCTAAAGGCGGACCCCAGACAAAAAAGGAGTCAGTGCTAGCTTGCAGTCAGTCATGCGAAATCTCTCGAGGAGATCCCATGCATACTTAGCCTGAGAGAGTTTGATGCCTGTGGAATTCTGGCTGATCTCAAGACCAAGAAAGAAGTGTAATGGACCCATGTCCATCATCAAGAACCTATCATGCAAGGCCCTCATGACTGTAGAAATGGCTGAAGCCGAGCTGCTAGTGATTAGGAGATCATTTATATACAAAACTAAGATAAGAAGAGAATCATGTGTCCTAAGCATGTAAACATTTGGATCAGACTTAAATCTTTCAAAGTTTTATGATAAGAGAAAATAATCCATCTTCGCGTACCAAGCTCTCGAGGCCTGCTTAAGGCCGTAGAGAGATTTCTTCAGTTTGCAGACTAAATATGAATCCTGAATGAAACCATGTGGCTGCTCCATGTAGATCTCCTTAGATAGGTCTCCGTGAAGAAAGGCATTCTTCACATCCATCTGATGTACTTCCCACCACTGGGCAGCCGCAATGGGAAGTGTAAGGCGTATAGAATCCATCTTTGCTACTGGAGCAAAGGTCTCGTCATAATCAATACCATGCACTTGTTGGAAGCCTTTGGCTACTAGCTTTGCTTTCCGTCTAGTGATTTTCCCATCTGCAGCACTCTTGGTCCTGTAGATCCATTTGCATTGGACAAGTTTCCTTCCTGAAGGAAGGGGGACCAGATCCCAAGTCTGGTTCTCGAGGAGGGAGTTATACTCCTCCTCCATGGCAAACTCCCAATATGGATACCTAGCAGCCTCAGCATAAGATTGTGGATCAGATGACTAAACCAAATGACAATGCCAAGAGGGCGGTGGTTCAGTGGCAGTGAGGACAAGAGGAGGCTCAATAAACTATGAGCTAGTCCTCTGCAGATCAGAATTATCCCCCACAAGACCATTTCTAGCAGCTGGTTGGTTTTGTGCATATATCTCACGTAAGCTCCTTGTTCTCTGATTTATGACAGGGGAATATGATTCACTGTTCAAAGCCCGATCTGGGCTTGGATGTGGATCATCATTTGCATGCACTAGATTTGTATATGAAGACTCTGTCTTTGCATCTGCATGCTCTTCCTCGACATCTACATGATCTATATCTGCATCTGAGTGCACTGAGTCATCATCTTAGACATGAGGTAGATAAAAAGTGTCTGCATGCGGCGCTTGAGGTGCATGCAAGAGACATTCCTCAGATTTGACACTTCGCTCAATGATGAGCTTGTCCGTAGAGGGAATCAGGAGTCGAGATCCCTTCACACCATCAGGGTATCCAACAAAGATGCACTCAATGCTTTGTCGATCAAGAGCTTTCCTCTTTTCAGAGGGGATCCGGGCCCATGCCCGAGAGCCGAAAACACGGAGTTGAGTGACCTTTGGTTTAGTGCCGCTCCAAGCCTCAAAAGGGGTCTGATCCTTGACAGACCTATGAGGAGATATGTTCTGGATGTAGTTAGCACAATTAAGTGCTTTGGCCCAGAGCTTATGAGGCAGTGACTTGGCATGGAACATGCAGGAAGGCATCTCTTTGAGAGATCGGTTCTTTCTCTCAGCAATTCCATTCTACTGTGGAGTGTATGGAACTGTGTATTGCAACTGTATGCCAGACTGAAGGCAAAGGTTTTGAAGTGCTACGTTAACATATTGCCCCCCATTGTTTGTACAAAGGGCTTTGATCTTTCTCTCTGACTGTGTCTCAACTAGTGCTTTGAAATCTTCAAAGTGCTCAAAAACTTCAGATTTGTTCCTCAGAAGATACACCCAAGTATACCGTGAGAAATCATCAATAAATGTAAGCACATACCTTGCTTTGTTGATGGAAGGATGAGGGAAAGGCCCCATGAGATCACTATGGATCAGATCTAGAGGAGAGGATGCTCTGTGAGTCTTGTCGGTGTCAAACTTTTCCCTAGGATGTTTGCCAAGAACACACCCTTCACAAACTCCTTTGGAGAAACTGATATTTGGCAAGCCTTCCACCATTTCATTCTTGCTTAGCTACTACATATACCTATAATTTAAGTTACCAAACCTCTCGCGCCAAATCCTACTACTATCATTAGCATGTGTAAGCAATAAGGAGGATTCAGATTCAATAAATTCAGAAAATGTATACAGTCTGGCTCCATTGTTTACCTCACCAGTTGCAATTTTGGCGCTGCTATGTAGATCATATATGTTCACTACATCTGGAGTGAATTCCACTCTCCTTCCGGTGCCAGAATGAGAGATCTGATAAACTGAAAGCAGGTTTACCGAAATTTTTGGAACATGAAGCACATCTTCAAAGCTTCCGTGTAAAAGTTCCACTCTACCTTTTCCGGTGACCTCAATAGGTGAGTCATCTCCCATGAGGATGGGAGGTCCTTTGCATGCATCTAAAGAGGAATAGACTTCCTTTGTAGCAGCCATATGATGTGATGCACTAGAATCTATAATCCATGCATCAGGAGAAGAATTAATTGCAGCTAAAGCATGAAAATTGTTACCTTTACCGTGTGGCGGATCCTCATTTTTCTTCTTGGCGCCCTGAGGGATGTGGTCCCCAAGGTTGTGCTTCTGAAGGATTTCTACCATTTGGTCAATTTGTTTCTTCATGCAAGAGGATTCTAGATGGAATCCTCTCTGACAGTAGGTGCATTTGTTTCCTTTCTTCCCTTTCTCATTTCTCGAGCCGGAGGAGTCATTGAAGGGCTTGGTGTACCCTTCCTTCTTTGGATGGGAATGTGCTTTTCCTTTGTCTTTTTGCTGCTGATTTTTCTGATTTGAATTAGATCTGTGATTTTTATTGTGGCTGCCATCATGCACAGCAAGTGCATGTGCTTTTGGAGGTTTGATTTTCCCCATGCCAATGAGTTTATCTTGCTAAAAAATAAGGGACTCCATAAATTATTTGAGAGAAGGCATAGTGTAGGATTTACCTATTGCAAGCCTTACTGAATGAAATGTAGACACAAATTCAGAGTATTTTGGTCCGAGCTTTGACATAATAGAGAGAACTTGGCGACTCTCCTCCTTATTGCACAGATTTTACTTAAAAAAAAAATGAGATTCTTCTCCCAACATAATGCATATGAAATTACATGATTCTCGTCTAATATATCTTATCTTACAAAAACCATTTATTATTTTTTAAACAATTTTATTTTTCATTTAAACCTAATATTTCCAATTAATGCCAAATTACGTTACATGCCTCAGTGTACCAACCATTTATAATTTTTTGAACGGATTTTTATTCTAAAGACAGAAAAATAAATGATGTAATAAATATGACAAATTTAATGTATTTCTTCTCTTTACTATAGATTACCAGAATGGGCTTAATCATTAACGATACATGTCTTTAGTCCTAACGTATCATATGTTTAAATATACAGAGATAAAACGTATGTCTCGGTCATATCTCTGAGTGAAAGTGAATCCCATGGGCTCCTTCAAAAAAAAACACAAGAGGTTCATGCACCGATTAATTTCTTTTATATTATCTTATTAATCTTAAACAAATATATCTTTTGTTTCTGTTTTATTTCTAAATGTAACAAAAATTTATTAAGATTTATTTAGTGAACCTCGTAGATATCACTTGTGTTAGTGGTATATTAAGCAATATTATTAATTTGACTAGATATTGAAAAATATCTTTAAAAATAACATTACTTAACCCTCTACCAATATGAAACTAATACAGTTTCCCAATTTAAAACACTTCTACTTTACTAGATATTATAAGTTTCCATTTCTTCATAAATTGTTTTATAGCCTTTTATTATATTTTTTCATTATCTTTAAACTCCATTTTTTATATATATTAATATAAAAATATTTTACTCCCTATATGTCCCCCATAAAACCTCCGTGTATGATATTAATTCACTGTTACAAATTTACATCTTGAACTTGCTTCTAATCAGCATCATATTGTTACACATGCACACGTTGAGGTTGCTGCTAATCAGACGCATACCAGGCCAGTCGTTATTCGTCGAAGAATATAGTATGTCTTGCCTATATGTGCTTTTTTGCATTGAGAAAGTTTCCGTTCTTGCAAATGGAACAAAGAAATTTGTTGTATCCATGATGACAACCATGTTAGAAAAAGGAACAATGTATTGGTCATTTCATGTAACTGACTTCTTTTCTCTCATTTGAAAAAACAAAAACAAAAAACTCCAAATTTAACATTTTGTTTGAATTTTGGTTTTTTATTTATAAAAAACTGTTGCTAACATTTTCTTCCGTTGCGTTGAAATCTCTATACGTTGCCAGTGTTGGTGCCAGTGATTTCGTATAGAATTCCTTATAAGGCAGTTCGCTGTGGAAAAGTGAGTGTTTACTTAGGTAGGAAAATGGAGTCCCCTTTTTGGTGCAGTTAGATATCTGATTTATAAATGTTTTTCCAGTTATTCGTTTGAACATTCTTATGAAGATTTGTGTTATCAATTTTTCTCTTAGTATCATCTATCAGTTTAGGCAAAGACAAAGACCAGTGATTCACAAGCAGACTATCTTCTAGTTGTTCGTTTGAATATTTTCATGAAGATGTGTGTTATCCATTTTTATCTGAGAAGCATCTATAGATGCAGGTAAACGTAATTTTTATCTGAGCAGCATTTATCAATTCAGGTAAAGGTAAAGACCAGTGATTCACAAGATAAAATGTGAACAGATTTGAAAAGAAAGAGATGTAGCTCTCAGGTGTGGCCTGCACCTGGGGACTACATTCACAAAACTTGAGAGATCACTCTCGTCCGCTCTCTATATTCCAATTAATCAAAGATTACATCATTAAATACAATACTAGGAAATAGGAAGTTGCACCCAAACCCCAAAACTATAGGAACTAATCCTAAACTAGGGAGAAAGTTACAACAATGTAACTATTTTCTCCATTAATATCAAAATAATATTAATTATTCTCAACTCCGCCCCTTAATGGAGAAAGGATTCTCCTGGACTCCTAGCATCTTTCTAAACAATTCAAATTTCACTCGTGCAACAGGGTTTGTAAAAATATCAGCCACATTGTCACAAGTTTTACAATATTCAACAACAATTTCTTTTGACTGTATTTGTTCTCTAACAAAATGGAACTGAGTGTCTATATGTTTGGTGTTATTGTGAAACACTGGATTGTATGCTAATTTGATGGTGCTCTGGTTGTCGCTTTTGATAGAAGTGGGTTGCTTCTGTTCTTTTCCTGCATCTTTGAGAAGTCTCCTCAACCAGATCGCTTCACATGTTGCTACACACAATGCTTGATACTCAGCTTCACATGACGACAAAGCTACAGTACTTTGCTTCTTGCTGCTCCATGCTATGACCCCAGAACCTATGTTGAATGCATAACTTGTGATGGACCTCCGATCATCCAGGTTACCTGCCCAGTCTGAGTTTGAAAAACCTGCTAGAGTAACATCAGATACATCAGTGTATAAAATACCAAAATGAACAGTACCACAAAGATACCTCAACACGCTTTTTGCTGCTATTCAGTGACTTTCATGCGGTTTCGACATGAATTGGCTCAACACACTAACTGAGTATGCCAAGTCAGGTCTGGTTGTTGTAATATATATCAGGCTGCGAACTAGCTGTCTGTACATTGTGGCATCTACCTCCTTAGTGCCATCGTCACTGCTCAATTTCAGATTTTGCTGCAAAGGTGTCGCTGCTGATCTACACCGATCCATCCCAAACTTTTCCAACAGATTTCTAGCATACTTCCCTTGGGTAAGAAAAATTTGCCCAGTATCTCTGAATACTTCTAATCCCAGACAATAGTTAAGGCTTCTGTGATTTTTCATCTCAAAGACTTGTGCCATGAGCCTTTTGATTCCTCTGATTAAGTCATCTGTATTTCCTGTTAGAATCATATCATCCACATATAGAGAAATCAAAATAATCTGCCCCTAATTATTGTACTTGGTATACAAATTTGGGTCATTTAAGCTTCTATGGAAACCATGCTCTATAAAGAAAGAATCAACCTTTTCATACCAAGACCTGGGAGCTTGCTTTAAACCATATAAAGCCATCTTCAACCTACAAACAAGCTGTTCCTGCCCCTGCTTTACAAATCCTTCTGGCTGTACTAAGTAAATTTCTTCTTTTAAATCACCATTTAAAAATGCAGATTTAACATCTAGTTGGTGTAATTCCCAATTACATTTAGTAGCTAAAGAAATAAGTAATCTGATTGTATTTAGCTTTGCTACGGGTGCAAAAGTATCATCAAAATCAATACCTTCCTGCTATGAGTATGATTTTGCAACCAACCTAGCTTTTAACTTATCTATACTTCCATCTGCATTAATTTTGGGTTTAAACAACCATATACTTCCTATAGGTGTTTTGTTTTTAGGTAGCTCTACTAATTCCCAAGTATTATTTCTAAGAATTGATTCCATCTCCTCATTCATTGTAGCTCTCCATTCCTAAAATTGACTAGCTTCTTTATAATTAGAGGGCTCTATAATGTTCAAAAACTTTCACATCAACGCATAGTTTCTCAACTTCAATGGTAATTAAGTCTTCCTACCTAACCTCCTTGGTAGGGGACTTACCTCAAATTTGTTTTCCTCTCCAATAACTGGGCCTGCTTTTTCATCTTCTTGTTGTTCTTCTTCATTCTCTTCTTTCTGCTCCTGTTCCTGCTCCCTTTCATCCTCGCTGCTTTCCTCCAACAGCAATGGAATGTGCCAATCATCTCCAACATTAGCTTTCCTTTCTTGTACCTGTTCATGAAAGACTACATCTCTACTTGCAAATGTCTTACGAGACTCAGGATTGAACAATTTGTATGCTTTAAACTTTGTACCATAACCAACAAGGATGCATTTCACTGCCTTAGGGTCTAATTTCTTTCCATCAGCTTTGGGTACATGTGCAAATGCCTTTGACCCAAAGACTCTTAAATGGTTTACTGCTGGTTTGAATCCATATAAGGCTTCAAAAGGGGTTTTGAAGCCAAGAAACCTAGTAGGACTTCTATTTTTCAAATATACAGCAGTATTTATCGCTTCTGCCCAAAAAATATTAGATAGACCTTTACCTTGCAGCATGCTCCTTGCGCACTCTACCAAGGTTCTGTTTTTACGCTCTGCAACTCCGTTTTGTTGTGGTGTGTGCAGTACTGTATACTGCTGAACAATCCTGTGAGATTTGCAGTATTTCATGAATTCCTTTAATTTGTATTCTCCTCCTTGATCAGATCAGAGAATTTTAATGCTTTTTCCAAACTGTTTTTGCACCAGGGTTTTGAAATCTATAAAACATTGGAAAGTCTGAATTTTCTTGTTTAAAAAATAAACCCATGAATACCTAGTGCAGTCATCAGTAAACAACAAAAAATAGTATGCTCCCCCTAGTGACCTTGTCTGCATGGGACCACATACATCAATGTGCACTAGCTCTAAGATTTTTGTTTGCCTCCTCCTATCATGCACAGGGAATTGTTCTCTGTGCATCTTTCCTAAGGCACAACCATCACAGTTTAACTTAATGTTTCGAAAGATGGGGAGACCTTCGACTATACCTTTCTTTTGTAACAACATGAGATCCTGCAGATTCAGATGAGCAAACCTCTGATGCCAGAGTTGTTCAGCTGTCGACTCTCCTGCAACCATGGCTTGCTTTGATATACTTTTTGCATCCAGTCTGTATAGGCTTCAAACTCGCATGCCTGTTGCAACAATTTCATTCCTGCAATCCTTTATCACACTGTGAGTCTTGTAGAATTCGACATGCATATCTTGATCAGCCGTCATGGATACAGATATCAGGTTTTTCTTTATTCCAGGTACATATAAAACATTTGAAAGGTGACTAATCTTTCCATTTGGTAACTTAACTGAAATCACCCCATGACCTTTAATCTGATATCCATTATCATCCCCTAGATATATTTTTGATCCATTTATAATTTCTTCAAGACTACCAAAAAATTCCTTATTACCTGTCATGTGAGAGGATGCTCCGGAATCGACATACCAGATGTCATCTTCATTTGATACTGAAAGGGCACAGTCGACTGTGAACAGTCGAAATTGATGACTGAATTCTTCTTCTTCAACAAAATATCCTCTGTGTTTTAGATTTACCTGTCTCCTCCTTGCCTCATCAGCCTGATTCTTGTAATAACAGTCTCTCTGTATATGACCCTTCTTTCCACAATAAAAGCATTTCTTTTCAGAATGATTTGCAAGCATACCTTTATGAAAGTGATGTTTATGTGTTGTTCCTCCTTTCTGGACTGATTGCTGCTGTGACTGCTTCCCTTTAGATAGTCGTCATTTTGCCACCAGCGCGAGATCGTCACTTTGGGGGTTCAGATTCAGGTTCTGCCGTCGCTCTTCCTCTTGCTGCAAGATCGTAGTGAGATCATCAAACGTGGGTGTTTTCTCCCTTGCCGAGACTCCAGTAATGAAAGTTTGGAAATCATCACGCATCCCATTCATTGTAATTGCAACTAGATCTTCATCAGCCACCGCCACTCCAATGGCCCCCAATCCATCATTAACAACCTTAGTTCGCGCGACAAATGCAGTAGCAGACTCCCTTTCGTCCATCCTCATTGAAAATAGCTTGCTTTTCAGAGCCAAAACTCTGTTTGCATTCTGGGTCTCATACAAACTTTTGATTTTCGTCCAAATCTCTGCGGACGTTTTACAGTCTCTGATGTGTGAAATGACATTGTCTTTCATAGACATCTTCAACAGGACTTTGGCCTTGTTTTCTCGTTTTTCCCAGTCTTCCTTCCGTGTGGTTGCAGTCGGCTTCTGTTCATCGCCTGTCACTATAGTCCAAGCATTTGCACCTTCGAGCAGGGTCTGGATCTTAAACTTCCAATTTGTGAAGTTAGACCCGTTGAGTTTACCAGATTCGTTAAGGTAAGATTCCATCGTATTACTCATTGTGAATCTACTTAATAACAACAAAAAAGAATACCTGTCAGATGGATCTGTCACCTCTGCCACAGATCTACAGTGCCTGGCACTCCCGCTCCAATGAGCAAATTCAGCGTTTTCAACACAGCCGAAACAATGATCTGATCACTATTGATCCGATCCACCTCTCCCGGATTGATCTGCCACTTCGCCGATCCTGCTCTCCCTGCAGATTGCCAGACAAAGTCGAGGTTTCCCGCAGATCGCCTCTGGCGCTTTCCCGATCTGTCTCTCCCGGACGGATCTGCAACTCCACCGATCTGCACCGTTTGCAAACCGCCAAACGAAGTTCACACTATTCGCAGATCCCCTTGGCGCTACCCCGAGCGAAAAATCCGCGCTAATTGAAAATCGGTGCAAGTATTTTAATTGGCGCGACTTTCCCGTTAAAATCCCGTGCTAATCGGGTTTTCTGGCGCTTTAGCGCGATTTATCCCTTAAAATCCACGCTAATTCCTCTTCTGGCACGACTTTCAACGCAAAATCCATGCTAATCAACCTTTCCACTCAGAAAAAAAAAAAATTCTAAGTCCGAGTCAGGGGTTCTGCAGTCCACCTGCTCAATTGAGCACAGAGCTCTCGTGTACACACAGCCACAAAGGCACTTCAAGCCACACAGGCTATTCCAGCCACACAGGGAATTCCGCCACACAGGTGACAAAAGATCAGGCTCACTCAATCTGAGCTCTGATACCAAGATAAAATGTGAACAAAATTGAAAAGAAAGAGATGTAGCTCTCAGGTGTGGCCTGCACCTGGGGACTACACTCACAAAACTTGAGAGATCACTCTCGTCCACTCTCTATATTGTAATCACTCAAAGATTACATCATTAAACACAATACTAGGAAATAGGAAGTTGCACCCAAACCCCATAACTATAGGAACTAATCCTAAACTAGGGAGAAAGTTACAACAATGTAACTATTTTCTCCATTAATATCAAAATAATATTAATTATTCTCAACTTCACAAGCAGGCTATCTCCTAGTATTTACTTTCCACACTTTAACCATTGATGATTTAGCTAATGCCAGATATATGGAAATCTTGTATATTGATATGTGAAATCCCAGATCTCTCTTCACGATTTGGACTAATATTTGTCTTAGTGGTAAAAGATTAGGCCGAGTCTTTTTGGTAGAATGAAAGCCACTAGATTACAAGCGATGAATCATGTTAAATTCAAATTTTTACACTTTTGATATATTCTGAAATCTGTAATCAACAAGAAGACTATATACTACATTCTATTTTTTTTTTTGGAAATATGAAAGGATATCTTGGAATCCAATACTTTTTAACAATAGCTTGAAATTTGCACTTGATATAAGGGTGACATTTTAGAATGTTTTGGAAATCTAAATTATTACTATCTATTACCATTACAAAAGTCATTAATTTTTTTTACTTTCAAACCTTTTTATAACTATTTTGGAATGTGCAATTAATGTAATGATGACAACCAGATTTTGGAGTATTTTATAATTTAAATTGGATATAAAAACATCTTTATATCTATTAAAAATTTTAGACTAATTTGAAATTTTCATAAAGAGTTTCATTCATGTATATGTTCATATTTACACAATATTTACAAATATGCAATCAAATTACATTTTAATGCAATGGACATTAATATAGATTTAAATTTTTATTATTTTCCATTGTTGTTTTCTTGTTTTCTATTGCCATAAACAATGATTTCTAATGTTGGAATTATTGATTATCTTTTTCAGAGGTTGTATCAATTAGGGGCTCACACAGTTGTTGTAACTTAGCTTTTTTCATTGCGGTGCCTTCCTTCATTGGTGTAACTTAGCTTCTTTCACTGGGGCAAGACCGCTTTTTCTTTTCTGGTAATTGCATTGGTTATTCTTGGGTTTTAATGTTTCTGAGTGGGCTCATTAACGCAAGGTTTGCAAAGGTGAGAAGAGCGTGTTATGGGGATTGAGTCATTGAGACCACTATATTGTCCAACCCTAGGTCAATAGGGACGTGTGTTAATGGTTTGAAATATGAGTTCTGGGACAATTTCCATCTGACCCAAAGTGCCAATGAATTACTTCCCAAAAAGCAATTATCTTTCCAAGAATCTGTCATTTCTTGCCAATGAATTTCCACCCAATGCACTCATTCTTTCAGTAATCTCTCATTTCTTGCTAATGAATTTCTTCCCAGTGCACTCATTCTTCCAAAAATCTCTCATTCCTTAATAGTTGTTTTAGGTGGGTGAGAGTTTAAATTTCATGTCATGAAGCTAACAATTGGTGTTTTTTTCAATTAGAATTTAATGTTTTTCTCTTTAATTTTTGTGTTTTTATAATTATGCATTTAATTTATTTTATTTGAATACATATACATGATGTCTATAGTTTAACATTAAAACTAAATTTTATTATTTTTTGATATTTTTCATTTTAATTTTGGTTGGCTACATTCTTATCATGTAATCTTTACATATCTATAGTTGGAGTTGGATTTTGTCTTACTAATCTTAGAGAAAGCTTCAATTTCTCTTCCTCATTTTGCACTAGCTAATCCTTTACAAAGCTGAAAGTACATGACTATTACTTTTCAATATTGCTTTAAAAGAGAAATATAAAAATTATTTATTTAATATGTACAAAGAGTTTACATATTTTTAAATTTAATCATTTTCTGGACTACTGGTTCAGTGAGACTTCATTTCCACAACCATTGCCAATTAAGCTATCTCAAGCTTACATTTCTAAAATGTAATTTCAAAATTTAAATATTTTTAATTTTGTATATCAAAATCATATATAAGTGTATATACATTTCAATTTCATTCCATTTACTTCATCTTTAGCTTTATTATTTCAATAATGGTTTATATAAAATTAAGTTTCTATCAAATTTAATTAACATTTTTTTTTCCCTGGAAAAATCGTAATCTTTCATTAATATTGAAAAATTACATATTGTAGATGCCTTCCGGCATATGCTGTAAATAGGTGTAAAAAATGGTGCTTAAAATAGATGCAATGATCCGTCATCACCGTGCAGGGTGTACGAATTCAAGAAATAAGCATTTAATGCAGATATGATTATGTACATGTGGGGGAAAGTTAGAGTTTTCGCCCCTTTTTCTTCTCAACTTTTTTCCAAATCCCCTGTGACTACGCCAGATCTACGCCATAAAAAAACAGATGAGCATTCTGATATTCAATGAAAAGGGTTTTTCCTCCCTACCTTAAATAAAGTCTTCGTTTTTCCATCCTCAGGGCTCCATTATTGTTGAAGACAGCTCCCCCGTCAAGCTTGATCTCGTTGGCAACTACGGCCTGGTGGCAGACTGTCGAATGGTCGTTCAACCCGCTTGTACCGATCTGAGGATTGTCGGCTATCTTCGCCTTCTGGGTATTTGCCAGATCTTGGTAGATTCGGGTCTCAATCTCCCCTATACGCCCTGTTTGCTGTGTAATACATTTGATACTTCCGCTCTGTACTCTGGAGATGGCCCCAACTGTTCGTGTTTCCTGCTTCTTGGGCTCTCTAGAGGGTTTGTCGGCACATGTGGGAGCCATAGCTAACGCAGATTGTCTGCCTCATCAAATTTAATTAACTATATAAAATATTCAATTTCATTTCAAAATTTATAAAAGATTGTGTATATAAAAATTTTCTTGTAAATTTTAATAATTTGCTAATGATTTAAATAAAATTAGATGTATATAAAAACAAAATTTTGACTATGTTTTAACCTTTCACTAACTTGATATTCATGAGAACTACTCCAATAACCATATTTTTAATTGAATTTTAACTTTATTATTTCAATAATGGTTTATATAAAATTAAGTTGCTATAACATATATTTGACTATATAAAAATTTGAATGTCATTTAAAATTTTATAAAAGATTGTGTTTATAAAATTTTGTTTGTAAACATTAATTTTTTGCTAATGATTTACATAAAATTAGATGTATATAAATAAATCTATCTGGTTTTGTTTAACTTTTCTGTAACTTAATATTCATGACAACTACTCCAATAATCATATATTCAATCCAATTTTTAAACTTCATGGCAAACTGCAAAGTTTTCCTTTTTCACTGTGCACATGGTGAATTGTGCTTGCAGATTTGCAAACTACAACTCGTTTAGCCCTTTTTTTCACTCCAATTACTTTATTCACCTTATAATTTTCATGTGAAATGTGTTTTTACACAACAATTCAAACTCTAATTTAATTATATTTAAATTAAGTAGCAAATACTAACTACTACATAACACTGGTTTCATTTTATATTTCATTTTATGTATTTTATGTTTGTTATTATTTTATTTTTTTGATGGTGTATTGTGTATTGTTAGTAAAACATTTGGTTTATCGGTTGATACGCAATTGCATGCATTTCTCCTTAAATAGGGAAACAATTTATTTTGAAGGAAGTTTTGAAGGAAGGAGCGAGGTAATTTTTTTTTCATCTCCCAAGTTTTTTTTATTGGACAATATGTTAAATTTACTAATATCTTCTACAATAGTAAATTAGCGCACATCTTATTGGTGTGGCGGTCTTCGCACTCGTTCTTCACTGTCAAGGAGATTTGTCACAGATTTATCCTGGTAGATCGGCCACGCAACTCGCCTGCAGTGAAAGAAGAGACTGGGAACCGTGAGTTGAAGAAGCTTCTTGGTAATTCTACTATTATTCCCTATCGCAGTTCCGTCCCAACATTCACCCAAAACTGTGCCCAAGTACGGTAACACGCGCTTGAGCTGCGAGTTAAATATAGATGTGAAACGCCATTTGCAACATTTAAATGTAATTACTTTATTATAACATCTAATGCATAACTTTAGATTAAGAATCGTTACGATTGCATTAAAAATCTTTACGATTTACAAACTTAATGCATGACTTTACTCATGGAGTATTGTGGGTTGATATAGGGAGCATATATACGTATATTAAAAAGTAGGGAAAATCCGACGTCGTGCTTAGATGCGTTGTGCACTTCTAATTCTACAAGCCCGGGGCTTTTCACACAATTCTAGCGTACGATTATGTGAAATGTCCCACAAATATTTTGTAACGCCAGAATGTGGCAGAGACAGAGCGGTCACCACTTTCAAGAGGTTTTCGTTGGCGTTATATCTACATATTTCATTTGCTGGTTGTGGAAGAAGTAGAGGTGCCCCAACGCAAGTGAGTTTTCCCTACTACACATTTCTCCTCTGGTCAATATATCAATGGTAATTCGAAATTCCATCATATATATTAATGTTAATTTGAAAGAATGGAAATGAATGTTATTTTTTCTTTTCTTCAGAAGTTTGCATCTTGTTTGCAACAAATATATAAAAAATTAATTTCAGAATTTTCAATTTTTTTTTTCTGCTTGGTAATTTTATTATTATTCGCTATGGTGGTGTCGTTCCCGACATCCACCCAAAACTCTACACAAGGCTGGTAACGGGAGACTGATAGTCGATGTTTTTTTATTTTATATAAATGTTGTCAACCAGTATGTCTGTTGATCCAATACTGTCTGCTCTTACCACCTGAACGTCTATTCTTCACGGTTTGAATTTGACAGAAATTCAATTTTCTTCATATTGGAAGCTCATCTTCGTCCCTAGCATAATTGTGGTGGAGGAGGAGACAAGGAGGAGACATACAACGTCTTGAATGAAGTAATCCAATTGTTTGTTCGCTGCCAAATAAGGCCCATCTAGCCCTACACGGTGGATAATATAGTTTTGTGGTGTGCCTTAACCGTTGTTGCAGTGGCGCACTGGAGCGGGAGCAGCAGAAGCTCGTACAGCACCTGCAAATACAAAACAAACACGATCATCCGCATCTTAAGTCTTTAAAGAAATTAGAATTTTGGTCTTACAGCGCAGAGAAATATCGCAAAAAAATTCTTTAATATATATAATGAAATGGTTTTTTTGGCGATTATTTTTCTCGCTAATTTTGACCAAAAATTCTCTATCTCGTTAATTTTGACCAAAAATTCTTTAATATATATAATCAAATGGTGTTTATTTTAAGATTATTTTTCTGCTTAATTTTCACCAATATTTAATACAGATTTTAAAAACTTGAATTTAAATTGTTTAAGATGCATAATCTAGTTTTCATTAGTACAAAAAAATTCTTTGATATAAATAATGAAATGGTCTTTTTGACGACTATTTTTCTGGTTAATTTTCACCAATATTTGATAAAATTTTAAAAACTTGAATTTAAATTGTTTAAATAATCTAGTCCTCACTACTACACCAGGGGCATTTTTAAGACATTTGTTTAAGACAAAAGAAATCCTTTGTCTTAAAAAATTACTTTTTATTTTAGTTATTTTATATGAAACTTTTAATATGAATTTAATTGTCTTAGGTATAAATATTAAGACTATTTAAGACAAAAGCATTTTGAAACAAAAATAGTTTAAGACAAAAATATTTTAAGACAACTTTATATTTAAGACAAAAATAGTTTAAGACAAAAATATTAAGCCAAAAACACTTAGAGACAAAAATATTTGAAGACAACTTTATATATAAGACAAAAATAGTTAGAGACAAAAAATTTAAGACAATACTTTATATTTAACGCAAACAATTTGACACAATTTTTTTTTATGACAATACAGTGTGCCTCACAGGATACTATGGTCTCACACCTATATCAAGGTTTTTATTTCACTTTCCATTCATGTTATCTTATATAAACGCAATGATTTGTTGGAATCTTCGTTTTGTAGGGGTAGCCGACTTTGTAGGGGTAGCCGACTTTGAATAAAGCGACAACTTTTCCTGGCAAGATTTCTCAGACATCAATTCCTCTTTCATCCCTTGGAACTTAACACTAATTACATTTCTTGGAAGGATTGTTGGAAGTAATTCTTCCATGTCTTCCAAGTTGTCCTGAGTTGTATTGTGTGAGTTCCTAGGTTAATAGGTGTATTAGATATTTTTATTAATCTAGATCCACCATTCTTGGATCTAGAAAGATCATGTATTCCTATATATGTAATGTTTGTCAGATCAATAAGATATATTGCATTTGGTGTTATGTTGAATCGATCTGTCAGCTTTCTCTTTATTTTATAATATGGTATCAGAGCCTAAATTTGTAAAAGCATACGTGATAGCATTATTTTTGTTTGTTTATGAAGGTTAATGTGTTCATGGTTTAAGGAGACATAAGGGATTAAAGATTAAAGTTTTTTTATGGTAAATTTTTCGGTGATGAAATTTTTTTTATGGTGTGTGAAATAAAGTTGTGGTGATTAGTTGGTATGTACAAAAAGAAAGAAAAAAAAGTTGTTGGTAAAAATCAAATGATGCAGAACCACAAAGAAAAGGTCAATTATTATGACCCGTCGTGCTCCATGAGCATTAGCCAAAGGTAGTTCTTAACAATGTCAAGCTGATGTGACCTGCCGTGCTCCAGGAGCATGAGTACATGTTATTTTATAAGGTCAAGTTGTATAATTGTTTGCTGAACACATTTTGTATCCAAAATGTTATCCTGTATAACTGATGAAGGCTGCAAAGGGGCATGGATTCATAGATGGTGGAAGTTCCATAAGATGGTTTAGTATCAAGAGTGACCCTTTGCGCTATGGGAGGTTGAGAAGTGTCAATTCTACAAAGCTCATAAATGATGGTTAGAGGCGGTTACATTTTAAATGGTGCTCAAGTGATGCAAGAAGATGTGGTGGTGAAAGAGCGGAGTTTGCGAGATTCCAGAGTCGATGTGGGTTATTTTCTACATGTAAGAATTTATACGAAACTAGTCGGTTCACTCATGTATCTTGTGAACATATGACTAGATAAGTGTTATGCAATGAACCAACGAAGCCAAGCTATCGTTAGGCCAACCAAACTATTTTGGAAGGAATCTAAGCATGTTTTATGGTACCTCAAAGGCACTACTCTGTTTGGACTATCAAAAGGTGAGCATATGAGTACCAACTTACAAAGCAAGGGGAGAAGGAATATCGAAGAAATGGATAAAACATGGATATCCATAGGATGCTAAATTTCAAAGATCTTTTCGCAGAGTGCTGGTTCAATCTAGAAGGCCCTTATTTTTGCTTTGGAGAGGTTCATTTGCTTTGGAGAGGTTCGTTTGTGGAGTGTTTTTGGGGAGTATGTTTGTATATGCATAACATGTTTTGAAGATAAGCATTAGCTAGCTATGAATGGTCAATAATTAATGCACCTGAAAGTGAAGAAGGGAATGCAAGTTATTGCACAAAAGCTCGTGGGCCCTCAAACTATATTGAAGGAGTAAGGGATACACTAGATCAAGGTTATGCAACTAATTCTGGTAGTTTATAAAAAATAAACAGAAGAAGAGGAGGTAATTATCAGAGCTCTGGTATTGGTCACAAAACACAAAATCATGATTTGTAGTATGAAATCAATGCAACATTCCTATCAATTAACAATATTAGCACATTTTCTTCCAGAATATATATGTGAAGGAAATTTTGACATTTATTCTAAATTTGTTGTTCCACTAGATTTTTCCAAATGTGTGACTTTCCTTTTGAGTTATGGATTGATGGAAATCTTGAGTATATCTCTTTGCTTATTTATGAACAGTAGATGATGATAATAGCAATGCATTTCCCCACAACATATCTATAGTTTATGGAAGGATATTACCTACGAAATACTCCTAAATAATGCATTCTCTTGCTCACGAGTCATTGTTAAATATTTTCTCCAATTTCGGGAACATCCAGTGCAAATGCTAGTTATATATATTTCTTAATAATTATTAAAAATATATAATATTTAATTCTAAAATATATAACGAATTCACGCAATAAACACAACTATTGTTAAATAAGATGTGGGAAAACAAAAAAAATAAGAAAATAAAAAAGCAATCAAATAAAACAAAAAATCTACACTTCATTAATTAATAGAAAAATTAAAATTATTTTATTATTTTCAAATCAAATCTACACTTCATTAATTAATAGGAAAACTAAAAATGTTTTATTATTTTTCCGTACTATGTTTCCCTTATTTTAATTGTATATTGAATTATTTTTATTTTTATTATATATTGATAAATAAAAATAACTTAACTATATTTATATTTTAATTTATTGTTTAATTCATTGAACCATTGTAATGTGTAGAGAGGTGGATTCGAAACCAAAAATCTTACAAACACCTTTAACTATTTACATATAAACATTTAAAAGACAAATACAATTTAAATCAGAAAGGAAATGTCAACAACCACTTCTAATGCTATTAATGAGTACTATTGAAATTCTGTGCGGCAGACGGGACAGGTGTTGGCTATTGTTATCCATTGTGCAATGCAAATTTGGTGGAATATGTGACCGCAATGGAATCGACCAGCTTCCTCCCGAAGTCGAAAATCATCGTGGCAAATTGGGCACGAAGAAGTAATACTATTGCTGTCACTAATATGTTCTTCTGAAATAGCAATAGCAGTGGGACGTACCAGATTTCGAGTAACTACACGTTCCTGTCGTAGCTGGAACAGTGGGATGACAAACTCCTGTAACCACGTGAATGATGGAAGTTGCTCAGGAAAACGTTCACATCGTTCGCCCAATTCTGTTATTTCCTCGGAGGGAAAACTGTCAAAATAAACTGGTCGTACGAGTGCGACAAGTCGAAGTATTCTCAGATTTACTCCTTGACTTTGTGCTCTTCTGTCTTCAGGTTGAAGATTAAGACCTTGCCATCGTTCCTCAAGCTCCCCCATTTCTCTTATAATCTCCCTTATTTGACCTCTTATAATCTCCCTTACTACGTCCCCTACTCTTTCTTGTCGTTGTCCTTCCATTTCTAGACTCGCAAAGATTCAACGAATGGTTGCTTTCTTTCTGTGGGGAATTCTGACTAGCCCACTGAAACTGCGAGGATAATTAAAATGAAAATCGATGACCGAGGAGTGCGTTTGCTGCTTTGCATACATTAATAGGGCTGGGAATGTATGTAAAATGTGTGCGTGTGTCGGCCAGCCTTGCATTTACTGCTTTGCATACATTAATAGTGCTGGGAATGTATGTAAAATGTGCGTGTGTCGGCCAGCCGATTACTTGAGAGCGGTTGGTTCAATCTAATAATAACTAATAAATTTGCAAGTAATAGGTAATTGTTATTGATGTGCCGGTCTAAGTATGCATGAAACGGAATCAGGCTGGTTACACTTGTGATTTCAAGTGTGGTTAGTAGCAAAATGAAATCCAGAGAATTGAATTGGTTTTTATTTATAAAAAATTATCCATAATTTTGAG